>JALGBA010000137.1:0-351442 GCA_023970755.1 Azemiops feae
CCTCTTGATGCGGGTGAAGAAGGAGAGTGCAAAAGTTGGCTTGAAACTCAACATTAAGAAAACCAAAATCATGGCATCCAGCCCTCTCAATTCCTGGCAAATAGATGGGGAAGAAATGGAGGTAGTGACAGATTCTATCTTCCTGGACTCTAAGATCACCACAGATGGGGACTGCAGCCACGAAATTAAAAGACGCTTGCTCCTGGGGAGGAAAGCTATGGCAAATTTAGACAGCATACTAAAAAGCAGAGACATCACCCTGCCAACAAAAGTACGTATAGTCAAGGCCATGGTTTTCCCAGTTGCAATGTATGGCTGTGAAAATTGGACCATAAGAAAGGCTGAACGCAAAAGAATTGAGGCCTTTGAACTATGGTGCTGGAGAAGATTCTACAAAGTCCCTTGGACGCAAGGCGATCAAACCGGTCAGTCCTAGGGAGGATCAACCCCGACTGCTCCTTAGAAGGCCAGATACTGAAGTTGAAACTCAAGTACTTTGGCCACCTAATGAGAAGGAAGGACTCACTGGAGAAGAGCCTAATGCTGGGAAAGATTGAGGCAAATAGAAGAAGGGGACGACAGAGAATGAGGTGGCTGGATGGAGTTACTGAAGCAGTAGGCGTGAGCTTAAATGGACTCCAGAAGATGGCAGAGGACAGGAAGGCCTGGAGGAACGTTGTCCATGGGGTCGCGATGGGTCGAACACGACTTCGCAACTAACAACAACAACAACAACCATCCAGTACTCAATTGACTAGATGATCCCCATTCATCACATCATGAAGCATTTTGTTAATTCTTTGCTAAAATCAAGTTATACTACCAGCATTCACACAATCTGTTAAGGAAGTATAACGATAGGTGTGAATGAGTTCGGAGGACCAGAAAAAGAGATGCAGGGAAGGATCAGATAAGATGGCTTTTTTCGGGGGGAGGGGGCAACCCCCAGCTGCGTAACCGGCAGAGAAAGAAACACAGAAAAAGTCCTCCCTAAATTTTTTGACTGTCAAAAGAAATAGTGAAAGATTTGTACTTTCAAACTGCAAGATTTTGTTAATATAGCCTTACAATAAAGTAGAATTACTTCATCTGGTCATTTTTCCTATCTCCTCTACCTGAATGAAGATTAGCCTTGCAACTTTCTTCTTGACAAATCCTGATTTAGAAATATTGCTGAATCTTTGTACTTCAGTTTTGAAGATAATAGTAACACTTGTTCTCCCAACTCACAATATTTGCAAGTTAAACAACCATAGAAGAAAGATTCAAATGTAAAAAGTGATAAGAGATAAGAAACCAAGATTTCTGTTTTTAAATTCCTGGATGTTTCCATTCTAGTTCCATCCATTTCTAAAGAAGAGGGAATTGTACAATCTTTCCCTGCTGAAAGTGTACTTGGATCGGAATGGAGACGTAGCAGCAGGCCTGACGATCCTTAGTAGGGTGATTCTCCCCAAGGAGGATCCCATCGACAAGCCGATGGGGAGTTTTGAAAGACAAAGACTTACAATCAACCAAGATGCTTTGTCACAGTTAAAGTTGCTCAACAAGGTGGGGAAAATATTGGTGTCTTTTCTCTTTTTTCCAAAGCTGTTTCAAGTGGGCTAAACCCAGTCAAAAAAGTGGATAACCTTCACCGAGAATAGAATATGTGGAGTAAAACCGCTATAATTTTCTTAGGCAGATAAGCATGCTTCAGTTCTATTGACCAAGGCTTCCCTTCTGATGCTGTCATGCTGAACCCTGTTGTAAGCTGATCCAAAATGAGATATGGGGTGATTATTATTTAGGACACAAATCATTGCCATTTAGTGTCCCTTCGGCAGTTTAGTATCACCATAAAACTGGTGAGACAAGGCCTCATATGCTTGAGATTTTGGTGTTAATAGCTTCAGGTTCACTAGTTTTTTGTCTTCAAATATCAAAGATGAAGGCAATTCTGTTGACCAGTCCCTGAATTCAGATTTGGACTGATTCCAATGAAATGGAATCAAGACTGGATGGAGGTCCTGTTGGTCCAATTGTTAAATAAGCTTCATCTTGCCTTTATTGGAGCCAGGGGTCTCCCAAAATTGCAGGCTCGGAGTCTGGGATGTTTTTAATCAGCTGAGAACATGCTTATAGCTGCCTCTCTTTAACCCCACTGGGATAGTGGAATTTAGGAAGGAGGTCCAAGGCTTTCTGTTCACATGAAATAATAATGATTGGTCTGATGTGAGCTCATTTATGGATTAATTAATTAAATTTATTTGCTATCCATCTCACCATGATAATAGCTCCTTTGATTCAAGCAATACGTGCAAGAATGAAGGGAGATCCATCTGATGGTTTAAAGGCACTGCCATGGAAACCTGGTTGGCACAAAAATAAAGCTAGAGTCAGGTTTAAAAAATGGGGTCTTCTGATTTATTAGAGAGGATTTTAAAGTCTCAGTTAATGGGCTAAAGGGAGATTTTGAGATGAAGGGAAATATGATTATTAGATTTAAATATTCTGGAAAATGATAAAATATAAGGGACTAACTGGCTTAATACTTAGGATTTAGATTTATAAGGGAAATTGAAAATAACTATTAGGAATCAGTCTTGAACTATTCTTTAGCCCAGAAAATATACTGTAGATGATGGATTTGAGACAATAAAGGCTATTCTATTTGTAAGTAGTGATGTATTAGGATGAGAAATAGAAAATTTATATGAAATAGAATAAGAATATATTTAAGTAAGTAATATGTGTATTTTAGATATTATAACCTTTGCGCAGTGAAATAAAGGAAATTTGGGTTGCCAGAAATTTAAATACTATGGATGTTAAAGGCACATTGGAATATTGTAATTAAAAATGAAAAGTAGCTAAAACTTAAAAACAGGATATGGATATCTATAAGCAAAAAATATATCGATAAATGTTTTAATTGAGTTTGTCATGGTTAGAAATTTACTAATTGAAGTATGATACATTGAATGTTAAGGGAAATAGAGAAGGAATTTTTGATAATGCAACCTGAGATATCTACTAGAGACTTTGTTATTGAACTATTGACTGCCCAGTCACCACACTGCTTTCTAAGCACTCAAATGTAAAACTGGAAAACCAATAAAATTTGTTTTTTTATTTTTTAAAAAGATAATAGCTTGAAAACTGAAGTACTGAAGCATCGCTTTGGTGCAAAAAAAAATCTTGATATCAGAAATAATAAGGGACAATTTCGAGGGAAATATTACTTAGATTTGGGCATTGGCTTGTAAGAGTGCACTTCATCTGAAAATCCCTTGAATGTGACTGTTTCTCTTGATGTTAGCTGCCTTAGGACACACTGAGAGGCTACAAATCAAACTAATGATAAATATGAGTGTGTATTTCGCTGTCAGATTGTGTCACCTAATTGTATTCTCTCAACAGAAAGGACCTTGTGTTGGATACCTTGTGTTGAATATCCCTTTCACACATAAGACTCACACTCATGACCCATGTGGAGCATCAAAAAATGCCTGACACCCTTTTTGAGGGACACGTTCTCATGACTTCACTTCCATCTCACCTCGCTATAGTTTTAGAAACTAGTTAGCCAGTTTTAGTTTTAGTTCACCAGGATGGCAGCCATATAAACTGAACATATATATATACAAATAAAGAGCATCTTAAAGGTTGACAGCCCTTATTTGTAAAGAAATTTCCCTTTTTATCTTAACCGGAAATAATTGTGGACAGCTTTCAAAGGGAAGCAGCTTTGCAATGTTTTATGTACTCCAGAAGAAACCTTTCCAGATCCTACTAGTCAGAAGTTTCTTTCTTCATCACAGTTTTATTCTATTTCAATAAATCCAATGAAATGAAAATTTAATTAATCTTTACAATGACATTTACTCTAAAATTTAGTATTTTAGATATTATATTTTTAAATAAAGCATGTATGAAGAATGGAGGAATGCATGTTAATTCCACTATGAGGAGGAAAACACTGGTTATCACTTAATTGTTAAATCTTTTCTCAATTTCATCCCTCCAGACTTTGTTAAGTAGAAAGGTACTTTATTGTAATCTGATAAATCAGAAGAAAAAGGGAGGAACTGAATGAAGCATCTTCCTGCAATTGTATCTCCTGCAACCATTTGGAAGTAGTCAGAGATTTCATACTTGCCTGCGCGAAGCCCAGAGATGACTTGGCTGATGTTCGTGTCTAGCTCCATCTTACATGGATGGTGAGTCCTAACATATTTTCTTTGGCATTTCTTCTTTTTCTGTTTAGTCTTTGCCTCAGTCTAAATGTGTGGAAAAATGTCATCCTGGATTTGTTAAGCAGGCTCGAAAAGGAGAGCCAGTTTGCTGCTATGACTGCATTCCTTGTCCAGAGGGGGCTATCTCCACTCAGGAAGGTGGGTGACACCATATATTCTGCCTTTTTAATATTTCCCAAAATATTTCTTTCTCTGGATTCTTCCCACAGATCAATGGGTTTTGCTCACCCAAACCAAATTTTCTGTACATTACAGACCAAAAGAAACATCAATCAATCCTTCAATTAATCAGTTAATCTTATGCAGATCATAAATCCTCATAAGCTGAAATATCTATTTAGAAGGAACAATGGAGGGGAATATGTTGGCTTCAAGAAGCAAATAAAAATCAAACAGAGGATTCATCATAAAATCTCTGTGAATATTTCCTTCCTACCTTTTCTTATCTTTCCCATTTTCTTTGTTGCTAAATAGTGAGATACAAACAGTCATAACATGAACAAAAAAAGAACATAGTCCTGGTTCTGAAAGGAAGAAAATTACATACTGTTTTGGGATTAAAAGGAACAGAAAGGAAGGGGGGGGGAGAGAACTCATAAAAGATCAATCTACTTAACATCCATTGATACCAATGTTGAATTCATTCTCTCTTTAATATTGTTTGCCAAATCTAGAGAGTATGGCATCTGTCTTTACACAAAGGGAAAAAACAGTCCAACCTATCAAAAACAGCACCATAAAAAATAGATTAGAAACACAAGTTAAGGTAGGCAAGAAAATGGTAAGTGAGCCTAGACGAGTTCAAATCACCAGGACCAGATGGATTACACCCCAAGGTTCTCAAGGAACTGGCAGATGTGATCTCAGAACCACTGAACTATATTTTTCAAAGATCCTGCAGCACTGGGGAACTACCAGAGGACTGGAAAAGAGCTGATGTAGTTCCCATCTTCAAAAAAGGGAAAAAAATAGATCCAGGAAACCACAGACCTATCAGCCTGACCTCAATACCTGGGAAGATTCTGGAAAAGATAATCAAACAACGAATCAGCGAACACCTACAGGCAAACAAAGTCATTACTAAAAGCCAACGTGGGTTTGTCAAAAACAGATCATGCCAGAGAAATCTTATTGCATTCTTTGACCAAGTGACAAAATTAGTGGACCAGAGGAATGCTGTGGATATAATTTACTTGGACTTCAGTAAGGCATTTGATAAAGTAGATCACACCCTACTACTTGACAAGATAGAAAAATGTGGGTTAGACAGCATCACCACCAGATGGATTCGTAGCTGGCTGATCGGCCGTACTCAGCATGTGGTCCTCAATGGAACTGCATCTACATGGAGGGAAGTGTGTAGTGGGGTGCCCCAGGGCTCTGTTCTAGGGCCAGTGCTCTTCAACATCTTCATCAACGATTTGGACGAGGGGATAGACGGGGAACTCATCAAATTTGCAGACGACACCAAGCTGGCAGGAATAGCCAACACTCAAGAAGATAGGCTTAAGATACAGGAGGATCTGTACAAACTGGAATACTGGGCGCTATCTAACAAAATGATGTTGAGACTCTAAAAAGAGTACAGAGAAGAGCAACAAAGATGATTAGAGATCTGGAGGCTAAAACATATAAGGAACGGTTGCTGGAATTGGGTATGTCTAATTTAATGAAGAGAAGGACGAGGGGGGATATGATAGCAGTGTTCCAATATCTCAGGGGCTGCCACAAAGAACAGGGAGTCAAGCTATTCTCCAAAGCGCCGGAAGACAGGCTAAGAAGCAACGGATGGAAACTAATGAAGGAGAGAAGCAACCGAGAACTAAGGAGAAACTTCCTGACAGTTAGGACAATTAACCAGTGGAACAACCTGCCTCCAGAAATGGTGAATGCTCCAACACTGGACGTTTTTAAGAAGAGACTGGACAGCCATTTGTCCGAAATGGTATAGGGTTTCCTGCCTGAGCAGGGGGTTGGACCTGATGACCTCCAAGGTCCCTTCCAACTTTATTATTATTATTATTATTATTATTATTATTATTATTATTATTATTATTATTATTTATTATTATTATTATTATTATTATTATTATTATTATTATTATTATTATTATTATTATTATTATTATTTATTATTATTATCATTATCATTATCATTATCATTATCATTATCATTATCATTATTACTACTTGTCTGAGATGGGATAGGTTTTCCTGCTTGAGCCGGGGGCTTGACTAGAAGATCTCCAAGGTTCCTTCCAGATTCTATTCTATTCTATTCTATTCTATTCTATTCTATTCTATTCTATTCTATTCTATTCTATTCTATTCTATTCTATTCTAACATGGCTCTTCTGCTTGATGTCTTTCCTCAAGGCTTAAAGCAGCTCCTTTGATCTCCTCCTCCCCTTCTTTGTCCTTGACTAAACCTGATGAAAATTTTGTGCAGTGTCTTCTCCAAGTGTGGTGCCTGCAAGAGGACATGGTATCATTCCACTGAATCATTAATGACATTATGGACAAATTAATAATAAGATATAATGTTATTATCATAACATTAATATATTACTACTACTTTATTATAATCAGTAACCATTCTACGCATAGAACAATGTGAGAAAAACTACAAATGAAATATTAATACAGATTATAGCTGCCATTCATTACATTCATACAATCATGTATCAAGTCCTGGATGCTAACAATTAGTTAGTTTCCTATTGAATTTTGCTCATGCACCTCTCTCTAAAACAAAATCATATTTTTATTTTCTGGAAGCTGTAAGGCCCTGCCTCAGCTGAATCTCTCAAGAAAGCAGAACTCTTGAAACTGGCATCGTTTCAAAAGGAACTTTTATTGAGAGTCAGTGACAGCAAAAGAAGGCAGATAGAATCTGAAGTTCCCGGGTGAAATTGTTAGGCTAAACCCCATTGTTCAATCCCCCCCCATCTGCCCAGTCCATAGGAGCCAATCCAGAGGTGCAAAGAGGTTGTGAGAACTCCAGATGGTAAGATGTTCCCAGGCATCTCTTCCTTGATGAGGTGAGGCAGATGATCTCGGGCAGCGGAACCGAGTCAACAAAGCAAAGCTAAACACATCACAGGAGAGCGCCAAAGGTCCCCCCTCCCATCAGGATGGCAGCATCCTGACAGGGATCTATAGGGACCTAGAACTAAGGATAAACTTCCTGAAAGTTAGAACAATTAACCAGTGGAACAACCTGCCTCCAGAAGCGGTGAATGCTCCAACACTGGAAGTTTTTAAGAAGAGACTGGACAGCCATTTGTCCGAAATGGTATAGGGTTTCCTGCCTGAGCAGGGTGTTGGGCTAAATGACCTCCAAGGTCATTTCCAACTTTATTATTATTATTATATCGCTTTATCTTCTCATTTCTACAGGGTAAAAAGACTTTGCAGACACAGTTTTTGTTTTATGAATTCCTTCATGAATTAATTTTCCTTAAGATCAAGATGCTACCTACCATGCAACCAGCACACAGGGTCCTGTTACCAGGAGATCCCCAGGGCTGTTGAAAGAGTCACATTTTAAGGGATTTTTAAAGAGGCCTCATAGTTTGGAGATACTGTGAATTTCTGTGCTCTAATGATTATTTTTACTGAAATTCACCTTTCAAAACCTTACATGAGAAAGAACCCGGGTATCTGCAGGGCTTCCTCTCCTTGAGGATATCTGCTTGTCCCACCAGAGCAGATAATAATTGGCATGCAAAAAGGTCTGTTCCCTAAAAGATTCCCACTTTATGGGTCCTCAGATGCCGGCTTGTTCTGGTGCAGCTCCTGCCCCATTAGACCCACTTCCCCTTGAAATTCAATAGGCCCCCATCCTCTTAAACCTCTGGAGATTTGCTTCTTCTCTCAACCATTTGGGATAAAGTAAGGTCAGTGCAAGATAAGAATCTGGTGGATTACCTCAGAGAAGGGAGGTTGCGGCACCATTATTTCTTCTTTTATTTTTGTTTTGTTGTTCTTGGTTTTAATAGTTGTATATATTGGGGAATTTTTTTTTGCTGGAGTGTAAGAATATACCTTTACTAAGACTTTCCTGTCTCTAAGTATCACCTAATCCAAAGGTTTTCTTGAAATTTGAAAGGGTATGAAAGAAATATTACTCTGTTTTCTCAGATACTGACAAATGCACCAAGTGCCCAGATGATCAATATCCAGCCAAGAACCGAGTCCAGTGTATCCCCAAAAGAACAATCTTCCTCTCCTATGAAGAGTATCTGGGGATCATCCTCATCTCCTTTGCCCTACTCTTGTCCCTAACCACAGGCCTTGTTTTAATCATATTCCTTCAATACCTAGAAACCCCCATTGTCAAAGCCAACAACAGGGACCTCTCCTACATCCTCCTGGTCTCCCTCCTGCTTTGTTTTTTGTCCTCCTTTCTCTTCATTGGCTAACCAAGAAAAGCCACCTGTCTTCTCCAACAAACGGTGTTCAGCATTGTCTTCTCAGTATCTGTGTCTTCTGTGTTGGCCAAAACAATCACAGTAGTGCTGGCATTTCTAGCCTCAAAACCAGGGAATAAGGTGAGAAGATGGTTGGGGAAGAGCTTGGCCAACTCCATCATCCTTTCTTGTTCAGTTGTCCAAATTTTCATTTGTGTCATGTGGCTGGAATTTTCTCCACCATTCCCTGACTCTGATCTCCACTCCCAGCCTGGAGAGATCATTCTTCAATGCAACGAAGGCTCTGTCACTGTGTTTTATATTGTCCTTGGCTACATGGGCTTCCTTGCTGCCATTTGCTTCATGGTGGCTTTCCTAGCCAGGAATTTACCTGCAGAGTCTCCCAGTTTCTTTCAAGGTGCAATTCAATTCACCTTTCAAAGCTTACATGAGACAGAACCAGGGTATCTTCAGGGCTTCCTCTCCTTGAGGATATCTGCTTGTCCCACCAGAGCAGATAATAATAAATTATCGGGACTTCCGGTTCCGGTTGCAGTGCCTGCGGTCAGGCAAAGAGTATGTTCTCTTTGCCGACCGATTTCCCCCCCGCCAGTAGACCCTGGACAGGGTTGAAAGTTGCCCCGGAGAGGCAACCACCGTGGAGGAGGACACTCGTCTGATCGCGGAGAGAGCGGCAGCTCCCTCTGCGATCTGAGAAATCACCTTTGGGCCGACGGGGAAAACATCGGCCAGTAACATGGCCGATCACTTAGCTGCTCCAGCCGAAAGTCACAGCAACATCTAAGCATAAAGAACCACCATGGAAGATCCGGGTGAGACCTTTCCTTCCCTCTTGTTGTCTTATTTACTTCCTTGTGAAAAGCTTCTAGAAACTATTCCCTCCCTTGAAAAAGCAGCGTTCGAATACTTGGGGAAAAAAGTAACTGATTTTTGTTATGTATTTGAACTGTTGGAATTCGGGGGATCCTGAAAAAAATAAAAGAAGAAGAAGAAAAAGCCTTACGGTGACTCTCTCTCTCTGCCTGCTTGTTTTCAGCTTAAGTGGAAAATTTTAGGGAGGGGGTGGAGTGTTTCCTTTCCTCCCCCCCTTCTGAACATTTTTATCTAGTTTAAAAAAAAAAAAAAAACCTCTTTGGCTCTCGGGGTGGATTTATGTGGATTGCATGGCTACAATGTAGCTGTCAAGGCTGCTAACATCGAATGTTATGCTTGACAATATATATGGATGCAGACATTCACTATTTAACCTGTGTATTACTTTAAGAGCCACTATTAGATAGTATGGGGGGAGGGAGTGAAAGAATGTGCTGAGAACTATTTAGCCATAACAATATCTCAGCAGAGCATCTTCAAAGAATGAAATGTGAGAAGATAGATAGTATGGCGGGAGGGAAAGCTCACACTTTAAACTAATTGGGGGATGTGATTTATGACTTGTCACATGAGGGAGGAGGAAATGCTTAGACACTGTGGGAAAAAGTAGGAGGGTTTAATTTTTGGCTTCACTTTATTCGTACTGAAGTAATGTTGCATAAATAAAGAGTTTTCTGGGCAAAAATGTCTCAGATTTCCTTGAATTTGCATCTTCCCTTCGGAACCTTACATCAAGCCAAAAACCAACAAAATTTTTAGACGTTTAGGGATGTGAATTCCTAGTCACTACTCCAAAAATAAAGGAGTAGACTGACGAATGAAGGGAACATCATGGAAGGAGAGGAATTACCAGAGACTAGCTTTCCTACAGCTATAAGTCTCTCAGAGATGGGAGCCGCAGCATGCGAACCTGTTGAGAGAGAACCCTCGCAAGTCCCCCAGGTGGGAGCAAAGCCAAAAAGATTAAAAGAGCTGATTTGGTCTTCAGACTGGGACAAGACAAGTGTGGAATCCGGAGATTTCGTAACAGCTTCTCCATCTTCAAAGACTTCCAAGACGGATGAGTTAGAGCCACAACAAAGAGGTCTTCACAGATTACATCACCCACGCCAGTGGAAAACTGCCAAGCCTTCGGCAGCTGAAGACTCAGGTGAGTGGAGATGTCAATTTACAACTCATAGTGAGTCTGTGGAGAATTTAGCAGAGAGATTTGAAGCATTAGAAGTAAGGTGTGCGGAACAGTCCCTGCTGAGAGAGGCCCCCAGCCCTTCCCTTGCAGATCAACCAGTTTTCCAACCCCTGGAAACCCTTGCCAGGGCCTCCAGCCCAGCAGAGAGAGGGAAACCCAGCCCGGGGGCCCTGCCTCAATGGGGAGTTTGGCAGCCCCCTCAGAGGGAAGATGAAAAGCCTCTGAGCATGCGTCAGCTGATGGAGGTCTTACAGCAGCTTGGGATGGTGTAAGGGCAGCAGAGGGCGCCATCACCCCCCACAGGCCAACACCAGAGAAGGCAGCAACTGCCCTCACCTATTCAGCAACCCTTGGCCATGCAACAGCAACAAGGCTGGGGCCAATCACAGCTGAGAGTGCCAGCCCTGCAGCAGCCAGCCCTGAATGTGCAACCCTTGGCCATGCCACAGCAACAAGGCTGGGGCCAACCACAGCTGAGAGCGCCAGCCCTGCAGCAGCCAGCCCCGAACGTGCAACCCTTGGCCATGCCACAGCAACAAGGCTGGGGCCAACCCCAACTGAGAGCACCACCCCTGCAGCAGCCAGCCCCGAACGTGCAACCCTTGGCCATGCAACAGCAACAAGGCTGGGGCCAGCAGCAACAACCCCAGTGGGCCCCACAACAGCCTATGATGGCTCCACGCCTCAGAGCAACTTTTGATGGAGACTCAGAGAAGCTAAATTTTTCCTCAATCAAGTACGTTCTCATTTAAATCACTGGGCCCACCTCTACCCAGACCCAGGTGCAATGGTCGATGTGATTGCGTCCAACCTAGAGGGAGAGGCATCCGAATGGCTAAACAATTTATACAATGAGCAAGCCCACGAATTAGGCAATCCCCACCTCTTCCTCCTGGGTCTCAGAGAGAGATTTGAGGACCCTTCTACCAGCCTTAGAGCAGGAGGACAAATCCACAAAATAAAGCAAACCGGTAGACCTGCTCTAGAGTATATGTGGGAATTCCGCAAGATAGCTGGTCAAATAGAGGGGTGGCCGGAGCAATCCCTAATCCATCTTTTCATTGAGGGGCTAGATGATCACCTCTCCCAGGCCTGCCTCATTCGAGCAGTACCTGATCAGCTACACGAGTGGTACCAGACAGCAGTGAAGCTGGACATTCAACTCACCTGCTATAAGAAGCCTCCCGCACCTGAACCCGAGATAAGACCTGAGCAACCCAGACGACAACCGCCCCCCCAAAAACCCCCAATGGCTACGACCACCAAAAGGCCCAGACCACCAGCAGGTCCCCCGATCACATGCTTCCGGTGTGGACAACAGGGACATTGAGCATCGAACTGCCCGGTCCCATACCCCCAACATCAGAATAAACCGGCACCTGCAGTGAGGAAAAGACCTAGCCAACAGCCGTCGAGAGAAAAATCCAGTGAGATCACACAGCAACTGGTTGCCCAAGCTACCTCCCCTACACAGGAGGACGCTGGAGCTGAGACTGGACCCGCCGTCACTCTACCCTTTTTTGACAGTGATGACGAAGGAGAGAATGACCCAATGGTGAGTCGACTTGTCCCTCCTTTCAAACTGGCTGCAAGGCTAATCAGCCCTAAGTCAGGAGCACAGACAGACTTAAAAGTGCTAGTAGATTCTGGATGCTCCCGATGTATCATTAGCTTGCCCTTTGCCATGAAATTGGGAATATGAGCAAAATCGCTCTCCCAGCCAATGAGGTTTGAGCAAGCCAATGGCTCCCTGATGGGAGGAACTTTTGTCACACAACTAACTGAGCCTCTACGCCTAGAAATAGGTGAGCACTGGGAGTTCATACATTTCCTAGTGGCTCCAAAACTAACTGAGGCTGTGATCCTAGGATTGGCCTGGTTAGACAAATGGAAGCCATTTATCTGGTGGGAGAAAGGGATGAGAACTGTGAGGTTACCAATAGGACCAGACCCCCCCCCGAATTTGGCAGACATTATGGAACACATTAGACCACCAAATGAGCGAGCACTTATAACTGCCTCACCGTCACCAGATGATCTACTCATCCCCAATGAATACCGGGACTTAGCAGAAGTATTCAGTGAGAATGAATGCGATGTTCTACCCCCTCACAGACCCAATGACTGTTCCATTGAATTGGTGCCAGGCGCCAAGCTCCCCTGCCCGAGAATGTACGCCATGTCCCCCCTCGAAATGGACGAGATGCAGCAATACGTGAACAAGAACCTAAAGAGGGGGTTCATTGAAAGGGCCAAATCTACTGTGGGAGCCATTGTGTTATTTAAAGAAAAAAAAGATGGGTCTCTTCGTCTCTGTGTAGACTATAAGGGTCTTAACGCTGTAAGTGTGCACAACAAGTACCCCCTCCCCCTCCTACAGGACTTATTAACTCATCTAGCTAAGGGGAGTGTCTTCACTAAGTTAGACCTGAGAGAGGCATATTACCGAGTGAGAATAAAGGAGGGAGACGAGTGGAAGACTGCCTTCAACTGCCCCATGGGGAGCTACCAATTCAAGGTCATGCCATTTGGGCTACAGGGGGCCCCAGCCGTATTCATGCAACTGATTAATGAGGTCCTACATGATCACCTGTACAAAGGGGTCCTGGTGTACCTTGACGATATCCTTATATACAGCACGAATATGACTGAACATGTAAAGCTGGTGAGAGAAGTATTAAAGGAACTACTAAATGCCAAGCTTTATGCCAAATTGTCAAAATGTAAATTTCATCAGACCCGATTAGATTACCTCAGTTACAGAATTTCCAACGAGGGTATAGAGATGGATCCAGCTAAGGTGAAAGCTATAATTGAGTGGCAACCCCCAAGAACCCGCAAACAGCTCCAGAGCTTTCTAGGTTTTGCCAACTTCTACCGTCAATTCATCCCTTCTTTTGCCAAGATTGCCCTACCCCTTACAGACTTACTCAAAACAGGGAAAAAAGGAGGGAAGCCATGACCTGGCCAACCACTAGCATGGACTATGAACTGTCAAACGGCTTTTGAGAATTTGAAAAGACTATTTGCCGCTGAACCAGTTCTAAAGCACCCCTGTCCAGGGGGACCTTTTGTAATACAAGCCAATGCCAGCGATGTGGCCGTTGGAGCTGTACTACTTCAAAAGAACAAGGATGGAGTCCTGCAACCCTGTGCCTACACCTCAAAACAATTTACGGAAAGCGAACGGAGATGGGCAATATGGGAAAAAGAGGTCTTTGAAATTAGATGGGGGTTGTTAAACTGGCAACACTACCTAGAGGGGAGCAAAGTGCCATTTGAAGTATGGACAGATCACAAAAACCTAGAGGCACTGGAAAATCCCCGCAAATTGTCCCCAAAGCAAGTACGGTGGGCACAATACTTTAACCACTTCAACTTTACTCTAAAGTACATCCCAGGGGGAAAAAACTTCCTAGCTGATGCGCTATCTAGATTGCCCCAATACAAAAGCAAACGTGAAGAAGTTAATGAGGCGATTATCTCTAATCCACAGCCTGTTGCACAAATCACACCTCGCAGAGTCCCCAATCCGGATGACCCTGGAGCAAAGAAATTAAAACGAGAGCTCGTCACCGATCAATGGTTCAAAGATAATCAAACCTCCTTGACGTGCCGGGATGGTTTGGCTTACAAGGGATGGAAACTGTATTTACCAAATCCCTCCATCTAAATGCTCTAACATAGCCATGATGTTAAACAGGCTGGACACTTTGGATACCTAAAAACTCTACATCTCACCCGCCGGCAATTCTGGTGGCCTGGACTGAAACGGGATGTGGAAAATTATGTGAAGAATTGTACCATATGTGCCACAATGAAAAGAATCCCAAGGAAAACCCCTGGGTTACTGCAGCCGGTGGCAGACCCTTCTCAACCCTGGGAAGAAATAGCTATGGACTTTATCGTAGACCTACCTGAAAGTAGAGGAAATACTGTCATCTGGACTGTGATAGACCTGTTTTCGAAACAGGCTCATTTCATCGCCTGCAAAGGACTCCCATCTGCCCAATGACTGACCAAATTGTTCCTGAAACATATCTACCAACTGCACGGCGCCCCTAAGCGAATAATCTCTGACAGGGGGGGTGCAGTTCATAGCAAAGTTCTGGAGGAGTTTTCTTAAATTAATTGGATCATCTCAAGGCTTATCATCTGCTTTTCATCCAGCCACCAATGGAGCTGCAGAAGCCGCCAACAAAATGGTGGAGCAATATCTCAGATGCTACGTATCCTATCAACAGACTAACTGGACTGACCTCCTCCCTTTTGCAGAGGTGGTATACAACAATTCTGTGCACAGCAGTACCACCTACACACCTTTTAGAGTAGCCACAGGCAAAGAGTTCGGTCCAATACCTGAATATCCCCAAGAGCCAACCGCTTCCCAGACACTTGACCAATGGGTGAGGGGATGGGAGGAAGTTTGGAAGAACACTAGATCTGCTTTAAAAAAGACTTTTGAAACCTATAAAAAGCAAGCTGACAAAAAGAGGGCTCCCCAAAGATCGTTCCAAGTTGGGGAAAAAGTCTATCTGTCAACCAAATATTTACGCCTTAAACTACCTAGCAAGAAGTTAGGACCGAAATTCCTAGGGCCTTTCCCCATAGTAAAGGTCATCAATCCGGTCACCATAAAACTGAAACTTCCTAGACTTCTGGGTAAAATTCACCCTGTTTTCCACAGTAGCTTGTTAAAACCTTATCGGGGCTCCACTATAAGACCTCCCCCAAAGAAAGCACCTGGGCCCCTCGTAGTTGCAGGGCAGACCCATTATGAAGTGAAATGTATTCTTGATTCCAGAATCTTTAAAGGCAAATTGCAGTACTTAGTACAATGGAAAGGATACCTGCTATCTGAAGCCACCTGGGTGAAATCATGTGAGGTGGAAGCTGACAGACTCGTCAAAAGATTTCATGCAAAATATCCCAACAAACCGAAACCTGATCATTAACATATGCTTTTGTTTATATTACAGGATTGGTCGTTTTTGTAAGGGGGGCCGGATGTCAAGGCTGCTAACATCGAATGTTATGCTTGACAATATATATGGATGCAGACATTCACTATTTAACCTGTGTATTACTTTAAGAGCCACTATTAGATAGTATGGGGGGAGGGAGTGAAAGTATGTGCTGAGAACTATTTAGCCATAACAATATCTCAGCAGAGCGTCTTCAAAGAATGAAATGTGAGAAGATAGATAGTATGGCGGGAGGGAAAGCTCACACTTTAAACTAATTGGGGAATGTGATTTATGACTTGTCACATGAGGGAGGAGGAAATGCTTAGACACTGTGGGAAGAAGTAGGAGGGTTTAGTTTTTGGCTTCACTTTATTCGTAATGTTGCATAAATAAAGAGTTTTCTGGGCAAAAATGTCTCAGATTTCCTTGAATTTGCATCTTCCCTTCGGAACCTTACAGTAGCGCGGAACTTGGCGTGAAGCCCAGAAAGTCTTATCATAACAATGTAACCATTTGCAGCTGAACTGCAGTGTCTTGGCGTCACGCCCAGACACTGCTGAACTTTCACTATTAAAAAAAAAAGAGAGAGAAGAAGAATGGAATCTCACTCACAGCTTAACTATGGACTCATATTAGAAAATATTTTGGAAATGAAAGAAGAATTAAGAGAGCATTTCAGGACATTAAGGAAACAGGATGTTTCAGAGTTAAAAATTGAATTTCAAACTTCAACTGATCATGCCACACAACTAGATTTACAACTTAATTAGATGGAGGATTTATATCTACAACCTAGTGAAGAGGAAGATGTTACACCTTATATACAAATGATGGAGATTTCTGAGGACCAAAGGCAGAATTCAACTAAAACATCTATAGCTTTAGAAACAACAGAAATGGACTTTCAATTACGAGACATTAAAAATGCTGACAATATACAGTGGGGCAAAAAAGTATTTAGTCAGCCACCAATTGTGCAAGTTCCCCCACTTAAAAAGATGAGAGAGGCCTGTAATTGTCATCATAGGTAGACCTCAACTATGAGAGACAAAATGAGAAAACAAATCCAGACAATCACATTGTCTGATTTGGAAAGAAGTTATTTGCAAATTATGGTGGAAAATACGTATTTGGTCACCTACAAACAAGCAAGATTTCTGGCTCTCACAGACCTGTAACTTCTTCTTTAAGAGGCTCCTCTGTCCTCCACTCATTACCTGTATTAATGGCACCTGTTTGAACTTGTTATCAGTATAAAAGACACCTGTCCACAACCTCAAACAGTCACACTCCAAACTCCACTATGGTGAAGACCAAAGAGCTGTCGAAGGACACCAGAAACAAAATTATAGACCTGCACCAGGCTGGGAAGACTGAATCTGCAATAGACAAGCAGCTTGGTGTGAAGAAATCAACTGTGGGAGCAATAATTAGAAAATGGAAGACATACAAGACCACTGATAATCTCCCTCGATCTGGGGCTCCACGCAAGATCTCACCCCGTGGGGTCAAAATGATCACAAGAACAGTGAGCAAAAATCCCAGAACCACATGGGGGGACCTAGTGAATGACCTGCAGAGAGCTGGGACCAACGTAACAAAGGCTACCATCAGTAACACACTACGCCGCCAGGGACTCAGATCCTGCAGTGCCAGACGTGTCCCCCTGCTTAAGCCAGTACATGTCCGGGCCCGTCTGAAGTTTGCTAGAGAGCATTTGGATGATCCAGAAGAGGATTGGGAGAATGTCATATGGTCAGATGAAACCAAAGTAGAACTGTTTGGTAGAAACACAACTCGTCGTGTTTGGAGGCGAGAGAATGCTGAGTTGCATCCAAAGAACACCATACCTACTGTGAAGCATGGGGGTGGCAACATCATGCTTTGGGGCTGTTTCTCTGCAAAGGGACCAGGACGACTGATCCGTGTACAGGAAAGAATGAATGGGGCCATGTATCGTGAGATTTTGACTGCAAACCTCCTTCCATCAGCAAGGGCATTGAAGATGAAACGTGGCTGGGTCTTTCAGCATGACAATGATCCCAAACACACCGCCCGGGCAACGAAGGAGTGGCTTCGTAAGAAGCATTTCAAGGTCCTGGAGTGGCCTAGCCAGTCTCCAGATCTCAACCCCATAGAAAACCTTTGGAGGGAGTTGAAAGTCCGTGTTGCCCGGCGACAGCCCCAAAACATCACTGCTCTAGAGGAGATGTGCATGGAGGAATGGGCCAACATACCAGCAACAGTGTGTGCCAACCTTGTGAAGACTTACAGAAAACGTTTGACCTCTGTCATTGCCAACAAAGGATATATAACAAAGTATTGAGATGAACGTTTGATATTGACCAAATACTTATTTTCCACCATAATTTGCAAATAACTTCTTTCCAAATCAGACAATGTGATTGTCTGGATTTGTTTTCTCATTTTGTCTCTCATAGTTGAGGTCTACCTATGATGACAATTACAGGCCTCTCTCATCTTTTTAAGTGGGAGAACTTGCACAATTGGTGGCTGACTAAATACTTTTTTGCCCCACTGTATATAAACAACGAATAATCACCATACTGCCTAAGACTGATTACATAGTGCAGACAATATTGGGAAAAAGAGAAGAAGACTATGATCAGACGCAACTGTGGGAAAATGTGTATAGTCAAATATTAAGATGGGAGGAGCTAAAGGCCCTGTTGTGGAAACCTGCTTGGCATAAAAAGAAAGCTAGAATTAGATTTAAACATGAGTGTTAAAACTTTATTTGACGGGTAAAATGGTTTTTAGAGACTTCAAGTGAACTAATATTTTTGAGATTTCTAAGGTTTAAGATTTTAGTCTGAGTTAATATTGATGTGAATTATGGATTTGATTATGGTCTGGAATGGCAACTATGGAAAATTGGAAAACTTAAAACTAAAGGAGTTGCATTGAGATTGGTGAAATATTACTGATATTTTTATTTGCAATGATTGAAGATTGGACTGATTTATCAAAATGTTTGATAGAGTATAGGAAATAGAATATAGTGGAGAAATATTAATATATATATATATATATATAGTTATATTATATGTTTACTTTAGAAATAATTAGAAATAATTTAGGCTAATGTAAAATGGTTTAAAAAAAACCAACTTAAAGTTATGTTCATTTACAAAATATGTATGTGAAATAGAATAGAATAAGAGATAGAATTTAACTGAGAAGTATAAAGTGAATAATCAGAGTAATATGTATAGGTTAGGAATAATCTGCATTATATGGATACCCGAATTGTATACTATATGTTTATGTAATGCCAAATTGGAATATGTTAATAGTTAATTAAGCTCGAAAATGGGTGGAAATATTATTGATAGTTTTTTTTGTTTTGTTTTTTTGTTGTTTTTTCTTGATTGATAAAATAGAGAGGGAAATTTTAAAGAAGTAATTTAAAATCTTTATGTATGATTATATTTTCTATTTTGTTCTATGGAGTGCCCTATCTCCACGATGAGTCCTAAGCACTTGGCTGTAAAACAAAAAAAATTCAATAAAACTTGTTATATAATAATATATTATCGGCATGCAAAAAGGTATGTTCCCTAAATGATTCCCACTTTATGGGTCCTCAGATGGCTGCTTGTTCTGGTGCAGCTCCTGCCCCATTGGACCCACTCCCCCTTGAAATTCAATAGGCCCCCATCCCATTAAACCTCTGGAGACTTGCTACTTCTCCCAACCATTTGGGATAAAGTAAGGTCAGTGCAAGATAAGAATCTAGTGGATTACCTCAGAGAAGGGAGCTTGTGGCACCAGACAGTTCTTTTAATTTTATGTTGTTGTTGTTGTTGTTTTTATAGTTTAATTTTATTTTGTTGTTTATCTTCTTTTTATAGTTGTAATATATCAGGGATTATTTTTTTTTTGCTGGAGTGTAAAAATATACCATTAGTGAAGCTATCCTGTCTCTCAGTACCACATCTCATCCAAATGTTTTCTTGAAATTTGAAAGACCATAAAATAAATGTTACTTTGTTTTCTCAGATACCGAAAAATGCACCAAGTGCCCTGATGATCAATATCCAAATGAGAACCGAATCAATTGTATCCCCAAAAGAATAACCTTCCTGTCCTATGAAGGATATCTGGGCATCATCCTCATCTCCTTTGCCCTACTCTTATTCCTAACCACAGGCCTTGTTTTAATGATATTCCTTAAATATCTAGAAACTCCCATTGTCAAAGCCAACAACAGGGACCTCTCCTACATCCTCCTGGTCTCCCTCCTGCTTTGTTTTTTGTCCTCCTTTCTCTTCATTGGCCAACCAAGGAAAGCCACCTGTCTTCTCCGACAAACAATGTTCAGCATTGTCTTCTCAGTTGCCATTTCTTCTCTCTTGGCCAAAACAGTCACGGTGGTTCTGGCTTTCCTGGCCACAAAACCAGGAAACCAAGTGAAGAGATGGTTGGGGAAGAGCTTGGCCAATTCTATCATCCTTTCTTGTTCTGGCATCCAAATATTCATCTGTGCCATGTGGCTGGGAGTTTTTCCCCCTTTCCCTGACTCTGATCCCCACTCCCAGACAGGAGAGATCATCCTTCAATGCAATGAAGGCTCTGTCACCATGTTTTATGTTGTCCTTGGCTACATGGGTTTCCTTGCTGTCATTTGCTTCACTGTCGCTTTCCTGGCCAGGAATTTACCTGGGGCCTTCAATGAAGCCAAGTTGATCACCTTCAGCATGCTGGTCTTCTGCAGTGTCTGGGTCTCCTTCTTGCCCACCTACCTGAGCACCAAAGGAAAGTCCATGGTGGCTGTGCATGTCTTCTCCATCTTGGCCTCCAGTGCTGGACTGTTGGGCTGCATCTTCTTCCCCAAGTGCTACATTATCATTCTGAGGCCAGATCTAAACACCAAGGAACATCTGAAGATGAAATTAGGAAACTGATTGTGAAATTGTTTCTGAGGCTGATAACATTTAATTATTAATTCCAATTATTATTGGTTTATATGCTTAATTAGTATTTTTTAATAATTTAAGTTATTTAAAACCAAAGGTAATAGAAATATGAAGAAAGTTAGATGAGTTAAATTAAAATCCAATATAATATTCAGACAATATAATAAATAAAGTAATAATTCATATTCATCTTTTTTAAACTGTTGGGAGTCCTCCTTTTCCTCAAGACATAGGTTAGCTAATATTTGACTTAAACAGCTCTTCAAGAGTGGATGCATGTGATCCATGTCCTGGACTTTGGAGTGTTGAAAGCTTGGCAGATGTCTTCAAAGCTAGGTAGGAAGGTGTTAGCTTCATTTTGTTCACAATATTTTGGGAATAGATACATCCATTTCCCCAAAGTTTGGATTGTTCTGGATAGAGAAGGGTTACTGAGGATGATGTGGCACTGCAGCTTCAACAGCTCCAACTGGTTTTGGTGCACCTTCTCTTTCTTCTGGTGTGACTTTTTCTCAGTAATTTTCATTTATTTATGCTCCAAATCAAGCTCAATCTTCTTTGTGGTTTAGTCTGCCTTAGCGTCAAATTCCAGCTTCTGTGGGCTGTGGTGCTAAATTGACTTTCTGACTTCTGGAAAGAGTGCAGAGAAGAGCAACAAAGATGATTAATGAACTAGAGGGTAAAACATATAAAGAATGGTGGAATTGAGTATGTCTAGTTTAATGAAAAGAAGGACTACAGGTGACATGATAGTAGGGTTCCAATATTTAAGGTTTTGCCACAAAGAAGAGGGAGTCAGCCTATTGACTCCAGAGCACCAGAAGGCAGGACAAGAAGCAATGGATGGAAACTAATCAAGGTGAGAAGTAACCTAGAACTAAGGAGGAATTTCCTGACAGTTAGAACAAGTGGAACAACTTGCCTCCAGAAATTGTGGATGCTCCAACACTGGATGTTTTTAAGAAGAGACTGAACAACCATTTGTCTGAAATGGTATAGAGTTTGCTGTCTGAGCAAGGAGTTGGACTAGAAGACCTCCAAGATTCCTTCCAACTGTTATTCTGGTGAGGAATTTCCTGCAGCAGACATTTTTATAACCTGTTCCTTCATAACAGGACTGGCATATGTTACTCTCTGTCACTTCTCAGCTGACTGTCTGCCCTAGCACTATCCCATATTCCTAGTTTCTATGAAAAAAAATTAAAAGCCTTGTGGTTGGTGTGCGGCCTCTGCTGGTTGATAGGATAAAATATTTATATATATATATATATATATATATATGGAAAATTCCTTGATTCAAGTTGAGGTAGAAAAGCTCTCCATCTGTAAGAGCCACCCACAAAGATGGAATGGAAAGAGACAGGTGGGAGGAAGATAAATGGTGTGCAGACTTTGGCATCGGGGTGTTCAAGAGAGATCGAGGAGTTCAAACATTAAAGGGAGGGATGCTGGAGGTTGCAAGGCATGGGCCCTCCTACAGTTTTGAAAAGGGGTCCTTGGGAGACAAGATGGAAAGTGGAGAGAGAAAGGAGAAGCCGGATATAGGAAATGAGATTCTTGTGCTGCAGTGGGATGGGAGGAGACGAGCAGACCTGACTCAGCACGCCATGTCATGTGCGTCACTGCAATATATTTTGCAGTTTTCATTCATGACGGTTTTATATATTACTCAGAAATGTATATGCTCTTGAAAGTAGCCTGAAATAGTCCAAACACCGCAATCTACATGTCTAAAACTTTCCACAACGTATTTCCAAAATTAGCCCAACTGGGTGGGAAAATCACCCAACAGGCACAAGCAGTGTCAATGCCCAAGCACCAGCAGCAGAGCCACCCACAAAGGTGGGGAGAAAGGGAAGAAGGACCCAAATGTTGCAGGGGGGATGCCAGGTGGTCAGTGGTTTGTGAAAGGCTAGGAGGGCTGGGACCATCCAAATTTTCTTGGGGGTGCTGTTCCACAAGGCAAATTCTTCTACTGAAAAGGCACAACTCCAAGGACTTACATGGCTTAATCAAAATGATCTGGAACATGCCTTCCTTATATATTTGAGGGGTGGGCAGAAACTATAGAGGAAGTATCTTATAGATCTAGACCAGCACCTTGGTTTGCACCTGGAAGCCTACTGGGATCCAATGCAGCTCACAGAGCAGTGGTGTTGCATGGGCATAACAAGAAATGCCAAACATTTGGATGCCTCACTGGATTTGCTGTCCACCAGGGAGGCAAATATTCCAAACTACAGATGTGGAAGACATAAGAGACCCCTGGTAGTTTTTGATGGGTCCAAAGCTGATATCTCCATCCAGATAGCAAGTTTGCTGGGCATTTATAAAATTCCACAGGTTTATGCATGTGTGTGTGAGTGTGTGTTTTTTTTGTGGGGGTGTTTCTAAATCTACTCTGAAGGACAGTTTATGTTCATGAAAACAATAGGCTTATTGCAATGGGAGTGGCTCTGGATTCACAGAGGGCAAAGCGCTAAAGCAACCAGATCTAAAACACTCTTCCAGTCAGGTTCCTCCTATTTGTGGAAGAAACATTTCATACTCAAGGCTAGGCGGGAGAAGGTGTAACCTATGAATACCATAGAAACTGCATCCTGAACATCATCTTTCAGGAAACATTGAGGTACCTTCCTCTATCAAATAAGAACCACCGTTTTCACCCCAGATTTTAGTTGCTAATATTTTGGCTTAGATTTGACTCAACATATAACCCAAACTTTTTTTTCCCCAGATCAGTTACACTTTTGTTTCACAGGCTTTGAGTGATAAGATTCTCTTCCTTTTTTCCACAGCGTGGTTCCCAAAAAAGGAGTCCAGTACTCTGCAATTATCATCTGCTCCAATATTTTAGGTGGACCTTGGTTGGTCTGGTTGCTCCAGACTCCAATGATGGAGAGAGGTTCACAAGAACTTTGACCGATCTGCTTCTCAGAAATAGCATTTGGGTTGTTTTATCCCAAAGAATCCCTGTGGCTGCCCATAAAGGAACAGTTGAACCTTTCCAATTTTACAAGTGGACACAAGTCAATGTCTTTGTTTACTTTACGGAGATGGATTCCTTCCAAATCGGAATCTACCTCATACACAGAATAATTCAGACCCAAATAAAAGCCACAACTGGAAAGGTCTGGATCACTTCAGCTTTGTGGGATTTTACTTTGGATTTACTGACTAATCCATTTATTCCATCTCTCTACGGCTATATGTCCTTCTTGATTCAGACAGACAGAAAAGCCAAATATGGTTTTATTAATTTTGGACCTTTGGAAAATAACTTGACCCCCTCTTCTTTGTGGCAGCCCCTCAAATCCTGGAACACTGCTATCATGTCACCCCTAGTCCTTCTTTTCTCTACAGTAGCCATACCCTGTTCCTGCAACTGTTCTTCATATATTTTAATCTCCAGGCCTTTAATCATCTTATTTGCTCTTCTCTGCAATCTTTCCAGAGCCTCAATATTTTTTTATTTATTTGGATTGTGGTGACCAGAACTGGATGCTGTATTTCAGGTGTGGCCCTACCAAGGCTTTATAAAGTGATACTAATACTTAATGTGATTTTGTTTCTATGCCTTTGTTTATACAACCAAGGATTGTATTAGTTTTTTTGGCTACTACCGCACACTTCTGGCTCATGTTTAAGTGATTGTCCACTAGGACTCCAAGGTCCCTCTCACAGTTGCTGTTTTTGAGCCAAGTTTTGCCTAATCTGTACTTGTATCTTTGGGTTTTCCTGCCCAGTTGTAAAACTTTGCTTTTCTCCACATTAAATTTCTTGTTGTTGGATAGGGCCTATTGTTTAAGTCTGTCAAGATCTTTTCGGATCCTGAGCTTGTCTTCTGGGGTGTTGGCTATTCCTGCCATCTTAGTGTCATCTGCAAATCTGATGAGTTTCCCTTCTATTCCCTCCTCTAAGTCATTTATGAAGATACTGAAGAGTACCGGGCCTAAGATGGAACCTTGTGGTATCCCACTGCTTATTTCCCTCCATGTAGACATAATACCATTATGGACTACTCGTTGAGCATGGTTTGTCAGCCAGTTACTCAACAACATAACTTTCTCTATTTGATGTCATTTTCTTTACCAGAGATTATTTTACATTCTAAATCATGATTTCCCACATGCTGGGATCAAAACCAGACAGATACACAAATATTGACCTCCACTTCTTATCAGAGCTGTGGGCTGTTAATTGATAATTGAGGCTAAAATTATAACAATTTAAGAAAGCTAGAGAAGGTGTAGATTAGATTAATGTCATTCATGGTCCATACAGAAATCCTTGCTAATTGTAACACAGATAATCCTTGACTTACAACAGTTCATTTAAGTGACCGTTCAAAGTTACAACATCACTAAAAATGTGACTTGTGATCATTTCTCAGAGTTACAACCTTTATAGCATCCCAAGAATCACCTGATCAAAATTCAGATGCTTGGCAACTGGTTCATATTTATGACCTTTGCTGTGTCCCAGGGTCAAGTGATCCCCCTTTACACCCTTCTGATAAGCAAAGTCAATGGGGAAGCCAGATTCACTTAACAACCAAGTTACTAACTTATCAGCTGCAGTCATTCACTTAACAACTGTGGTAAGAAAAGTAATTAAATAGGGCAAAACTCACTTCACAAATGTTTCACTTAACAACAGAAATTTTGGGATCAATTGTGGTGGTAAGTCGAGGATTACCTGTAACTATGGCAATCACAGATGTAGAATTGTGGATATGTGCAGAACTATCCTATCAGTATTCCTGTACTTATTTCTCTTCCTTCTTCCGTCGTCTCTGTTTTTTTAGCTTCACCATTTCCTGCAAAACCTATTCAAGCTTTACAATGACTCCTTGGATGGGTTTTATTTGGATGACAGTGGAGGGTCGGCTGCTGATCTTGACATCATGAGTTGGGTCCAATTACCCAATAAGTCAGTTTTGCAGACCAAATTTGGGGGCCTAGCAAGGCAAGGATCAGCAGAAGTCATGTTTACTGTTGACCGGGATGCAACGGTGTCCCCCAAATGGCTAAATCAGGTGAAGGAAAATCTTTTTTCTCCAGTTCTTTTCAACCCCAGTGAATAGTGAATATACAAATTAAATAAATAAATAAGCCAAAATTGCTCTCTTGAAGATAGGTCCAATGAATGTTTCAGGACTGATTCTGAGGGACTAAATAAAAATAGAAGGAATGTCAAGGAAGGAAAGTGAAGGAAATGTGTTGGGTATATTCTTCTTCTGATTATCTTTCTGATTCTGTTATTTCTTCTGAGGGCCCCCTGGTGGCTCTGTCTAAGGCAGGGGTAGGGAACCTTGGCTCTTTTATGACTTGTGGACTTCAACTCCCAGAATTCCCGAGTCAGCGTGGCTGGTTCAGGAATTCTGGGTATTGAAGCCCACAAGTCATAAAAGAGCCAAGGTTCCCTACCCCTGGTATAATAATAATAATAATAATAATAATAATAATAATAATAATAATAATAATAATAATAATAATAATAATAATAATAATAATAATAATAATAATAATAATAATAATAATAATAATAATAATAAAGTTGGAAGGGACCTTGGAGGTCACCTAGCCCAACCCCTTGCTCAGGCAGGAAACCCTATACCATTTCGGACAAATGGCTGTCCAGTCTCTTCTTAAAAACTTCCAGTATTGGAGCATTCACCGCTTCTGGAGGCAGGTTGTTCCACTGGTTAATTGTTCTAACTGTCAGGAAGTTTCTCCTTAGTTCTAGGTTGCTTCTCTCCTTGATTAGTTTCCATCTGTTGCTTCTTGTCCTGCCCTCAGGCGCTTTGAAAAATAGCTTGACTCCCTCTTCTTTGTGGCAGCCCCTGAGATATTGGAACACTGCTATCATGTCCCCACTCGTCCTTCTCTTCATTAAACTAGACATACCCAATTCCAGCAGCCGTTCCTTATATGCTTTAGCCTCCAGTCCCCTAATCATCTTTGTTGCTCTTCTCTGTACTCTTTCTAGAGTCTCAACATCTTTTTTACATCGCGGTGACCAAAACTGGATGCAGTTTTCCAAGTGTGGAAGTCTTTGTAAAATGCAGTAGAAAAATAGCAGATTTTTAGTAACATGGATTTTTAGTAACAAGGACTGGACAAACCTGAAAAACATGAGGCAGCTGTGTGCAGAAGCAGCCAAAAACCTTAATACAATCCTTGATTGTATAAACAGAGGCATAGGATCAAATACAACTTTATAAATCCTTAGTAAGGCCACACCTGGAATCCTGCATCCAGTTTTAGTCACCAGATTACAAAAAAATGCTGAGACTTTGGGAAAAGTGCAGAGAAGAGCAACTAAGATGATTACAGGCCTGGAGACTAAAACATATAAAGAAAAGTTGCAGGGTATGGCTAGTTTAGAGAAAAGAATACTGACATGATAGCAGTATTCCAATATTTGAATGGCCGCCACAAAGAAGAGAGGGGTCAACTCATTTTCCAAAGCACCGGAAGGCAAGACAAGAAACAATGGATGGAAACTAATCAAGGAGAGAAGTAACCTGGAATTAAGGAGAAACTTCCTAGCAGTGAGAACAATTAACCAGTGGAACAGGAGTTACCTTCAGACATTGTGGGTGCTTTATCACTGGAGGTTTTTTTAGAAGAGACTGGACATCCATTCATCTGAAATGTGTTTTTTTTATTTCATATCTTCTCCTGCTTGAGCAGGATTTGGACTAGAAGACCTCCAAGGTCCCTTCCAGCTCTATTCTGATTGATTAAACTAAAAGTATCTCATATAAGCACATTAACAATGCGTTGGGAGAAGGATGAGGGATACCAAACGTGAAAAGTATATTTGTGAAAATAATGTCAAAATAGTAATTGTTTGCAAACCAAATGTGAGTTGGCAATAAGTTGCTCATGCAAGGAAGCCAAATGCACCCATAAGAATCTTTGTAAATTAATGTTCTGGTCTGGGGAGATCCCAACTCAAACCCCAGGTCCTCTTGGAGGCACCGTGCTTGGAGAAGGCATGACACAAAACCTGGATCAGGTTTAGGGAAGGGTAAAGAAGCCAAGGGAGAGATCAAAAAAGCTGCTCTTAGCCTTGAGGAAAGACAACCAGGAGAAGAGGCCTATTGGTCTTTGGGTCTCATAATAATAAATCTGAGAGCAGCTTCTCCAACTTACAAAATCACTCAGTTGATAAAGGGAGGATACAACACTTCAAATGACTGAAAAATGTTACTCAGAAGTTTAATATCTTCTCACTGTTACTCCAAGTGCCAGACATGGTAACATGAAGTCAGTCACAAGAGAGGAGATTCTGGCTGAATGAGAGCAAAAACATCCTAGAAGGAGGAACCGTTTTAGAACTGAGCCAGTAAAATTGAGAAGTTCGGTCTCCTCTTCATTGAATGCCTTCATGCAAAGACAGAGCAGCCATCAGTCAGGAAAGCTTTAACTGGATTTCCTGCAGGCAGGAGAGGTTTGTTTAGAATAGAATAGAGCTGGAAGGGACCTTGGAGGTCTTCTAGTCCAGCCCCCTGCTCGTGCAGGAGAACCTATACCATCACAGACAAGTGACTGTCCAGCCTCTTCTTAAAGATCTCCAGTGATGGAGTGCCCACAATTTCTGCAGGCAAGCTGTTCCACTGGTTGATTGTCCTCAATGTCAGGACGTTTCTCCTTAATTCCAGGTTGCTTCTCTCTTTGATCAGTTTCCAACCATTGTTTCTCATCCTGCCCTCTGGTGCTTTGGAGAATAATGTGACCCCCTTTGTTTTTCAGGACAGCTTTCTGCAAAAGTAGTCAAATCAAGATGTGACACTAACATTATTCTTCCCTTAAATGTGTTCACATGTCTTTACTACACTCATAGCACAGAAATTTGTTTTGATTTTGTTATAACTAAATAATGCGCCATAAATGTGATCACAAAATCCTTTTTGGACAAAGAATTATTATTGTTATTGTTATTATTATTTTTAGATTATGCCCTTGCTACCCAATAGCTTAGTAAGTCCTTGACCCAAATAAAGCATTATAGCCGCAATATCCTTGGATGTTCTCCAAGACAATTAATAACTCTTCATAGTGAAGTGAAAACCTACCATGAAGGCTGGGGAACCAATAATGTACTTTCAGCAACAAGAATAGATGGAGAAAGGGGGTGTTTCACATTCTTCCATAGACTAAATTCTATTTCTGAAAAATCCACCCAGTCTACTCATGCAACAATGAGGCCCTCTATCCTGGGATATTCCACAATTCTGTTCATATTTCATATACAGTCACGTCTAGATGCGATGGGTAGAAGATAAATATAGGAAATAAACAATTTTTTTCCCTCTAGTTTGGCCAGTACAGCATATTTTCATACAAGGAATATTTCAGTGGGAAATCTTTCAATGCTGGCACTGCCTCACATGTATCCTAGCACCATAGAGGATACTAATCTTGCTAGTTCTTCAAAGAAGTCAATTGTGCCTTAGGTTAGAGTTAAGTTCAGCACAAATCGCACAATTTTTGATCAAGTTACTTTCATGTGCCCCTTTCTCAACTCTTCATAGGATGATTCCTAGATTGATTTCAATTGCTGTTTTCCTCCCATGTCAAATACGATCAAACAAGAATGAAGATCTTATCAAACTGCTTTGGCTTTCATTATGTAAAAAAACCAAGTGAGTGATAATTTTCATCATTTTCAGGCTCACTGTTATGTGTCCCCAGAGAATATCTGTGGCTACAATCACAAAGGTTACTTAAACAAATAAAATGAATGAAGTCATATATAACACTTCCTAGAGTAGTATGAGTTAAAGTGTTAAAATTAATTTGATAGAAGACACTGATCACAACTTATCCATGGGTTTAAACACCCACAAAAAAGTTAACTGACTTGCTCTGGACCCAAGACTGCAAAGCAACAGCAGCTTTGAGTAAATAATTATTATTAAAATAACTATAATTAAACTGACAGCTTTTACCAAACTACATATCATGTTTAATAGATTTTTCCATACCAACAATTGATCTATATGATCAGAGCTTTTCTTTTTCAGGACTGCTTTCTGCAAAAGTAATCAGTTAAATCAAGATGTGACACTAACATCTTCTCTATTATCATTTTTTTTTAAATCAGTGAAGAAGATGGTGGTGATAATAATGTTGGCATTAGCTTTGTTACCTCACACAGCTAGCAAATGTCCTGTTGATAAACGCGCAACTCGGGTGCTTCTTCCAATTCTTCACAAATATTACCATTCTGGAGAATTTAACATTGCTAGCATAACTTCTCAGAGTAACGTGCTTTCACGTGCGTTATTGTATGAAAAAATACCATCTCCAGAGTACTTCGATGATATTCCGTAAGAACCTGGGATATATTTGAATAACAATGTGTATCTCTCCTAACTCTCTATCTGAGCAAGTTGCTTTATAGATGAACTTTTATTCTGATTCATATCATTTGTAATATGACCTCATTCTAGTTTTAGCAGAAAAGCATAATGATAGCATGTTTCTTTATTAATAGAAGCCATACATTCTGTTCTTAATAATGTTTGTGTCCTTCCCTGTTGTTTCTGAAGCTGGACAGCTCAAGTTGTATTTTGTAACATCTTAAAGACTGTTGTGTGCTAATAAGATTTTGGTTCTCCAACAAGAGCAGGAAATGTTTTCTGATTATATTTATTTCAGGGTATATTTGAAAACAAGAGCTGCAGCCCTTATGAAGATATATGTTAACCAATTTACTTTTTAAGATACATCTTTTTCAACAGCAAGATTCTTTTGTAATCATTTGCTTTGGCTTCCAAAATTACATCTGCTGAATTATAATGTATAGCTGTTGTAATAGATTTTTCCCCACATTAGGGAAAATGACCAACTTTTCAAAACTGACAAACTATATTTTCAGTTTGGGCAAATTGTTTGGAGCAGAATTCTGGAGATGAACAATTCTGGGAACTTGTTTGTGTTTTGGGTTATAAACAGCCGTTAATTATTCCAAATCCTTGACTTTTTAAAAGGATCTTTTTCTTCTTCCTGCTTCTCCTTCTTCTTAGCACATTCATGTGTTTGTGTGTCTGCATGTCTATGTGTGGGTGGGTAAGTGGATGGGTGTTATATCCATGTGATAATACAAATATAAATTCTTCCTGCAAACTGAATCAAATGTTCTGAGACCCTGAATGTATGTGCCATCATATACCTGATGGCCATGAAGATGCTATGCTAAGCTTTCTTCCTGTTGCTGTCCTAGTATATTGTCCTCCTTTTTTTAACAGAATAGATCATATGAATCTAATTTTAACAATGCTCTGGAGCTCAGGTTAAGATATTCTACAAGTGAATGAACAAGAACACTGGGTTTTAAAATCATGAATCATGCAGAGCTCTCTACTCAGCCTTGTGAATGAATGAAGGAGGGCCATTTATAATCTGAACACAAATGTATGAATGGTTTGTCTTTACTGAATGCAGGCAGATGCGGATTTCCAAAAACATGTAACAGAATTATTGTGTGCATGCTGAGTACAAGTTCCAAATTAAATTCACATTTGTTGTTGTTGTTAGTTGCAAAGTCGTGTCCGACCCATCGCGACCCCATGGACAATGTTCCTCCAGGCCTTCCTGTCCTCTACCATCTTCTGGAGTCCATTTAAGCTCACGCCTACTGCTTCAGTGACTCCATCCAGCCACCTCATTCTCTGTTGTCCCCTTCTTCTATTGCCCTCAATCTTTCCCAGCATTAGGCTCTTCTCCAGTGAGTCCTTCCTTCTCATTAGGTAGCCAAAATACTTGAGTTTCAACTTCAGGATCTGGCTTTCTAAGGAGCAGTCAGGGTTGATCTCCTCTAGGACTGACTGGTTTGATCGCCTTGCAGTCCAAGGGACTCGCAGGAGTCTTCTCCAGTACCATAGTTCAAAGGCCTCAATTCTTTTGCGCTCTTATGGTCCAACTTTCACAGCCATACATTGCAACTGGGAAAACCATGGCCTTGACTATATGTACTTTTGTTGGCAGGGTGATGTCTCTGCTTTTTAGTATGCTGTCTAAATTCGCCATAGCTTTCCTCCCCAGGAGCAAGCGTCTTTTAATTTCTTGGCTGCAGTCCCCATCTGTGGTGATCTTGGAGCCCAGGAAGATAAAATCTGTCACTACCTCCATTTCTTCCCCATCTATTTGCCAGGAATTGAGAGGACCGGATGCCATGATCTTGGTTTTCTTAATGTTGAGTTTCAAGCCAACTCTTGCACTCTCCTTCTTCACCCGCATCAAGAGGCTCTTTAGTTCCTCTTCACTTTCTGCCATTAGAGTAGTATCATCTGCATATTTTAGGTTGTTGATATTTCTCCCAGCAATCTTAATTCCAACTTTTGATTCATCTAGCCCTGCCTTTCTCATGATGTGCTCTGCATATAAGTTAAATAGGCAGGGCGACAGAATACAGCCTTGCCGGACTCCTTTCCCAATTTTCAACCAATCAGTGGTTCCGTGTCCAGTTCTCACTGTTGCTTCTTGACCCGCATATAGGTTTCTCAAGAGACAAATAAGATGGTCTGGTACTCCCATCTCTTTAAGAACTTGCCACAATTTGTTGTGATCCACACAATCAAAGGCTTTAGCATAGTCAATGAAGCAGAAGTAGATGTTTTTCTGAAACTCCCTAGCTTTCTCCATGATCCAGCATATGTTGGCAATTTGATCTCTAGTTCCTCTGCCTCTTCGAAATCCTGCCTGTACTTCTGGAAGTTCTCGATCCACATACTGCTGGAGTCTAGCTTGTAGGATTTTAAGCATAACTTTACTTGCATGTGAAATGAGTGCAATGGTGCAATAGTTTGAACATTCTTTGGCATTGTCTTTCTTTGGAATTGGAATGTAAACTGACCTTTTCCAATCCTGTGGCCACTGTTGAGTTTTCCAAATTTGCTGGCAAATTGAGTGTAGCACTTTTACTGCATCGTCTTTTAAGATTTTGAATAGTTCAGCTGGAATACTGTCACCTCCTCTAGCTTTGTTGTTGCTCAGCTTTCCTAAGGCCCATTTCACTTCACATTCTAGGATGTCTGGCTCGAGGTCAGTGACCACCCCATCGTGGTTATCAGGGACGCTAAGCTCGTTCTTGTATAGTTCTTCTGTGTATTTTTGCCATCTCTTCTTAATCTCTTCTGCCTCTGTTAGGTCCCTGCCATTTTGGTCCTTTATCATGCCCATCTTTGCATGAAACGTTCCCTTCATATCTCCAATTTTCTTGAAGAGATCTCTGGTTCTCCCTATTCTATTGTTCTCTTCTATTTCTTTGCACTGTTCATTTAAGAGGGCATTCTTATCTCTTCTAGCTATTCTCTGGAATTCTGCATTTAATTGGGTGTATCTTTCTTTTTCTCCCTTGCCTTTCGCTTCCCTTCTTTCCTCAGCTATTTGCAAAGCTTCCTCAGATAGCCATTTTGCTTTCTTGCATTTCTTTTTCTTTGGGATGGTTTTAGTTGCTACCTCTTGTACAATGTTGCGAACCTCCGTCCATAGTTCTTCAGGCACTCTGTCTATCAGATCTAATTCCTTAAATCTATTTGTCACCTCTACTGTATATACATCAGGAATATGATTTAGTTCATACCTGAGTGGCCTAGTGCTTTTCTCTATTTTCTTCAATTTAAGCCTAAATTTTGCAACAAGAAGCTCATGATCTGAGCCACAGTCAGCTCCTGGTCTTGTTTTTACTGACTGTATAGAGCTTCTCCATCTTTGGCTGCAGAGCACATAGTCAATCTGATTTCTGTGTTGACCGTCTGGTGATGTCCATGTGTAGAGCCATCTCTTGGGTTGTTGGAAAAGAGTGTTTGCTATGATCATCATATTCTCTTGGCAAAATTATATCAGCCTGTGCCCTGCTCCATTTTGTACTCCAAGGCCAAACTTGCCTGTTATTCCGTTTATCTTTTGGCTTCCTACTTTAGCATTCCAATCCCCCATGATGATAAGAACATCATTTTTGGTGTTGATTCTATAAGGTGCTGTAGGGCTTCATAGAACCAGTCAATTTCATCCTCTTCAGCACCAGTGGTTGGGGCATAGACCTGGACTACTGTGATATTGAATGGTTTGCCTTGGATTTGCACTGAGATCATTCTGTCATTTTGGGGATTGTATCCCAGTATTGCTTTTCCTACTCTTTTATTGACCATGAAGGCTACTCCATTTCTTCTGAGGGATTCTTGCCCGCAGTAGTAAACCTGATGGTCCTCTGAATTAAATTCACCCATTCCTGTCCATTTTAGTTCGCTGATTCCTAAGATGTCAATGTTCAATCTTGTCATCTCTTGTTTGACCACGTCCAGTTTGCCTTGATTCATGGATCTTACATTCAGGTTCCTATGGAGAAAAAATCTTTACAGCATCGGACTTTCCTTTCACCACCAGATGCATCCACAGCTGAGCGTCCTTTCGGCTTTGGCCCAGTCGCTTCACTCTTTCTGGTGCTACTAGTACTAGCCCTCTGCTCTTCCCCAGTAGCATATTGGACACCTTTCGACCTGAGGGGCTCATCTTCCAGCATCATATCTTTTTGCCTTTTAGTATTGTCCATGGGGTTTTCATGGCAAAGATACTGGAGTGGGTTGCCATTTCCTTCTCCAGTGGATCACATTTTGTCAGAACTCTCTGCTATGACCTGTCCATCTTGGGTGGCCCTGCACGGCATAGCTCATAGCTTCATTGAGTTACTCAAGCCCCTTCGCCACGACAAGGCAGTAATCCATGAAGGAGTAAATTCACATACAAATTTGAAAAAGGGATACCTTACCAGAGTGTATTTTTTTCTCCCAAGTTACCCTTCTCGTCATAACAGCTACATAATCTATCTCAGATATAGCATCATTTGTTTGATATATATTTAATACATATTTTGCTATATTTAGCAAATATAACATTGTTTAAATGTGTGGTTATGTCTTATGTACTTCTTTGTAGGGTATTGACTCAGCATTACCAGCATATCCTAGCACTGGTATTTGCTGTAAAAGAAATCAATGAAAACCCACATATTTTGCCAAACATCACTCTGGGATTCCAGATCTATAACAGTCATTTCAGTGCAAGCTGGACTTATCTTGCCTCAATGGAACTTCTCTCCACCCAGAAGAGGTTCATTCCAAACTACAAGTGTGATAGTAGAAACAATGCAGTTGCAGTCATTGGGGGACCTAATTCAAATGTCTGCCTCCATATGGCCACCATCCTTGGTTTCTACAAGATTCCACAGGTAAAGGACATCTATACTTCTGATGCTTATTGGCATTATTACAATAAGGGGAAAACTATGTGGCTTTTTTAGAGTTGAGACTCATATGTTCACTTTCATTCTTCATAATTTAATGTCAGAATTCCTGTTTATAGAGACTAAAATATTTTTTCTGTGATCAAAATTTCTATCATGTCCCCCATTTCTTTGCAGAAGAAGGGCATACCTTCAAATATGCCAAAATTGAGAGTAATAGATTTTATCTTTGACTTTTCATAATTTGATTTAGAAGACTTAGTTTCTAGAATCTAAAAAGAACTAGCAATGCTTTCTGTAATCAAAAACTTGCACTAACGTGTTTGCATATACAGAAGTATTTTGGGCAAACTGTTTTTCCCTGTTGCTATCTTCTATTGTTTTCTATTGACATCTCATAGAAAACATAGGATCATGGCAGCTATATTATTACAGATATATTAACAGAATATCAGAGTTGGAAGGGAGGTTTTCTAGCCCAACCCCCTGCTCAAGCAGGAAACCCTATACCATTTCAGACAAATGCTTGCTTAATCTCTTCTTAAAAACCTCCAGTGTTGGAGCACACACAACTTCTGGAGGCAAGATGTTCCACTGATTAATTGTTCTAATTGTCAGGAAATATCTCCTTTGTTCTAGATTGGTTCTCCCTGTGATTAGTTTCCATCCATTGCTTCTTGTCCTGCCTTGAGATGCTTTGGAGAATAGGTTGAATCCCTCTTCTTTGTGGCAGCCCCTTAGGTATTGGAACACTGCTATCATATCACTCCTAGTCCTTCTTTTCATTAAACTATACATACCCAATTCCTGCAACCATTCTTCGTATATTTTAGCCTACAGCCCCTAATCATCTTTGTTGCTCTTCTCTGCACTCTTTCTAGTGTCTCAATATCTTTTTAAAAAAATATTGTGGTGACCAAATATATTCACCCGTAGATATTATGACATAATTTTTCAAAAATATTTTTGTTCTTTTTTTAAAAGGTTACATATGGAATTGCTCCAGTACTGCATTACAGAAGCCAAGCTGGCTTTGTCCAACAGATGTTCCCAAGAGGCATTCATCAATATAATGGGATTCTTCACTTACTTCTGCATTTCAGATGGACATGGATTGGGGTGCTTTATCTTGATGATGACAATGGGGAAAGGTTTGTGCAGAATGTCCTTCCCTTTTTCTCTGAGAAGGGCATTTGTTTTGACTTCATACAAAGACTCCCCAAACAAGGATTTACTGGGGAAATGCAGAAACTTATAGAAGAAGGACTTGCAACTTACAAGACCATTATGAGAAATACTTCCAATGTTTTGCTCATACATGGAGAAATTCAGACAATGCCAATTTTGAGATTCATGATAGCAAGTTCAGTATATTTGGATATATCTTCAAAGCCAGGTGATAAAGTCTGGATTATGATGGCTCAAATGGATTTCACTTCCTTTGCTTTCCAAGGCAGCTGGAGCATAGACTTCCTTCTTGGTGCTATATCCTTGGCAGTCCACTCAAAGAAAGTGTTAGGATTTCAAGAGTTTCTTCAGACCAGAAATCCTATCTCAGAAAAAGAAGACGGTTTTATTCAGAGCTTCTGGGAAAGTGTGTTTGAATGTTTTTTCTCAAGCCCCACTTCAGAAAACATGTCTGAGAAAATCTGCACTGGGTTTGAAAACCTGGAGTCTCTTCCTGGTTCTCTTTTTGAAGTGAAGATGTCTGCTCATAGCTATTGCATGTACAATGCAGTCTATGCTATAGCACATGCTCTGCACCACATACATTTCTTGAAATTCAAGGAAAAAATAATGGTAAAGGGGCAGAGAAAGAAACTTCTCAATCAATACTCTTGGCAGGTACAGTATATGCCCTTAAATGTAAATACAGGATGATAGCAGTGTTCCTATATTTGACGGGCTGCCATGAAGAGGAGTGGGTTAAACTATTTTTCAAAGCACCAGAAGCAAGACAAGAAGCAATGGATGGAAACTAATCAAAGAGAGAAGCCACCTAGATTTAAAGTAGAAATGTCCTAACAGTGAGAATGATTAACCAGTGGAACAACCAGTGGAACAAATTGTGAGCAGACTTGTCTTTAAAAGTTATGGGTGCTCCATTACTGGAGGTTTTTAGAAGAGACTGGACAGTCATTTGTCTGAAATGATATAGAGTCTCTTGCTTGAGCAGGGGGTTGGACTAGAGGATCTCCAAGATCCCTTCCAACTCTGTTATTCTGTTCTTTCTAGTCTATTCTATATCACAATGGAAAATAGCTTATCATAGCTTTATATGCAAAGGTATAACTTATAGGCTACAATCTGTGAGTTAAGGAGGAGGAGGATGGAGGAGGAAAGTAGCTGAGCCCCTGCTGATTGGACCTCCATTGCATTTAAACTGCCCAGAGGTTGCTGGGAAGAGCTAAAATCTGTGAGTTAAGAAGGAGGAGGGTGGAGGATGAAAGTAGCTGAGCCCCTGCTGATTGGACCTCCATTGCATTTAAACTGCCCAGAGGTTCCTGGGAAGAGTTACAATCTGTGAGTTAAGAAGGAGGAGGGTGGAGGAGGAAAGTAGCTGAACCCCGGCTGATTGGACCTCCATTGCATTTAAACTGCCCAGAGGTTGCTGGGAAGAGCTACAATCTGTGAGTTAAGAAGGAGGAGGGTGGAGGAGGAAAGTAGCTGAACCCCTGCTGATTGGACCTCCATTGCATTTAAAGTGCCCAGAGGTTTAACTAAACCTAAATAACTAAAAATCAAAAACAGTGGTGGTACATTCAGGGCAAGTGCGTCTGAGATTCCTTTCATCTAAGAATGTCTGGCTTAGTTCAGTTGCCTTATTTTGCAGCTGTCTTCAAACTGGGAAACTGTCCTATCTGTAAACAAATCACTAGTCTACAAGGACAGATTATTTATCTACGGTCTGTAACTATAGGGTCTGTCACTCTTCAGGCAGAAATTAGGTGTCCAGTTCAGCCCTTCTACTCTATTGAGGCTCCGTGCTATCAGCCCCCTCTACCACAAAGATCCTGCAGGAGAAGGGCAGTGTGGACAACCGTGGGATTTGGCAGGGTGAGAGCTGTGAACCATAAACACAAAGCTTTCGCTGTGTCCCTGCATAACAGATACACTGCCCTTGCTGACCTTAATAGGGACATTAAGGAGACAGGTCAAGGTAGTTGTGATGATAACTCAAATAAGCAGGGGATCGTGGTCCAAGATGAAGAACTTGTTTTTGACAGGGAGAAGGGCGAATCAGTTATTACACATCAGTCATGCAAGAAGAGAAAGGCATCCAAAAAGAGAAGCCACCTTCTGGTTGGTGATTCAATTATAAGGGATGTAAATTTAGGAAAGGATACAGAGGTTTCAAAAGAGGTCAGGTGTCTTCCAGGTGCTACTGCCACTAGGGACAAGAAGTGTATTTTTAAAATAGTCAAGAATGCCAGCAAGGACTGTGATGTGGATGCTATTGTACATCTTGGCACTAACGATCTGTCCCAAAAAGATGTACTCTTGTGCAGAATGATTTCCAGAGCTTGGGGCAGGAACTCAGCAGGATAGGCTGTAGGCTTACTTTTTCAGAGGTTTACCAGTGTATAAGAAGCAAAATGGAAAAGGCCAGCGTATAGCAGAATTCAATATGTGGCTAAAGGAGTGGTGTAAAGGGGAAGGCTTTGGTTATATTAGTCACGATGTCTGTAGCTGGTCCAATAAAAAAATGTACAAAAGAGATGGTTTGCATCCATGGCAATAAATTCACAGATTTTCTGGAGGAACATTTAAACTAAACAATGGGGACAGTGAGTTAATTGATACAGAACATCCCTGTCCCCGGCAATCTAAAAATTATAGGGTTATCAGTGCATGTAACATAGATGTGTGTGTGGACAAGAATATCAACGTTGCTGTCAAGCAAAATCAAGCTTTTAATAGTGAGTGCACAAACTGCACTAACCAAACAGGTGGTAAGAAAATAGGGGAACTCAGGCACCACACAGGTTATGTAGAAAGTAAACACAGAGTCAGTCATAAAGGACTCAAATGTCTATACACCAATGCATAGAGTATGAACAGTAAACAGGATGAACTAGAAATTCAGGTAAATAAAGGCAGATATGATATTGTTGCCATTATGGAAACATGGTGGGATGAAACCCACAAATGGAACACACAGCTAGAGGGATTTAAATTATTTAAAATAAATAGACTAAATAAAAGAGAAGGTGGAGTTGCTCTCTATATAAGAAATAACTACATCTCTACAGAAATAGAGCACAACAATGATGAAAACTGTCTTGAATGCATTTGGGTCAATATAAAAGGGGGGAAATGACATTGTCATAGGTGCATACTACAGGCCACCCAACCAAACAGAGGAAATAGATGAACTTTTTGCTAGTCAGCTAAGATATGTAAGAAGCACATCACAATAGTAATGGCGGACTTTAACTACCCTGACATCAACTGGGAGACAAACTCTGCACCAAGTGGAAGATCAAACAGATTCCTGACAAACCTAGCAGACAAATTTGTCTCCCAAAAAGTAGAGAAGGGAACTAGGGGATTAGCCATATTGGATTTAATCCTCAGTAACAGAGATGAAATGATGGAAGGTGTTGAAGCCACGGGAACCTTGGGGGGAACTGATCATGCAATATTGAAATTCAACATTCTGGAAGCACAAGCAATAGAACACAGTCAAATTAGAGTCTTGGACTTTAAGAGAGCTAATTTCAATAAACTTAGAGAGAGCTTGGGAAGGATTCCATGGATGAGAATCCTCAAGGGGAAAACAACTCAAGAAGCTTGGGAAATTTTGAAAAGTTAGATAATAAAAGCACAATACCAACAAAGAAGAAAAATAACAGCTCTCAAAATAAACCAGCATGGCTGCACAAAGAAATCTCTGATAAACTGAAAGATAAAAAGGACAAGTATAGAAAGTGGACAGAGGGGCACATAACTAAAGCAGAATATCAGCAAATAGCCCGAGCCTGCAAAGATGAAGTGAGGAAAGCTAAGGCTCAAAATGAACTAAGGCTTGTGACCAAAGTCAAAAATAACAAAAAAAGCTTCTTTCAACATGTAAAAAACAAGAAAAAAGTTAAGGAAATGATTGGTCCATTAATGGGGGAAAGTGGCAAGAAGGTGACAAGCAACAGGGAGAAAGCAGAACTATTTAACTCATATTTTGCATCTGTCTTTACACAAAGGGAAAAAACAGTCCAACCTATCAAAAACAGTACCATAAAAAACAGATTAGAAACACAATGTCAACGCTGTTAATATGGGATATTATTGCATTGACAAGATATGCAGAACTGTCTGGTATTTTTGGAGTTAAATCAGATGACAGACGAAGGGAGGAGAATTATGAAAAAAGCGGGAGACTGGAAAGGGAAGTGAATTAGGCCTCCAGCCTAATTGGAAGACGTAAATCATGATAGTAAAGTAAGGGAGGAGTTAGCAAAGATAAGACAGACGCAAGCCAGAGAAATCCAGATTCTGGCATCCGCTTTGTAATGTACCGAAGGGTTGTAGCAAAACTCCTGGCAAGGAATGCAAAATAAAGAAACTAAAACAGAGAATAATGTCTCCATTTTCAAGGATTGTTTCCTCCTTCGGACCATAACATCATGCAAGAATCTAAAAAAAACAAAAACAAAAAACTTTTCAAACAACAGGGAGGTGCATTACCCCACCTCTTTCTCCTAGCCTGGAGTGAGAATGACAGAATTCAGGAGCAGGCCAATCTATCATGAAACAGGAGTTTGTTGAATACAGCCCGGCAGCGCCTGATATCCCAGAGGGGGAAGTAACAGACAGCATGCTGTGGGAAAATGAATTTCGGCCGATGAATGAGAACCGGTGGACAGGCAATGGGCAAACTACCATTCAAGACCTGGGTGAGTTACTGGAAATATGTCAAACCCCAGGGGAGAAAAGCAGAGAGCCACTCCTGCAAAAAGAAGCTTACAGCCCCTCCAATGCATATCAGACAGCCTTTCAGACCCTGTCTTCCTCTGTCAGGGACCCCAGCCCTGAAGAGAGAGGGATTCCATGTCTGAGGCCTCTGCAACAATGGGGAGTATGGCATTCGAAGCAGGCAGGGAGCAGACAATTTTTGAGCTCACCACAGCTGATAGAGACCTTGCAACAGATTGGGGTGGTGCAGGGCCCAGGAGATCAGCTGCTAGAGGGAGGACGGCCACAACAAGGAGATTGGTCCCAGCCCCTGAACGTGCAACCCCTGGGCATAAACCAGCAACCAGGATGGGGCCAGCAGCAGCAACAGCCACAGTGGGGGCCCCATTCTCCACCATTCAGAGCAACCTTCGATGGGGACCCAGAGAAACTGATTTTTTTCCTCAACAAAGTACGCTCTCACTTGAATCGCTGGGCTTATCTCTACCCAGACCCAGGGGCTATGGTCGATGTGATTGCATCCGGCCTAGAGGGAGTCAACAAATCCCATCTTTTTCACTAGCCGCCAAGCTTACAATCCCTAAGTCGGGAGCACAAATAGACTTAAACGTATTAATTGATTCTGGATGCACCCGGTGCATTATTAGCCTACCCTTTGCCATGAAAATGGGCATACAGGCAAAACAACTTTCCAACCCTGTGAGGTTCGAGCAAGCTGACGGCTCCCTGATGGGAGGGACTTTAGTCACACAGTTAACTGAGCCCTTACGCCTAGAAATAGGGGCACACTGGGAATTTATTCGGTTCCTAGTGGCCCCAAAAATGACTGAGACTGTGATTCTAGGCTTAGCCTGGTTGGACAAATGGAAGCCACTTATCTGGTGGGAGAAAGGAATGAGAACTGTGAGACTACCTATAGGGCCTGAGCCTCCCACTGATGCAACTGACAATGCGGGACACTTTAGGCCACCTAATGAGCGAGCACTCATAGCTGCCTCACCGTCACCAGATGAATCACTCATCCCCAATGAATACCGGGACTTAGCAGAGGCATTTAGTGAAAATGAATGCGATGTCCTACCCCCTCACAGACACAATGACTGTTCTATCAAACTGGTGCCAGGAGCCAAACTTCCACGTCCGAGAATGTACGCCATGTCCCCCCTCAAGATGGAAGAGATGCAGCAATACGTGAATAAAAACTTAGCGAGGGGGTTCATTGAATGGGCCAAATCTACTGTGGGAGCCCCTGTGTTATTTAAAGAAAAAAAGATGGGTCTCTTCATCTCTGCGTGGACTATAAGGGCCTCAACGCTGTGAGTGTGGAAAACAGATGCCCCCTCCCCCTCCTAAAGGACTTATTAACTCATCTGGCTAAGGGGAGTGTCTTCACTAAATTAGACCTGAGAGAGGCGTACTACCGAGTGAGAATAAAAGAAGGAGATGAGTGAAAAACTGCCTTCAACTGCCCCATGGGGAGCTATCAATTCAAAGTCATGCCATTCGGACTACAGGGGGCCCCAGCAGTATTCATGCAGTTGATTAATGAAGTCCTACATGAACACTTGTACAAAGGGGTTCTGGTGTACCTTGACAATATTCTGATATACAGCATGAATACGACTGATCACATAAAGCTGGTAAGAGAAGTGTTAAAGAAACTATTGAATGCCAAGCTTTATGCCAAATTGTCAAAATGTGAATTTCACCAGACCCGATTAGATTACCTCGGCTACAGAATCTGCAACAAAGGCATTGAGATGGATCCAGCCAAGGTGAAAACTATAATCGAATGGCAGCCCCCCAAAACCCACAAACAACTCCAGAGCTTTCTAGGTTCTACCGTCAATTGATCCCCTCTTTTGCCAAAATTGCCCTACCCCTTACAGATTTACTAAAAACAGGGGGGGGAAGGAATGAAGCCGTGACCGGGCCAACCACTAGCATGGACTATGAACTGTCAAAACGCTTTTGAGAATTTAAAAAGACTATTTGCTGCCGAACCGGTCCTAAAGCACCCCTGTATAGGGGAGCCCTTTGTAATTCAAGCCGACGCCAGTGATGTGGCAGTTGGAGCTATATTGCTTCAAAAGAACAAGAAGGGAGTCCTGCAACCCTGCGCCTACACCTCAAAAAAATTTACAGAAAGTGAACGGAGATGGGCAATATGGGAGAAGGAGGCCTTCGCAATTAGATGGGGGCTGTTAAACTGGCGACAGTACCTGGAGGGGAGCAAGGCGCCATTCGAAGTATGGACAGATCACAAAAACCTAGAGGCACTGAAAACTCCTCACAAATTGTCCCCAAAGCAAGTACGGTGGGCACAGTACTTTAACCGCTTCAACTTTACTCTAAAGTACATACCAGGGGGAAAAAACTTCCTAGCTGATGCGCTATCGAGATTGTCCCAATACAAAAGCGAACGTGAAGAAGTCAATGAGGCGATTATCTCCAATCCACAACCTGTTGCACAAATCACGCCTCGCAGGGTCCCAAATTCGGATGACCCTGGAGCAAAGAAAATAAAACGAGAGCTTCTCACCGATCAATGGTTCAAAGATAACCAAACCTCCTTGACGTGCCGGCATGGTTTGGCTTACAAAGGGGGAAAACTGTATTTGCCCGAATCCCTCCGTCTCAATGCTCTCAAGCACAGCCATGATGTAAAGCAGGCTGGACACTTTGGATATCTAAAAACACTACATCTCACCCGCCGGCAATTTTGGTGGCCGGGACTGAAACGAGATGTAGAAAACTATATGAAGAGTTGTACCGTATGTGCTACAATGAAAAGAATACCAGGGAAAACCCCTGGATTACTGCAGCTGGTGGCAGACCCTTCCCAACCCTGGGAAGAAATAGCTATGGACTTTATCGTAGACCTACCTGAGAGTAGAGGAAATACTGTCATCTGGACTGTAATAGACCTGTTTTCAAAGCAGGCTCATTTCATCGCCTGCAAAGGACTCCCATCCACTCAACAACTGACTAAATTGTTCCTGAAACATATCTACCAACTGCACGGTGCCCCTAAGCGAATAATCTCAGACAGGGGGGTGCAGTTCACAGCAAAGTTCTGGAGGAGTTTTCTTAAATTAATTGGATCACCTCAAGGCTTGTCATCTGCTTTTCATCCGGCCACCAACGGAGCTGCAGAAGCCGCTAACAAAATGGTGGAGCAATATCTCAGATGCTACGTGTCTTATCAACAGACGAACTGGACTGACCTCCTCCCCTTCGCAGAGGTGGCGTATAACAATTCTGTGCACAGCAGTACTGGCTACACACCTTTCAGAATAGCCACAGGCAAAGAGCTCAGTCCAATTCCTGAATATCCCCAAGTACCAACCGCTTCCCAGACACTTGACCAATGGGTGAGGGGATGGGAGGAAGTTTGGAGAAAAACAAAAACTGCTTTAAAAAAGACTTTTGCAACCTATAAAAAACAAGCTGATAAAAAGAGGGCTCCCCAAAGAACGTTCCAGGTTGGGGAAAAGGTTTATTTGTCGACCAACCATTTACACCTCAAATTACCCAGCAAGAAGTTAGGACCGAAATTCTTAGGACCTTTTCCTATCGTAAAGGTCATCAATCCAGTCACTGTAAAACTGAAACTCCCTAGACTTTTGGGTAAAATTCACCCTGTCTTCCACAGTAGCTTGTTAAAACCTTATCGGGGCTCCACTTTAAGACCTCCCCCAAAGAAAGCACCTGGGCCCCTCGTAGTTGCGGGACAGACCCATTATGAAGTGAAACATATTCTTGATTCTAGAATTTTTAAAGGGAAATTGCAGTACCTAGTACAATACCCGATGTCTGAAGCCACTTGGGTGAAATCCAGTGAGGTCAAAGCTGACAGGCTCGTCAAAAGGTTTCATATGAAATACCCCAACAAACCGAAGACTGGTCATTAATATATGCTTTTGTTTACATTACAGGATCTGTCCTTTTTGTAAGGGGGGCCGGATGTCAACGCTGTTAATATGGGATATTATTGCATTGACAAGATATGCAGAACTGTCTGGTATTTTTGGAGTTAAATCAGATGACAGATGAAGGGAGGAGAATTATGAAAAAAGCGGGAGACTGGAAAGGGAAGTGAATCTTTGGCCTCCAGCCTAATTGAAAGACGTAAATCATGACAGTAAAGTAAGGGAGGAGTTAGCAAAGATAAGACAGACGCAAGCCAGAGAAATCCAGATTCTGGCATCCGCTTTGTAATGTACCGAAGGGTTGTAGCAAAACTCCTGGCAAGGAATGCAAAATAAAGAAACTAAAACAGAGAATAATGTCTCTGTTTTCAAGGATTGTTTCCTCTTTCGGACCACAACACACAAGTTAAGTAGGCAAGAAAATGGTAAGTGAGCACCTGTCCACCCTAGATGAGTTCAAATCACCAGGACCAGATGGACTACACCCCAAGGTTCTGAAGGAAGTGGCAGATGTGATCTCAGAACCACTGAACTATATTTTTCAAAGATCCTGGAGCACTGAGGAACTACCAGAGGACTGGAAAAGAGCTGATGTAGTTCCCATCTTCAAAAAAGGGAAAAAATTAGATCCAGGAAACTACAGACCTATCAACCTGACCTCAATACCTGGGAAGATTCTGGAAAAGATAATCAAACAACGAATCAGTGAACACCTAGAGGCAAACAAAGTCATTACCAAAAGCCAACACGGGTTTGTCAAAAACAGATCATGCCAGATAAATCTTATTGCATTCTTTCACCAAGTGACAAAATTAGTGGACCAGAGGAATGCTGTGGATATAATTTACTTGGACTTCAGTAAGGCATTTGATAAAGTAGATCACAACCTACTACTTGATAAGATAGAAAAATATGGGTTAGACAGCATCACCACCAGATGGATTCGTAGCTGGCTGACCAGCCGTACTCAGCATGTGGTCCTCAATGGAACTGCATGTACATGGAGGGAAGTGTGTAGTGGGATGCCTCAGGGCTCTGTTCTGAGCCAGTGCTCTTCAACATCTTCATCAATGATTTGGACGAAGAGATAGATGGGGAACTCATCAAATTTTCAGACGACACCAAGCTGACAGGAATAGAAGATAGGCTTAAGATACAGGAGGATCTGGACAGACTTGAACACTGGGTGCTATCTAACAAAATGAAATTCAATGCTGAAAAAAGTAAGGTTCTACATTTAGGCAGGAAAAACCAAATGTACAGGTATAGTATAGGGGGTACCTTGCTCAATAGTAGTAACTGTGAGAGGGATCTTGGAGTCCTGGTGGACAATCTCTTAAATATGAGCCAGTAGTGTGCTGCAGCTGCCAAAAAAGCCAACACAGTGCTAGGCTGCATTAACAGAGGGATAGAATCAAGATCATGTGAAGTATTAATACCACTTTACAATGCCTTGGTAAGGTCATACTTGGAATGGTCACCACGATGTAAAAAAGATGTTGAGACTCTAGAAAGAGTACAGAGAAGAGCAACAAAGATGATTAGAGGACTGGAGGCTAAAACATACAAGGAACAGTTGCTGGAATTGGGTATGTCTAGTTTAATGAAGAGAAGGACGAGGGGGGATATGATAGAAGTGTTCCAATATCTCAGGGGCTGCCACAAAGAAGAGGGAGTCAAGCTATTCTCCAGAGCACCTGAAGGCAGGACAAGAAGCAACGGATGGAAACTAATAAGGAGAGAAGCAACCTAGAACTAAGGAGAAACTTCCTGACAGTTAGAACAATTAACCAGTGGAACAACCTGCCTCCAGAAGCGGTGAATGCTCCAAAACTGGAAGTTTTTAAGAAGAGACTGGACAGCCATTTGTCTGAAATGGTATAGGGTTTCCTGCCTGAGAAGGGGGTTGGACTAGATGACCTCCAAGGTCCCTTCCAACATCATCATCATCATCATCATCATCATCATCATCATCATCATCATCATCATCATCATCATCATCATCATCATCATTATTAGTAGTAGTAGTAGTTGTTGTTGTAGTAGTAGTAGTAGTACTAGTAGTATGAGTAACAAATAACTTAGAACAGAGGACCCCAACCTTTTGGGTCCCAGGGACCAGTTCTGTAGAGAGATGTTTTTCCATAGACTGGAGAGGGGTTAGCGCACTGCCTGCATCCTATGCGTGTTTGGGATGGGGCTTCACTCATTTGCCTTTACCAGTTTCTGGCACACTATGGACCAGTGGTGGCCCATCGCCCAGAGGTTCGGTACCTCGAATTTAGAAGGAAAAAGTCAAACTCTTTATGTGAAATATTTCTACATTAAATCTGTTTACCATTAGCTGATGACCATCCCCATGCCTTGGACATCAAAGGAAAACCGGGAAAGAACTACCATTAGGCTTCCTTTTCCTACAGAAAGGGGATGTAGTGGTTAGTGTGATTTCTTCCACTAATCTGTGAAAATTCCCCTTGCAGTGAATAGGGTGTTTGTCCGAGTATTGAAATGGAGAATTGTGTTTGAATTGTCATTTGAAAATAATGACAAAAATTACAGTATTTTGAAAATTAATAACAGATCACAAAATTTAATTCAATTACAGGGCTTTGCAATGAGAATTAACTGGATGATAACTTATGTCTTATACTATCAGACAGGATTGAGAACAATATAGTTTCCTCTGTTGACTTTGGATGGGCAACTCCATTCCGCTCCAAACTTTGTATCAATTTGAGAATCCCCATTTCAATCTCCGATATTTAGTCACTCACTCAAAAATAATGAGACAGAGATCAGTGCTGATTTGATCATAAAGATCATTTTGATCTCAAGAGATACTCTAATGGATGTTCCTAGGAAAAATTAAATGCTGGATTACAAATAAATATTTGTTTTAGGTCTACTAATTTCCACATTGTTGCAATTCATTTCTCTATGTATTTTTTTTCCACTGGAAGAAAACATTACTTTTGTCAGTTCTGTACTTCTAGTCCAGTATTTTTCAACCACATCAACTTTAAGATGCATAGACTTTAAGTTACAGACTTCTTCAGTTAGTTGGAGTTCACACATTTAAGTTGCTGAATTTGAGAAACATTGCTCTAGTGTAATAGGATATTGTAGGAGATGACTAGGCTGAGCCCAATGGAGGGGTCAAGGACGTCATCAATTTGGAGTCCCTTCATGTCCTTAAAAGATCTAAGTCCAGCCCTCCTTGAGTTCCATTGACTCTTAGAATAGAGCTGGAAGGGATCTTGGAGGTCTTCTAATCCAGCCCCCTGCTCAAGCAGGAGGACCTATACCATGTCAGATAAGTGACTGTCTAGTCTCTTCTTAAAATCTTCCAGTGATGGAGCGCCCATGATTTCTGAAGGCAAGCTGTTCCACTGTCCTCTTATCTGCCACTATTTTGCTTTGACCATTAGTAGTTCAAATACCTGCAAAAAGATAGCATGGAATAAACCTGTACTATTTGAACGATCTTGATTCCTGATTTCTTGTGCCTCACAAAATATATTAGCAATTCTATATTGCTTTTTAAAAATTATGACACTAAAATATTCAGTAATAGAATATTATCTCCCTGTTGATCCCTGCCTATTATTTTAAAACTTTTCCCCAAATTTGATCTTAGCTTCATCACATTCTACGAAAAATATCATTCAACAACAGTGCTGGAGAGAAAATTTCCTTTGACCAAAGTGGAGAAAGAAAAGCTGGATTTGATATTATCAACTGGATAACATTCCCAAATCAGTCTTTCGTGAAAGTAAAAGTTGGAAAGATTGACCCATATGCTTCTTCAAAGAGTATATTCTCCATTAATGACAATAGCATTATATGGCCTAACAAGTTCAATCATGTAAGGATCCACCTATTTCCTGAGGTATTTCCACATGTAATAGTATATGGGAATGACCTTGGGAGACAATGGAAAGAGCCAAGACAAGGGACCAGTCATATAAGAGGTAGTTTAGCCCACAGAAGCAAAGGGGTATGGCAAAAATCTCAGAAGGGATTGTCCCTTGTTTTTTGATGAGTAAAGGGAGAAATGTACTTTCAGGCTTGCAAAATTTTGTTAGCATAATCTTACAATAAAGTAGACTTAGTTCATCTAAGCTTCCTGTCTGGACTACCATGCATGGCTAACACAGATGTCATAGCCATGTTTGGTCAAGGAAATCATTGGCATTGGTCCGAGAAGCTGGATTGCAGAGAAGCAATGGAAGTCTCCCAAACAGTTTTGCCTCCTCACCTTAATGGGCTGAAAAGAGATAATATACAGCATAATCTCTCCTAAAGCTTCTAAGGCAACACTTCACACATGTGTCAGCATGCTGTCTTCTATGCATGAAAAGGGAAAGGGTACTCTCTTAACATTCAATTTGGGGAGCACAAAAGTATTTAATTTCACATTTTCTCAGGTTTGTTAAGTGAGATTTATTCAAATGAAGGTTTAAGGCAATCTTGAGATAAATATCAATTATTAGAGAAGTTAAGCGACTGCCTCACTAGAACCATCCCTTATGAAGGGCATGAGAATTGGCCGAAACAATAATCATACAGTGCTGAAAGAAAAGTCTACATTAGTTTTGCAGTAAAGGAATATTGCTATTTATTTGATTTAGTTTTTTTTATATATATATTTGATACATATTTATTGATATGACTACTTGATTTTTTTTACATTAAGACACAACCTATTTCAGTATGTAACGATAACTGCCATCAAGGATTTTATAAGAGGAAGAAGGAGGGGGAGCCCTTTTGCTGTTATGATTGCCTTCCATGTCCAGAAGGAAAGATTTCAACCCGGAAAGGTGAGAAAAAATGAACCTAGAATTTTCAAATGTTTTGATATCTAACACATGCAGTTCCTTTGCATTTAAAATGATGTATGTAATTCATTAGCATCATATTAAACAGTTCAGTTTGGGTTTTGTAGTATGAGTTTAAGATTCTATCAGGTTTGTGAAAGAGCAAACACATGGAGAAGGAGAACAAAACAATAAGTATTTAATTCTTAAACATTATGTTTACTTTACACTAAGTATTTAATCCTTAAACATTATGTTTGGAATATTTATCTCGGCCTTTTTTTGAAGGCCTGAAACTGCAAGACCACCTTTTCCTCCAAACCATTTGGCCCACCCAGTGTACATATTATGCTACTCTCTTTATTCTCTGAGATGAAAGGGACTGAGGTCCTTTCCAACAATCAATTGCCAGAGCAATAAAGAATTAAACAAGAGCTAAAGACAGCTTACTGGACCATAGTGGATGGAAGTAACTATTTGTAACAAGGGAATCAAGAACTTGTTAAGCCTGGCTTCATTCAATTAATAGTGAAGGATCCTGTATTTGGTCCTTCACAAGGTGGAAAGACATGCACAGTCTATAGATAATCCCAGCTTGTATTGTTGGAGAAGGTATAACATTCATAATAAATTTATTCACCATTTTTATAAGTGATAGGATAAGGTCTGGATTATTTGTTTTGTTTCTACTAAAGTTGACTGCTAAGATTTAAAATTTTAATCCAATTTATCTCCTTCATAGTTTTGCCATTACAGAAAAATATTTGAAATGAATTACATTGTTCATATATATTTTCTCTTCCAGACATGGTTGACTGTGTTCGGTGTCCAGAAGGACAATTTCCAAATGATGCTAAAGATGGATGTCTTCGGAAAAATGTCACTTATCTGTCTTACAGAGAACCTTTAGGATTTGGTTTGACTATTCTTGCCGTCTCACTTTTTTTAATTACAGTATTGATGCTGTTGATATTTATTAGACATCAGGGCACTCCCATTGTCAAAGCCAATAACAGGAATCTCACTTATGCTCTCCTTATTTCCCTCCTGCTCTCATTCCTTTGTGCTTTACTATTCATTGGCCAGCCCAGAAAGTTGACATGTCTTTTTCGACAAAGTGCATTTGGTATCATCTTTACATTTGCTGTATCTTGTGTCTTGGCCAAAACCATCATTGTGGTTCTAGCTTTTAAGGCCACAAAGCCTGATTCCCAAATGAGGAAGTATATGAGAAAACCACTGGCTACTTCTATTGTTTTTTTATGTTCCTTTGTCCAAATTGTTATTTGTACCATATGGTTGATAATCACTCCCCCATTCCCAGATTTTGATATGCATTCTTTAGCTGAAGAAATTCTACTGGAATGTAATGAAGGGTCAATGGTCATGTTTTACTGTGTCCTCAGCTTTATGGGTTTCTTGGCACTTCTGAGCTTCACTATGGCTTTCTTTGCCAGAAATTTGCCAGATACATTTAATGAAGCCAAGTTCATCACCTTCAGTATGCTGATGTTTTGCTCTGTTTGGCTAACTTTTGTTCCCGCATACTTGAGCGCAAAGGGAAAGTACATACTGGCTGTGGAAATCTTCTCAATTTTGGTGTCCAGTGCTGCATTACTAATTTGTATGTTTCTTCCAAAAAGCTATATTATATTGGTAAAACCAGAACTGAACAATAAAGATCAGCTGATAAGAATAAAGAACAAAAAAATATACAGTGTGTCCAGGGGTGGGCTTTAAATATATTAAGAACTTTGCAAGTTTACTTCTTTGTAAAGTTGTGGTAAAACTAGAACTAGTTATTCTAGTGATCACCACAATATATTAAAAAATGTTGAAACTCTGGAAAGAGTGCAGAGAAGAGCAACAAGAATGATTAGGGGGCTGGAGGCTTATGAAGGGCGGCTACAGGAATTAGTCTAATGAAAAGAAGGACTAGGGGAGAAATGATAGCAGTGTTCCAATATTTGAGGGTGTCAAATTATTTTCCAAAGTACCAAAAGGCAAGACAAGAAATGATGGATGGAAATTAGCCAAGGACAGAAGCAACCTAGAACTAAGGAGAAATTTCCTAATGGTGAGTGCAATCAACCAATGGAATGGCTTGCCTTCAGAAGTTGTGGGTGCTCCATCACTGGAAGATTTCAAAAAGAGACAGGGTAACCATTTATCTGAAATGGTATAGGGTCTCCTGCTCAAGCAGGGGGTTGGACTAGAAGAATGTCTCTTCGAACTCTATTATTCTATGTTCCTTGTTCTAACTAATCTAGTTCTAAGACAGGACACCCATTACTATATTTGCCTACCTCTGCCCACTGCTATATGTATTGGACACTGATCATCTGAGTCTCATCTGCTAATTTCTCAGCAATAACTTATCCATAGGTGCCCTACACCCGAGGTCCACAACCTTTTGGTCACCAGGGACCAGTTCCGTAGAGAGAAGTTTTTCCACTGACTGGAGGGTGTATGGTCTTGTGTGCTGCCTGCATCTTGTGGATGGGGCTTTGCTTGTTTGTGTAGACCAGTTGCTGGCATACCACAGCCCAGTACTGGTCTATGGACTGGGAGTTGGGGACCCCTGCCCTATTCCCATTACATAAGGAAATGTTTTTTGTTTTTTTCCTAAAATGTAGTTGTTGCCTATCTTGCTGTGGGGCTATTCTAGGCAGAATTTTTCCACATTATTCCATTTCTTGACAAAAATATGTATCTTTGCATCCTTCTAATGTATGGACACCATTATATGAGACAGGAAATTCAGGATTTGACAATCTTCTTGTTAGTGTAAGACAGAGTTTCTTCACAAATGAAATCCTTGATTGGTTACTGCATGGGTGATATACTCTATGTAGTATTCTGAGCTGAAAATTTGTCTTATTAAATTTGTATTTGAGGAGCCATCCCACCCCAATGGGACTATCCTCACGCTAGCAGAAGAGGCCAGCTACAGATTCTGTCTGCTAAGAAATTCTGGTGTGTGTGTGTGTGTGTGTGTGTCATGGAGAAGCAGCTTTTTCACTGTGGCCCTATCCCTATGGTACACTCTACCTCTGGAGGTGAGAACTTCTCCCATTCTTTTGGCCTTCTGGAAAGGTATTAAAGTCTTGACTTTGCTGGTTGACTTGGAACCCTGAGAGGGACACTCACCATTGGAGGTGGTTAATGGGGTAAGAAGGCATCATCCTTATGCAGTCTGTCTTCTACTCTTAATTTTTTTCTATATGTAGTTCTAAAATTTTAATTTGGATTGTTTTAATATTTTAATTGTTTTTCTATTTGTCTTTTTTATAATCTGTAACCCACCCAGAGTTGCTTTATAAGGGAGATGGGTGGCATAAACATTTAATAAATAAATAAATATTGTAAATAAATATTGCAAATAAATAAATAAATAAATAAACAAACAAACAAACAAACAAATAAATAAATATTGAAGTCTCTGATTTCTCCTCTTCTCATTTAAAATGTTTGGAAATGTAGACTATCCAAAACTGTAAATGATCTAGATGGAATAGTTATACAAATTCATATCTATAGTTGTTGCTCACATTATCTCGGTAAAATATAATAATAATAATAATAATCCCCCAGTGAGGCACTACCTTGACGTGGTTGTGGGGCTTGTGTACTCTGAGGAAGATGAGAGCTATGCCAGAGGTTCAAACATACTGGACAGGTCTCATCAGAGGAGTCAGACAAAGAGTGTCTCTCCCATAAAAAATATGGTGAGACATAAATTTCAGAAAGCCATACCGGCTCGGATGTTGCCCGGGTTAACAAGGTCCGTGCTAGATGTTGGAGTTCCTGGATGGCTGGTGAAAAATGGGTTACAGGACTCAGGACTGTTGGCTGAGCAACCAGGGCCAGCAGCTGCAAAACTACTGGAAGAAAAGGTGTTTATCCGTCACTAATAGTGATTGAAAACAAAGAAATAATGATCTGTTATTACAGATCAAGTCCAACAAGAAGAGGATATCTAAAATGAATGCACCAGTTCTGGAAAGAACAATATCCAGAATCAGAAATAACAGAATGGTTCCGGATTGCGGCACTGGCGGACGAGTGGGGCGATCGCTCCCTCCGCTGTCCAGTTTTCTCTCACCAGGGGGCCCTAAAAGGGGTCAAAAATCACCTTGGAGGGGCGACAAGCGGGGAAGAGGACCTTCTGATTGATCGCGGAAGGGCAGCAGCCCTTCTGTTTGATCCAGAGCAGCTCTTCGGACCGACGGAGAAAAGATCGGCCACTCACATGGCCCATCACTAATGCCGTTTCCAGCCGAGGCCAAACACACAACTAAGCACCTGAAAGCACCGCGGAGGAACTGGATGAGATCCTACCTTCTTTCTACCCTAAGTATTTTTTTTTCTTCCTGCAAAAGCGTTTTGAAATTGCTTCCCCCTGTGAAGAGAGAGAGAAGGGAACGTCTTTTTCCCACCCTCTAACATGGCGGCGGCTACCTACATAGGGGAGAAAAAGCCCTGAAAAAATATAATTAAATAATTGGACTTACATCTTTCTCAGATCTGGCGACCCAAAAAGTTTCTATTTTCACGGGAACTGGCTATCTTAACTATCTGGGGAAAAAACAAAAGGAACCTAAACTGGGTAAAAGTCTAGCCTTTTTGAAAAGGATTTCAAATGCCACCGGGACATCTTGTGGTAAAGCCAGGTATAGCAAGTGAATATCCATGGCAAAGAGACCTGTTTACAACCTAGGTCTGGCCTTGGTACTATCTAAAGATAAAAAGCTGCAGTTGGGAGCTGAAACTGGCTTTTAAGAACTGTGGAGGTGAACATTTACTGACTCTTGTTTAAAAATTAGCCTCCACTAAAGGACTATCTATAACTATTTCAGAAATGGAGGGGGACCAGCAACAAACTTCGCTTGACTATAAACTTATACTTGAAAAAATCCTTGAAGCCACTGAGGTAATTAAATCCAGACTGAAAGACAAAGGCGCTAGTTTGAACCTACAAATTGAAACCCAGATTCCAACTAAAGAACTTATAACCCAGAAAACAACAGAAGCGGAAGAAATCAATATCAAGACAGAGGACTTTAAGGAACAACAACAATATATTGAAAATTCTGACAACCAAATCCTGATTGCAATCAAAGAACCTATAACCCCAAAAGTAACAGAAGTGGAACAAAGTAATACTAAAACAGAGGATGTTAAAGATCAACAAGAACAGCACATTGAAAACCTAGATAACCAATCAATAACCATAAAACTGGACATGACCTTTTACCTAAACCAGAAGAAATCTGAGGAAGAAGAAGACCAGACCGAATTGAGGATAAAGATACTAGAACAAACACTGAGACTTGAACTACCAGGACAACAACTTAATGATTATAAATGGACCAGTTTTTTTGAAAAATTGATGACTAGATGGTCTCCTTTGATTCAAGTAACATGTGCCAGAATGAAAGGAGACCTACTTGATAACTTAAAGACATTGGTATGGAAACTGGTTGGCAGAAAAAGAAAGCTAGAGTTAGGTTTAAAAAATGGGGCCTTCTGACTTACTTAGAGAGATCCTAAAGTCTCAACCAATGGGCTAAAGGGAGACCTGGAGATGAAGGGAAATATGACCATTGGATTCAAATGTAATATAGATGATGGATTTGAGAAAATAAAGGTCACTCTATTAGTAAGCTGTGATGTACTAGGATGAGAATTAGAAAATGTTTATGAAATAAAATAAGAATATATTTAAGTAAGTAATATGTGTATTTTAGATATTATAACTTTTGTGCAGTGAAATAAAGGAAATTTGAATATTATGGATGTTAAAGATTAAAATTAGAATACTGTAATCAGAAATTAAGAATTAGGTAAAACTCAAAAACAGGATGTGGATATGTATAAGCAAAAAATAGATTGACTAATGTTTTAATTGAACTTGCTATGGTTAGAAATTTACTAGTTTAACTATATTATATCAAATGTCAATGGGAAATAGAGAAGGAATTTTTGACAATGTAACCTGAGACATGTACTAAAAATGCTGTTACTGAACTATTGATTACCCAGTCACCACGTTGCTTTCTAAATACTTGGATGTTAAATTGGAAAGCTAATAAAATTTGTTATAAAAAAGAGAAATAACAAAACAGAGACTAGCAGATGAACACTGATTTATAATACGAAATAAAGTATTCACAGAAACAGAATTGGATGAACTGCAAAGGTTTACCCAAGGCAAAGAAATCAAAGCCTTGCCAGAAGTAATTCAGAATGTAGAGGCAAACCAGGGGGAGTTGGCAGTGAAGGAATCCAGCAGAGATATACAACTGTTCTCATTTGGAAACCAGACACCTCTTCCTCAGGAAGAACAAAACCCTCTAACTAAAGAAATAAAAGAATTGAAAGAAAGAATAATTGAGCATCTAGAACAGCACAAAAACAACAGAATAAGACTGCCTGCATTGAAGCTTGTTCCAAAAAAACAGCTAGCACAAGCATTAAAAGACGCAAATACTGCAATATCAAGTATAAGCACCAATTCACTGCAAGAAACAAACCAACTAATGTACAGCACAGCTGCAGTTATAACTGAATACCTGGGATGCAAAATCAACAAAGAAGAAAAACAAACAAACAGTGCACCACAAAAATGAAAGGTTAGACTAGAAAATAAGATCAGCAAGTTAAGATCACATGCAAGCAAGCTAGAACAGATGAAAGAAAAGAAGCTGAAGAAGAAGACCAAAGAATACCTAATCAGGAAATACCACTTAAAAACAAGGAAGATCAAGGAAGCACTGGAAATAATAAAGCAGCAAATAACAGCTATAGCCAGGAAAATCAGTAGATACGAAGCTCGAATTGCAAATTATAGGCAGAACCTCCAATTTCAATCCAATCACAAACGTTTCTACCAATCCATCAATGGAGAAACTCCAATAAATCAGTCAATACCTGACAAGGAAGAAACAGTGCAGTTCTGGAAGCAGATATGGGATAACCCAAAGAAACACAAGGATGCGGCTTGGTTAAAAGAGGTGGATGCAAATAAAACAGAAGTTGAAATGAAAGAACTAGTAATAACAAAAATAGTAGAAAAATAGCAAGGAAGATCAAAAATTGGTCAGCACCAGGTGAAGATGAACTGCATGGGTTTTGGTTGAAACATCTAACTGTTATATACCCACTCGTTGCCAAGCAATTCCACAATATACTACAAGGAGGAGAAATTGAAAAGTGGCTAACAACTGGGAAAACCTACCTAATAATGAAAAATCCAGCAAAAGAAGCAACATCAGGAAACTACAGGCCAATTACCTGCTTACCAACAACTTTCAAATTGCTAACTGGTGTGGTAGCTGATGCAGTACAACAGCATCTAGTTGAAAACAATATCTTTCCACCGGAGCAGAAAGGAAACCGCCCCAATAGCAGAGGAACAAAAGATCAACTCCTAATAGACAAAATGATCTTGGAAAACTGCAAGAAAAGGAAGACCAACCTGAATGTGGCATGGATTGACTACAAAAAGGCATTTGACTCTCTGCCACATGACTGGATAATCAAGTGCCTAGAAATAACAGGAGTCAGTAGAAACATCAGAAAATTTGTGCAAAGATCGATGGCAGAATGGAAGATACAGTTGCAGGTCAATGGTGAGAGAATGGGAGAGGTTAATATCAAGAGAGGAATATTTCAAGGAGATTCATTATCACCACTACTATTTGTTATTGCACTGTTTCCTCTGTCAACAATACTGAATAACTCAGGACATGGCTATCAAACATCAAAAACATCTGCCAAACTATCCCACCTCCTTTACATGGATGATCTGAAGCTGTATGGAAAAACATCATCTGAAATAGAAACGCTGCTCAACACTGTCCATACATATAGCCAAGATATTGCAATGGAGTTTGGCTTGGACAAATGTGCCACACTTACTGTCAAACAAGGAAAAATAGTGAAAACTGAAGGAATCAAGATGCCCCACGAAAATAACATTAAGAGTCTGGATGAGGAAGATTACTACAAATACTTGGGTATCCTTCAAGTTGACAACATCAAGCACACTGAAGTCAAGAAAAAGATTAGAAGTGAATACTTCAAGAGAGTGAAGAAGATCTTAAAGTCCAAACTCAATGGAGGAAATACCGTGAAGGCAATCAACACCTGGGCAATTCCACTCATTAGATACATAGCTGGAATAGTGGACTGGACTCAAGCAGAACTAAAAGCAATGGATAGGAAGACCAGACAAATAATGACAATGAATCATGCCCTTCATCCACGCAGTGACATTGACAGACTCTATCTACCAAGGCAAATAGGTGGACGTGGAATGCTGCAAGTACATCAGATGGTTGAAGAAGAAAAAATGGCTTTGGAAGAATATCTGAAGGACAATGATGAAGATGCACTGAAATTAGTATATCAGGAAGGCTTACTGACTACTGGAGAGACCAAACTGGCCTACAAGAAAGACCAAATGAAGAACAGAATGGGAAGACAAAGCACTACATGGCCAGTACATTAAAAAAAATAGCTGGGAAAGCAGATAATAAGAAGACCTGGCAATGGCTAAGAGCAGGAAAGTTGAAGAAAGGGACTAATTCTGGCTGCACAAGACCAAGCCTTAAGGACAAATGCATACAAAGTCAACATTGAGAAGACAGCAACAGACAGTAAGTGCCACCTATGCAAACACGCTGAAGAAACAGTGGACCACCTGGTAAACTGCTGCAAGAAGATCGCACAGACTGACTACAAGCACTGGCATGACAAAGTAGCAACAAGGGTGCATTGGAAGATCTGCAAGAAATATCATTTGCCTGTAAGCAAGAACTGGTGGGATCATAAAATAGAGAAAGTCATAGAAAATGATAAAGTTAAACTGCTCTGGGACTTCAGAATTCAAACAGACAAGCACCTGCAACATAACACCCCGGACTTAACAACTATCGATAAGAAAGACAAAAAAGTCTGGATAGTGGACGTGGCAGTGCCTGGAGACAGCAGAATAGATGAGAAATAACTGGAGAAGATAACAAAATACAAAGACCTACAAATAGAAATAGAAAGACTGTGGCAAAAGCAAGCAAGGGTAGTACCAATAGTAATAGGCGCCTTGGGTGGAATCCCAAAATAATTGGAGCACCACTTGAACACCATTGGCATTGACAAATTCGCCATTAGTCAATTGCAAAAGGCGGCCTTACTAGGAACTGCTTCCATCCTGCGACGATATCTGTAATACCATCAAATATCCACATCTCCCTATCCCAGGTCCTTGGTAAGGATAGGTAGACAAAATGCCAAATCCAGTCTAAGCATCTGGGTGACTGTGCGATGATCCATAATAATAATAATAATAATAATAATAATAATAATAATAATAATAATAATAATAATAATAATAATAATAATAATAATAATAATAATAATAATAATAATAATAATAATAATAATAATAATAATAATAATAATAATAATAATAATAATAATAATAACAACAACAACAACAACAACAACAACAACACTGTTTTAAATACATAAGAGAAAGAAAGAAAGATAATTAAAGAAAAAAGAAAAGAAAAGAAAAAGAAAAGCTTGGGTGGTTCAAGCCTGTGTTTCAATCACTTTTCAAAAAGTTTTATTTGGAGAAAGAAATTTTCTCCTTTTCACTTTCCCTTTTTTGCCTTTGTAACCCACAATATACACAAATAAGCAAAATCCAGCAGAAGATTCAAGGGGGAAAAGTGCAAAGTGTGAGGTGGCTGCAAAACCCAACAATTTTAGGCAGCATCAACACAAAGAGACATTTTTAAGGAAAGGGCAAAGGACCCCAATGAGGGGCAGCCATTTGTTTCCCATCACTGCCGGAATCCCCTGAAGGAAGTGCTTCTCCCCCCGACTGAAGACTGACAGACCCCAAATCCCCCTTTCAGAGCAGGGTGGACAGAAGAGATTTTGGGGGATCTCAAGGGGGGCCTTTGGGGGGGATTCGGTGGGAGATCCCACCCCCAGACCACCCTGCCTGCAGCTGGCCAGCCTCCTGAGGAAGGAGGTGGGGAGGGGTCCCACTCCCTGATGGCAGCTTCTACGTAGCATGGGGGGGACAGGGGGAGTCTAGGACAACTTGCCACAGTCAACTCAATGCCTGACAACTTGCCACAGGATACGTTTCTTATGACCCAAATTTCAGTTTTAATGTTTGTGGGTGTTTTTAGACTCCCCCAGATCAGGAACCTTCCCAGGTGTGAAGAGGGAAGTGATTTGGCTGCAGATGAAGCTGAGTCTATTGCCAAAAAGGGGGGTTCAAGGGGGGCTTTCTCCCAGACCCCCAAAATTGGCTGAATGAAATTTCTCAGCCTTTGAATCAGTTTTTTCTTGAGGCAGAGGAGAAAGAGAGAGAGAGAGAGAGAGAGAGAGAGAGAGAGAGACCTGGCTGGATTCTCATCCCAACCCCCAAACTCATATGTGGGTGGATTTTATTGGGGGGAGGGATCAAAGCAATCCCAGATTCCAGACAGGAAGAGAGTTTGGATCCTGGGAAGAAAAGGAAGATTATGGGAATTATGGAAAGAAGAGGAAGATTTTATAAATCTGAGAGTTTAGAATAAATAAGAAGGATCCTAATGAATGAAAAGAAAGGGGGGTCTTGGTGTCCCCCTCCCAGGGAAGCCCCTCCTTTTTGTATTCACTTCTCCGGCCTATTGCACGCTCCGTCCTGGCCGCCTCGTTCGTAGTTGTCCACCTGGCAGTTGAGTCGGCAGAAGCCATCCACTCGGCTCCTCATGTACTGCATGCCGACCTTATCACTGTTCCAACCCTCAGCATCCACCTTTCCCAACTCCATGACAGCCACGAACTCCCTGCGGGCTCTGTCAAAGTGGGTGAGCTCCTCAACCCAGTACAGGAACAGCACCTGCTGTGTCCCATTGGAGAAGAGGCACTTGGACTTCATCTGGATGAAGAAATGGCCTGCAGGGAGGAGGAGGAGGAGAAGGGCCATCAGAAGGGACTCCAGAGTCCATTGTTCCAAGCCATTAGCAAAGGAGGAACCCACTCGGGACAGGGAAGGGGCGGGGGACCTTCCGTAAGAGACTGGCAGAAGACACCCCCTGGAGGAGGAGGGAGGGGGAACTTTCTCAGTCCCATGGGGGGAGGCAGATGTGCTGGGAGGTCTGGAGGGGGAAGGAAAGAAAGAGGGGGAGGGGAAGAACTTCCCGCTGGACCTCCTCCATCCTCTCCGGGTGGAAAAAGGCAGGCAGAAGCTCAACTGGTCGAGCAGATTTAATCTATGCAGGGAACGTTGGATCTAAAGGGGGAGGAAGTATGGAGGGAGGGGGGCTGAAGAGACCTCCTGAAACTTTCTGGGGTGGAGGGAAAGTATATCCATACCCCCCACTCTCTCTTCCTTTGGGAGGAAATATGGGGAGGGGGCACAATGAGGACATCTGGACTGACACTCCTGGGGGTTCCCAGCCCTTCAATCCCCCCCACCTTCCCTGGATCCCCCCAAACTTTTCTCCCCTAATCTTCAGCCCAATTACCTGCCTTTGGATGATTTTGGGGATCCCACCTGTTTCCTATCCCCCTCCCCAAAAGGCCCACCACAGCCCCCCAGAGCATCTCAAAGGGAGGGTCTCCAGCCCCCTTCATGATGGGGAGAGTTTTGCGGAGCCGGTTTCAGAGGAGCAATTCAGACCCGCCCCCCAAGTCCTCCTCCCTCAGTTCCCCCCTCCCCTCCAGGTCCCGATTGAGCAATGGGGGATTATGGAGGGTGGGGGAACTACCGGAGGACTGGAAAAGAGCTGATGTAGTTCCCATCTTCAAAAAAGGGGAAAAAATGGACCCAGGAAATTAAAGACCTATCAGCCTGACCTCAATACCTGGGAAGATTCTGGAAAAGAAAATCAAACAATGAATCAGCGAACACCTAGAGGCAAACAAAGTCATTACTAAAATCCAACATGGGTTTGTCAAAAACAGATCATGCCAGACAAATATTATTGCATTCTTTGACCAAGTGACAAAATTAGTGGATCAGAGGAATGCTGTGGATATAATTTACTTGGACTTCAGTAAGGCATTTGATAAAGTAGATCACAACCTACTACTTGACAAGATAGAAAAATGTAGCATCACCACCAGATGGATTCATAGCTGGCTGACCGGCCGTACTCAGCGTGTGGTCCTCAACGGAACCACATCTACATGGAGGGAAGTGTGTAGTGGGTGCCCCAGGGCTCTGTTCTGGGCCCAGTGCTCTTCAACATCTTCATCAACGATTTGGACGAAGAGATAGATGGGGAAATCATCAGATTTGCATATGACACCAAGCTGGCAGGAATAGCCAACACTCCAGAAGACAGGCCTAAGATACAGGAGGATCTGGACAGACTTGAACACTGGGCACTATCTAACAAAATGAAATTCAATGGTGAAAAAAGTAAAGTTCTACATTTAGGCAAGAAAAAACAAATGTACAGGTATAGTATAGGGCAGGGGTAGGCAACCTTGGCTCTTTTATGACTCGTGGACTTCAACTCCCAGAATTCCTGAGCCAGCATGGCTCAGCTTGGAAACCTCTCCCTTTCCCCTCAGCATGGCTGGCTCAGGAATTCTGGGAGTTGAAGTCCACGAGTCATAAAAAAGACAAGGTTGCCTACCTCTGGTATAGGGGGTGCCTTGCTCAATAGTAGCAACTGTGAGAGGGATCTCGGAGTCCTAGTGGACAATCACTTAGATATGAGCCAGCAGTGTGCTGCAGCTGCCAAAAAAGCCAACACAATGTTAGGCTGCATTAACAGAGGGATAGAATCAAGATCACGTGAAGTATTAATACCACTTTACAATGCCTTGGTAAGGCCACACTTGGAATACTGCATCCAGTTTTGGTCACCACGATGTAAAAAAGACATTGAGACTCTAGAAAGAGTACAGAGAAGATGATTAGGGGACTGGAGGCTAAAGCATATAAGGAACGGCTGCTGGAATTGGGTATGTCTAGTTCACGGGTCGGCAACCCGCGGCTCCGGAGCCGCATGCGGCTCTTTGAGGGATCACCTGCGGCTCCGGAGCCTCCGCCGCGGGCGGGCGCGCATGCGCGGGCGGGCGCGCGTGCGCGAACGGGTGCACGCGCATGCGTGAACGGGCATGCGCAGGTGCGCGCACATGCGCGCATGCGCGGGTGGGCGCGCATGCACGGGCGGGCGCGCATGCACGGGCGGGTGCGGCTCCCAGGGGTTTTTTTTTTTAGGGAAACGGATCCGTGCGGCTCGTTGGATATTTCGGCTGGCCGACCCATGGTCTAGTTTAATGAAGAGAAGAATGAGGGGGGACATGATAGCAGTGTTCCAATATCTCAGGGGCTGCCACAAAGAAGAGGGAGTGAAGCTATTTTCCAAGGCACCTGAAGGCAGGACAAGAAGCAACGGATGGAAACTAATCAAGGAGAGAAGCAACCTAGAACTTAGGAGAGACTTCCTGACAGTTAGAACAATTAACCAGTGGAACAACCTGCCTCCAGAAGCGGTGAATGCTCCAACACTGGAAGTTTTTAAGAAGAGACTGGACAGCTATTTGTTTAAATGGTATAGGGTTTCCTGCCTGAGCAGGGGGTTGGACTAGATGACCTCCAAGGTCCCTTCCAACTTTGTTGTTGTTGTTGTTGTTGTTGTTGTTGTTATTATTATTATTAGTCTACTCCCGAAATTTAGAGTCTCCCCCAGAAGGGAGCGAAGCTCAACTCTCGCGGGACCTTCAAAGCCTCAAATTTGAGATGCAGAAGAAAAAGTGAAGTTTCCGAAGAAGCAAAAATAATTTTGCTAAAATGCATCCTTTTCTTTCTGTGGATTCAGGTCAGAAAGTTTCCCTCTTTCGCTTTTGCTTTCCACCTCCTTCCTCTTTCGATGCAGCCGACTCTGACCCAGATATTGGGGGGGAGGGGAGCGAGAGACGGGCCCGGCTGCGACTCCCCACCACGGCTACAATCGGGAAAGAGGGGGTCCCTCCGCCTCCTCCTGGGGGGGATGTGGGGAGAAAGGGGGAGGAGACTACACAGAGATCGAGGCTGTTGCAGATTTCCACCACTCTTACCCTCGACCTGTTTCCCAAAGTCATGTCTGGAGATCCAGCAGCTTTCTTCCCCCCTCCCACCATGAGTATCAGGGGTGCTTCCCAACTATATCCTCCCCCCAACCCCTCTCCTCCTCTTCCCGGCCCCCCTTTACCGGGGGTCTCCTTCCCCCTTTGGCTTCCGGGGATCAGGGCCAGCACCCCCATCAGCAGCAGCATCAGGGGGAGCCCATGGATACCGCCCCACAAGTGCCCCCAAAGAGAGGGGAGAAAGATACGAACTCTCCCAGCCCCAGAGGTGGAATCAGGGGGGTCTGGGTGTGGGGGAGGGATGATTTTCTGGGACTTTGTAATTGGGAGGGCTCAGAAAAGCGGAAGGACCAATGAGAATCCTCCTTTCTGCAGCGTCATCGGTCTCCGGGCAGAGTCTCCCTTGACTTCGTCCGATGGAGGAGATAGTTCGGAGAGAACGAGAAGTGGAGAAAGTGGCAGGGGGGATCTTTTCAGTCTGGAGAGGGGGGCTGCAGCTTTGGGGGGGGAGTATTTCATGCCAGCGCTGCAGGGGAGTGTGCACTTTTGGGGCTGTGCCTCCGCATGATTCTCAACCAGTCTTCCTTTCTTGGGTCTGGCCAGTCTAAAGAAAAGAAGAAATAGGGGCGACGTGATAGCAGCATTCCAGTATTTGAGGGGCTTCCACAAGGGGGGTGAGGTCAAATTATTCTCCAAAGCACCAGAGGGCAGGCGAGAAACAACGGTTGGAAACTGACCAAAGAAAGAAGCAACCTGGAACTAAGGAGAAACTTCCTGACAGCGAGGACAATTAACTATTGGAACAGCTTAGCCCCAGAAGTTGTGGGCACTCCATTACTGGAGGTTTTTAAGAGGAGATTAGACAGTTGCTTGTCTGAAATGGTATAGGTTCTCCTGCTCAAGCAGGAGGCTGAACTAGAAGACCTCCAAGGTCCCTTCCAATTCTATTCTATTCTATTCTATTCTATTCTATTCTGTTCTGTTCTGTTCTGTTCTGTTCTGTTCTGCCCTGCCCTGCCCTGCCCTGCCCTGCCCTGCCCTGCCCTGCCCTGCCCTGCCCTGCTCTGCCCTGCCCTGCCCTATCCTATCCTATCCTATCCTATCCTATCCTATCCTATCCTATCCTATCCTATTCTATTCTATTCTATTCTATTCTATTCTATTCTATTCTATTCTATTCTATTCTATTCTATTCTATTCTATTCTATTCTATTCTATTCTTACAGTATTTTCTTTTTACACCTTTAGTAAAGTTGATTTTCATTTCAATCCGGGATGGCCTTCTGGTACCTGCCTTAGATTGATTGAGTTACTGACTCCCCAAACCAGACCACGATGAAATTTATCTTCAATCCTCTTCAGTCCAATTGACTTGAATACCGATATGCCAAACCTGTCAGGAAGTTACAGGCTATAAATAAATGTCTGCTACTGGAAATTCCTCACCAGAAGTCAGAAAGTCTGTTCAGCACCTCAGCCCAGAGAAGCTGGAACTGGAGGCTGTGAGAGAGGAAGCCATGAAGAAAATGGAACTTGATCTGGAGCTGAAATGAAGGAAGATTGCTGAGAAAGAGCACTTCAGGAAAAAGAGAAGGAACACCAAAACCGGTGAGAGAGTTGCAATACCATGTCATCTTCACTTACTCTCTTCTCCCCAGTAGAATCAATAACTTGGGGGAATGGAAATACCAATTCATAAAGAACCATGAAAGAGATGAGATTCAGACCTCACTAATTATCTTTGAAGATACCTGCCAAGCTTACACCACTATAAAGCCCAGGAAATGACTCATATGACTTGTCTTGAAGAGTTGCTTAAGCCAAATATTGGTTGACATATGTGCTGAGGAAAAGGAGGAAAACCAATAATTTAAAAAACATAATATTTATTCATTTCTTTGTTTGTTTATTTATTTATTATTAATGTATTTGATGATTATCTTGAATTTTCATTTAACTAACAAACTTCACATATTTATTTACTTCAGTTTTAATAAACATAAGTTGTCAAGCAAATCCAAAGGAAGAATATATAACCAATAACAATGGATAATTAGAAGTTACCAGCCTAAGAAACAATTTCACAATAATTCCCCTGATTTTGCCATTAGATGTTTCTTAGTGTTTAGATCTGGTGTCAGGATGATAATGTAGCACTTGGGGAAGAAGATGCAGCTCAACAGTCCAGCACCAGAGGCCAAGATGGAGAAGACCTGCATGGTCACCATGTATTTTCCTTTAGTGCTCAGGTAGGTGGGCAGGAAGGAAACCCAGACACTGCAGAAGACCAGCATGCTGAAGGTGATCAGCTTGGCTTTGTTGAAAGCTCCAGGCAGGTTCCTGGCCAGGAAAGCCACAGTAAAGCATATTGCAGCAAGAAAGCCCATGTAACCAAGAACAACATAAAACATGGTGACAGAGCCTTCGTTGCATTGAAGGATAATCTCTTCAGGCTGGGAGTGCAGATCAGAGTCAGGAAATGGGGGAGAAACTCCCAACCACATGGCACAGATGAGAATTTGGACAGTAGAACAAGAAAGGATGATGGAGTTGGCCAAGCTCTTCCCCAACCATCTTTTCACTTTATTGCCTGGTTTTGAGGCTAGGAATGCCAGCACTACTGTGATTGTTTTGGCCAACACAGATGACACGGCTACTGAGAAGACAATGCTGAACGCTGTTTGTCGGAGAAGGCAGGTGGCTTGCCTTGGTTGGCCAATGAAGAACAAGGAGGATAAGAAGCAAAGCAGAAGGGAGACCAGGAGGATGTAGGAGAGGTCCCAGTTATTGGCTTTGACAATAGGAGTTTCAAGGTATTTAATGAATATGATTAAAACAAAGCCTGTGATTAGGAACAAGAGTAGAGCAAAGGAGATGAGGATGATGCTCAGATGTTCTTCATAGGACAGGAAGGTTATTCTTTTGGGGATACACTGGACTTGGTTCTCACTTGGATATTGATCATCTGGGCACTTGGTGCATTTTTTAGTAACTGAGAAAAGAAAGTAATATTTCTTTTATAGTCTTTCAAATTTCAAGAAAACCTTTGGATAAGATGTGATACAGAGAGACAGAAAAGTCTCAGTAAATGGAATATACTTACACTACAACAAAAAAAATCCCCAATACACACAACTATAAAAAGAACAACAACAACAACAACATAAAATTAAAAGAAGAGCTGTCTGGTGCTGCAAATTCCCTTCTCTGAGGTAATCCACCAGATTCTTATCCTGCAATGACCTTACCTTATCCCAAATGGTTGGCAGAAGTAGCAAGTCTCCAGAAGTTTAAAGAGGATGGGGGGCCTATTCAATTTCAAGGGAGAGTAAGTCCAATAGGGCAAGAACTGCAGCAGAAAAGGCAGGCTTCTGATGATCCATAAAGTGTGAATCTTTTAGGGAACAGATTGTTTGCATGCCAATTATATCTACTCTGGTGGGACAAGCAGATATCCTCAAGCAGAGGAAACTCTGCAGATACCCTGGTTCTGTCGCATGGAGGGTTTGAAAGGTGAATTTAATTGCACCTCGAAAGAAACTGGGATTCTGTGGAGCCTGCACAGCAGAGATGTCCTATGGACAAACACACGAAAACTCAACACTGTGCATGCCTTTGCATTCTGGACCATTTTATAAATTCCAGGTAGTTTTCCAGAGCAACCCTATCAGTATGGGATAAAAAGATAGAAACAGAAAACTGATGGCAGAAAAAGACCTAGTGCTGCATCGAGTCTGCCCTTTGAGTGTTTTGTTTTCTTATTTATTTAATATTTTATTTCATTTTATTTTATTTTTAAATTCAGATGATGGACATATGTTTATCCCAAAAATGTTTAAACTCAGTTACTGATGATTGACCCACCAACCATGCTCTCAATACACTGCTCCAAAAATACTGGACAGAGGATAAAAGTTGTCTAACATGGTTGGATCCATGGAGAACCACTTGAGAAGGGTTGCAACACTGACTATTTCAGGACAGGTTGTACAGCCCCCTTCACACACAAAAAAAAAACATTGACTATCCTGAAATTGAGAGTGTCTCCTAACTATTAGGCCTTCTAGAAATTCCTTAAAATGTGATTCTTTCAATGGTCCTGGGGATCCCCTGGTAACAGGGCCCCATGTGCTGGTTACATGGTAGGTAGCATCTTGATGTACTCCTCATTGTTTTAATTTTTATTATTGGTTCCATTGTATTCCACCAAGAGTCACTTTGTGTGAAATAGCCATATAAACTTGATAAATAAATTTGAAAAACACCTTAAGGAAGATTAATTCATAAATAAATTCAACAACAGGAACTGAGTGTATTATCTGTATTTTTACCCTGTAAAAATGAGAAGATAAAGCAATATATTTCCATATTCTCTCAATTTGGCAACAATTTTAAAGAGAATGAATTCAACATTGGAATCAAAGGATATTTAGTAGATTGGTCTTTTATTAGTTCTCTGTTTCTCCCTTCTTTCTGTTCATTTTAATCACAACACTGCATGTTAGAATTTTTTTCCTTTCAGGACCATGACTATATTCCTTTTTTGGGGGGGTGTTATATCTCACTACAGTATTTAATAATGATGATAATAAAGTTGGAAGGGACCCTGGAGGTCATCGAGTCCAACCCCCTGTTCAGGCAGGAAACCCTATACCATTTCAGATAAATGGCTGTCCAGTCTCTTCTTAAAAACTTCCAGTGTTGGAGCATCCACCGCTTCTGGAGGCAGGTTGTTCCACTGGTTAATTGTTCTAACTGTCAGGACATTTCTTCTTAGTTCTAGGTTGCTTGTCTCCTTGATTAGTTTCCATCCGTTGCTTCTTGTCCTGCCTTCAGGCGCCTTGGAAAATAGCTTCACTCCCTCTTTGTGGCAGCCCCTGAGATATTGGAACACTGCTATCATGTCCCCCCTCGTCCTTCTCTTCATTAAACTAGACATACCCAATTCCAGCAGCTGTTCCTTATATATTTAACAAGAAATAAAATTGGAAAGATAAGAAAAGGTGGAAAGGAAATATCTACTTGATGATTTTATGCTGAATCCTCTCTTTGGTTTTCATTGTTCCTTTAACCCAACATCTCTCCCTCTATTGTTCCTCCCAATTAGATATTGCAGCTTATAAGGATATATGATCTTACTAAAGATTAACTGATTAAATGAATGATTGATCGATGCATCTATCAGCCTGTAATGTAAAGTTGGTTTAGGTAAACAAAACCCATTGATCTAAAATCATTCCTCAAGTTACAAAGAATACAGATATTTCTAAGAAATATGAATATGGATGGAAACATCCAAACTGGGAAATGAAAGAGAGATTTCCCATGCAATCCACAACATCCTTCTTTCTACCTCACCCTTCAAGATATTTTTCTTATAAATCCCATTCAGGGAAGAAATTGGACACCATTAAAATTGAGAACTAAACAATCAAACTTACATGTGTCTCTAGCATGCTGTCATGGTTCCGAAAGAAGAAGCTCTTCAACGCTGCTAACATCAGATGTTCTTGCTTGACATATGCATATTGATCAAAGTTTCCCTATGGTGTCACACACCTTCCTGAGTGGAGATGGTCCCCTCTGGACAAGGAATGCAGTTGTAGCAGCAAAATGGCTCTCCTTCTCGAGCCTGCTTGACAAATCCAGGAAGGCATTTTTCCACACATTTAGACTGAGGCAGAGACTAAACAGAAAAAGAAGAAATGCCAAAGAAAATATGTCAGGACTCACCATCCATGTAAGATGGAGGTAGACATGAACATCAGCCAAGTCGTCTCTGGACTTCATGTAAGCAAATATGAAATCTCTGACCACTTCCAAATGGTTGCAGGAGGTACAATTGCAGGCAGATGCCTCATTCAATTCCTCCCTTTTTCTTCTGATTTATCAGATTAGAATAAAGTACCTTTCTACTTAACAAAGTCTGGAGGGATGAAATTGAGAAAAGATTTAATAATTAAGTGGCAACTGGTGGGTTCCTCTTCATAGTAGAATTAACATGCATTCCTCCATTCTTCATAAATGCCTGATTTTAAAATATCCACAAATACTAAATTTTAGAGTGACCTTTATTGTAAAATATGTATTAATTTTTCATTTCATTGGATTTATTAAACTAAAATAAAACTGTGAGGAAGAAAGAAACTTTTGACCAGTATGATGTGGAAAGATTTCCTCTGGAATACATAAAATATTGCAAAGCTGCTTCCCTTTCAAAGCAGTCCAAAATTATCTCCGGTTAAGGTAAAAAGGAAAATTTCTTTACAAATAAGGGCTGTCAACCCTAAATATGATCTTTATTTGTATATATATATTTGTTCAATTTCTATGGCAACCATGCTGGTGAACTAAAACTAAAACTGGCTGACTAGTTTCTAAAACTATAGTGAGATGAGATGGAGGTGAGGTCATGAGAATGTGTTCCACAATAAGGGTGAGTCAGGGATCTTTTGATGCACCACATGGGTCATGAGTGTGAGCCATGTGTAGAAAGGGATATTCAACACAAGGTATCCAGCACAAGGTCCTTTCTATTGAGAGAATACAATTAGGTGACACAATCTGACAGGGAAATACACACTCATATTTATTATTAGTTTGACTTGTAGCCTCTCAGTGTGTCCTAAGGCAGCTAACAATCAAGATAAACAATTGCATTCAAGGGATTTTCAGATGAAGTGCATTCTTACAAGCCAATGCCCAAATCTAAGTAATATTTACTTCAAAACTGCCTTTTTTAATTTTTAAAATCAGGATTTCTTTTTCACCAAAGTCATGTTTCAGTGCTTCAGTTTTCAAGCCATTATCATGGTGAGATGGGTAGCAAATAAATTTAATCCCTAAATGAGCTCACATCAGACCAGTCATTATTATTTCATGTGAACAGAAAGCCTTGGACCTCCTTCCTAAATTCACTATCCAAGTGGGGTTAGAGAGAGGTAGCTATAAGAATCTTCTCAGCTGATTAAAAACATCCCAGTCTATGAGCCTGCAATTTTGGGAGACCCCTGACTCCAATCAAGGCAAGATGAAGCTTATTTAACAATTGGACCAACAGGACCTCCATCCAGTCTTGATTCCATTTCATTGGATTCAGTCCAAATCTGAACTCAGGGACTGGTCAACAGATTTGCCTTCATCTTTGATATTTGAAGGCAAAAACCTAATGAACCTGAAGCTATTAACACCAAAATCTCCAGCATATGAGGCCCTGTCTCACCAGTTTTACGGTGATACTAAACTGCCGAAGGGACATTAAATGGCAATGATTTGTGTCCTAAATAATAATCACCCCATATCTCATTTTGGATCAACTTACTACAGGATTCAGCATGACAGCATCTGAAGGGAAACCTTGGTCAATAGAACTGAAGCAAGCTTATTTGCCTAAGAAAATTATAGAGGTTTTACTCCACACATTCAATTCTCAGTGTATGTTATCTACTTTTTTTTACTGGGTTTAGCCCAGTTGAAATGGCTTCGGAAAAAAGAGAAAACGCATCAATATTTTCCCCACCTTGTTGAGCAACTTTAACTCTGACAAAGCATCTTGGTTGATTATAAGTCTCTGTCTTTCAAAACTCCCCAATACCATGTCAAAGGGATCCTCCTTGGGAAGAACCACCCTACTAAAGATCGTCAGGTCTGCTGCTATGTCTCCATTCTGATCCAAGTACACTTTAAGCAGTGAAAGATTGTACAATTCCCTCTTCGCTAGAAATGGATGGAACTAGAATGGAAACATCCAGGAATTTAAAAGCAGAAATCTTGGTTTCTTATCTCTTATCACTTTTTACATTTGAACCTTTCTTCTATGGTTGTTTAACTTGCAAATATCGTGAGTTGGGAGAACAAGTGTTACCATTATCTTGAAAACTGAAGTACAAAGATTCAGCAATATTTATAAATCATGTAGTATACTGATAAAATATATATTGACAAAATGTAATTGACAAAAATGGTCAATCATATATAACAATCTAGCAAAGGTCACCAATCAAGTAAACAAAATACACAAATAACTAGAGTATTCATAAACTCCTTGCAAACAATAGGGCGACTTCCAGAAAGCAAGAATTTGTTAAGAAGAAAGTTGTAAGGCTAGTCTTCATTCAGGTAGAGGAGATAGGAAAAATGACCAGATGAAGTAATTCTACTTTATTGTAAGGCTATATTAACAAAATCTTGCAGTGTGAAAGTACAAATCTTTCACCATCCCTTTTGACAGTCAAAAAATTTAGGAAGGACTTTTTCTGAGTTCCTTTCTCTGTCACGCAGCTGAGGATCCCCCCCCCAAAAAAAGCCCCCCATTTTATCTGATCTTTCCCTGCATCCCTTTCTCTGGTCCTCCAAAATCATTCACATGTATCATTATACTTCCTTAATAGATTGTGTGTATGCTGGTGGTATAGCTTGTTTTTAGCAAAGCATTAACAAAATGCTTCATGATGTGATGAATGGGGATCTAGTTAATTGAGTGCTGCATGGTATGAGATAATTAAGTGGATACAACTGTCTCAAAAAATGTACTCAAGTAAATATTAATATTACTGATAACATTGGGGAGTTACGAAAAACAATTAGACCTTGGTCATTGTTTCTTCAATATTTTCATTAATAAAGGAATTAGATAAATCATGATTTTGTGATGCAAAAGTTATAATAACAGTCGGACAAAGTTATTTTGGTCTCCTTTATTAATTCCCAGCTTCTCTCAGGTCCCTATAGATCCTTGTCAGGATGCTGCCATCCTGATGGGAGGGGGGACCTTTGATGTGTTTGGTTTTGCTTTGTTGACTCGGTTCATCTTCATCTGCCTTACCTCACCAAGAAAGAGATGCCTGGGAACATCTTACCTCAGTTTTCATCTCACAACCTCTTTGCACCTCTGGATTGGCTCCTATGGACTGGGCAGTTGGGAGGGGTTTTGAACAATGGAGTTTAGTCTAACAATTTCACCCGGGAATTTCAGATTCTGCCTGCCTTCTCTTGCTGTCACTGACTCTCAATAAAAGTTCCTCTTGAAATGATGGCAGTTTCAAGAGTTCTGCTTTCTTGAGAGATTCAGCTGAGGCAGGGCCTTACAGCTTCCAGAAAATAAAAATATGATTTTGTGTTAGAGAGAGGTGCATGAGTAAAATTCAATAGGAAACTAATTGTTATCGTTCAGGACTTGATACATGATTGTATGAATGTAATGAATGGCAGCTATAATCTGTATTAATATTTCATTTGTCGTTTTTCTCACATTATTCTATGTGTAGAATGGTTACTGATTATAATAAAGTAGTAGTAATATTTTAATGTTATGATAATAACCGTATTATTAATTTGTCGATAATGTCATTAATGATTTAGTGGAATGATACCAGGTCCCCTTCCAGGCACCACACTTGGAGAAGACACTGCACAAAATTTTCATCAGCTTTAGTCAAGGACAAAGAAGGGGAGGAAGAGATCAAAGGAGCTGCTTTAAGCCTTGTGGAAAGACATGAAGCAGAAGAGCCATGTTGGAATGGAATAGAACAGAACAGAACAGAATAGAATAGGACCTTGGAGGTCTTCTAGTCCAGCCCTCTGCTCACACACACACACACTTTTACTTAGTTAGTGGGGGAATAGGACTGGCAGACCAAGGGCAGGAGAGAGTCAGCCCAATAAGAATGTGTGTTAGCTTGTCGGAGAACAGCGTGAAGCCAGCTTGCCAGGTGAACAGAAGATCGGAGAGAGGGAGAGAGAGAGGGAGAGAGAGAGAGGGAGGGAGGGAAAGGGAGAGAGGGAGAGAGAGAGAGAGAGAGAGAGAGAGAGAGAGAACTCATGCACAGCAGCCTCTATTTCTTTTTAATTAAACTCTTCAATCAAGCCCTCCCCTCCTTGGCATGCGCGTACGTGCGCGAGTTTTGCGGCTCCCAGTGTTTTCTTTTCTGTGGGAAACGGGTCCAAGTGGCTCTTTAAGGTTGCCGACCCCTGGTCCAGTCTCTTCTTAAAAATCTCCAGTAATTCCTTAATTCCAGGTTGCTTCTCTCTTTGATCAGTTTCCAACCATTGTTTCTTGCCTTAGTTTACAGGAGCTTAAAATCAGAAAAAGTCTGGGAACTTTTTTTTTAATATATAAAAGGTCTTGGTTGTTGAAAGGAGGATGCAGCACTCTTCCAGTAAGTAGGAGATGTTGTACAGAAGCTTAAGATCTTAAACAACCAAGCCCAGAGAGCACAAAAGACCCTGAAAAGGAATTTAGTTTGATGGATCCTTGTTGGGACCCCATACCTCCCATGGCTGCAGCCTTGGAGCTCCCAACCTCTCTTCACCCTTCTTCCTTCTCCTCTGGGGTTTGGATGCAGCACTTAAGGTGTCGGCCAGAATCTTAATGACACTGTAGGTATAGACATCATTTTGGATCTGCATCCTATTCTTTTTCTCTTGGGTCTCCACTGGTGCTTTCTGGGTGCATCTTCTCCGGCCTTTGACAGAAAAGGTGTGTTTTGAAAGATAACAGTGAAAACACTCAGCTTGAAATTCAGGTTCCACAAAGAAATCTGTTTTAAAGGCATTATCATTTTTCCAACTCTTTTTCCACTGAAAGGGAAAGCTCCAAATACTATGGACGTGCTTGAGACGCCTATCCTTTTTAATTGAAAATACTCCAACCACTGTCATGATCCAGACTTTCCCTTCAATGGGTCCTGGCAAACCTTCAAGTGCTGAATGGAAGGGAAGAATCCTGTCCCAAGAGGAGACAAATTCTATGAAGTGAACAAAGATGTTGACTTGTCTCCACTTAGAGAGGGCATCCCTGAGGAATGCTGTACCTCTAGTCGTTGAGAATTGTTGTGATATAACAACACAAATTCTATTCTTGACAAGCATAGGAGTAAAACTCCTCATGAAATTCTCTCCCTTCTCCATGTCTGTAGCAAAGATACCAATCAGGGTCCATCCAAAATGAAGGAGAATTTGGATAATTCCTGGGTACTGGATCCCTTCTTTGGGGAGCATCGGATGGAAAAAGGGGAATTGACTTTTACCACTCAGAGCCTCCGAAACAATTCTCTAACTGACCTGAAAAAAGCAATGAAGAATTCTGTGTTACATTTGGGATCCTACCAAGTCCCAATTTTTAGCTTTTAATAAATCCAATATTTTTCTCATGCACATATTAGAACATATCCGGTTGATTAGTCATTAGGCCATATCAAAGTACAGAATATAAAACACAGAACATTAGTAAGACTGCATGTAAAAACAGAATTTAGAAAAATAAGTACAATAGAATAAGCATAAAGAATGAAAATAGTATTTCTTTATAACCCCAGAATTTACCACAATCAGACCATAATTTCCTTCGAAAAAGGGCTTTATTATATATAATTTTTGAATTCTGAGCACAGAGGAAATACTTTTTTTGCAATATTAGGATCCCAATAGACTGTTTCTCTAAAGTGCAATATTGATCATGATCTCCCTCTTTCTTAAATAATTGACATTCAAAATAATAGATGTATTACATCTTCTATTTCTGGAGCTCCACAAATACAAGTGTATTCATTGAAAAGAGTTTGGAAGATTTAACTCAATACTTGGAAAGTACATTTGTAGCAGCTGATGCCTTTCAGTGTGCCAACCTTACTGAAGATGGCCCTATTTTACTCTATTTTGACCATCTTGGATTCTTTGTGCAGCATTTTTTTTTAGGTTTTTCTCGAGTGGCAAAAAAGACAGGGAGACGACAGTTCTTAATATAAAATCAAGAATGTTTTAAATGAAATTTGTTTGTTCTAATAGCATTTGGGGACTCTTATTAGTTTAATGAAGGGAAGGATGAGGGGTGACATGATAGCAATCTTCCAATATCTCAGGGGCTACCTTAAAGAAGAGGGAGTCAGGCTCTTCTCCAAAGCACCTGAAGGCAGGACAAGAAGCAACAGATGGAAACTAACCAAAGAGAGAAGCAATCTAGAACTAAGAAGAAATTTCCTGATAGTTATAACAATGAATACGTGGAACAGCCTGCCTCCAGAAGCTGTGAATGCTCCAATGCTGGAAGTTTTTAAGAAGAGACTGGACAACCATTTGTCTGAAATGGTATAGGGTTTCCTGCCTGAGCAGGGGGTTGGACTAGATGACCTCCAAGGACTCTCGCAACTTTATTATTATTATTATTATTATTATTATTATTATTATTATTATTATTATTATTATTATTATTATTAGTAGTAGTAGTAGTAGTAGTAGTAGTAGTAGTAGTAGTAGTAGTAGTAGTAGTAGTAGTAGTAGTAGTAGTATTTTCCATACCATTAATTTTATTAAAAATAATCATATGCCCCAATTTTATAAATTGTATAAATTCCCAATTTTACTGTCAGGGCAGCAGCTGAAGTCCTTTTATGCACCCTCAATATACTTTCACATGTCATCGGATTTGTTCTAGTAGTGATATAAATTAAATCCCAAAGCTCAATATAAGTCCATAATGGTAACGTTGGCATTTTGTATTTAATAATGCAGTCTAAGGAAGCCGGATACATATGATTTTTTTAAAAAAAATTAACAGTGCATTCACTTGAGCTCTTTTGATGTCGAGGAAGCCAACATCCAGTCACAGAGAAAAGTTCCCCCAGGTAAGGAAAGGTGTGAACTTGCTCTCTTGCCTCCTCATCAATTAGCCCTAAATGGCAATGCTTTCATTTTCCAAGGACCATAACTTTTAACTTTGACTCAACCATAATCAAATAATTATTATGAGAATAGGAGCCAAGTCCCCTTAACAGCACATGCAACCCAAGTGTCATATTGGCAACACATTTGTCTTACCTTTTGGTACATATCAATCCTACTTCTCATGGCTCCATTGAGCCCCAAACACACTCTCAAAAAAATGAACAAAAATGGGATGGAAGGGACCATGGAGGTTTTCTAGTCCGCCCCCTGCCCATAGCAAGAGATCCAGACAAAATGAATGTCCAGCCTCTTTTTGAAGATCTCCATTAATGGAGCACCCACAACTTTATGAGGCAAGCCGTTCCACTGATTAATTGTTCTCACTGTCAGTGCTTGTAGAAAGGGCTTTGAGCAGAGTCAACAGCTCCATTTTAAGGGCAGTGAATTTCTTCCATAATATTTCTTTGTTTACTGTGTCAAATGCTATAAAGGCAGCAAAACATTATTTCCTCTGACTGATATTTTTATTGTTAGATGGTTCAAGACAAAAGAATTGTCAATAGTGGATCACATCTGCCTAAAGACTGCTGGTTCTTCTACAAGGAATGCACTTTTCATCCACCTACTATCAATTCTTTTCAACTGGGCATTTGCATATATTTTAGTCACAATATCTGTTAGAGAAATGGGCCTGGAATTGCTAGGGTCTTTTTTAGTCCTTTTTTATATATAGGAATTACATTGCCATCTTTGACCCAAAAAGGTATGGCAGATATTATTTATATGTGTAAATGTATCTGTCAATGGAGGGTCCCACCAGTCGGGATATTTCTTGAATTGTTCAGCTGGTAGAGGCCATATTGCTGTTCAAAGCTTTTATGATGAATTTGATCATGAGAATTTTAGGGCAAAAAATAGTTGATACGTTGCCTAATATATTTGTAGATTTTTAATAAAATGGTTGGTTAATGTTAGTGGCTCCTAAAGGTTAATAATGCGTATATGTTTTATCATCAGTAGGAAACGTAATCCCCTAGGGCTCTGTTTAAAAATCTGAGATTTGTTCATGATTGAGGATATCATTATTTTGGCTAAGACCATGTAAAAAAATGTGAGTTTTCCATCAGTACTGCACATTCCTATTGTGCAGAAGATCCTTTGATTGAACACAGAGCCTCTCCTCGCCTTCACAAGTATGCAGCAGAAGCCTCTAAGGAATTGTGATGATGTCATGAAAAGACAGGTCTCTTTTGATCCTTGCTTCCTCCCGATTGTATATCCCAATCCTTATTTATAACCCTTACAAATGCCATGGTGAAAAGATTATTTGCAGCAGAACCAGTTCTTAAACACCCTGATCCTGAGGAAACTTTCATCATCCAAGCTGATGGTAGTGATGTTGCAGTGGGCACAGTCCTCCTACAAAAAAACCTTAGGGGGGATCTGCAGCCCCTGTGCCTACACTTCACAAAAGCTTTCGCAAAAAAAGAGGAGATGGGCTATTTCAGAAAAAGAGGCTTTTGCGGTGAGATGGGTGTTATTAACTTGGCGTCATTTCTTGGAAGAGAGTAAAGTGCCTTTTGAAGTATAGACTGATCATTATTATTATTCAAAATAAACTTAAATTCCATAGAGAAGACACGGTTGGATCTATTGCTTACACACCAACACCCCACTCACTTTACAGAAAAGGACAAACACAAACCTGTGGGACTTTGTAGGTGCCTGCTAATGTTGACATCTGGATGGAGCTGTCTGTGTTAGCTGCATCAACAAGAGCCAAAAGCTTGTCCTTCCTTCCACAGCTGTAGTTGAGAACATTGGCTTCTCCAGTAGAGAGCATGTCCAGCAAGGCATGTGAAATGCCGAGAGGGTTATAATAGTTGTCATAGATGTTGTAGCCAAATGTGAGATTGTGCAGGAGCTGGGGATTCTCCTTCACCATTTCAATATTGCAAATCATGGGTAGTATCTTTCTATAGGATAAACTAGTATAAAACCATGATCATGTTAATATTAGCATCATCAACAGCAACAACAACAATACTCTTTCTCCATTTAATCATCTTTTTTCTCTACAAACTAGCTGAAACATAAGCCAATATTGATCCAGAACTAGAGGCAAATGATAGTCACCCATCATCCTTTAATATTGTTAGTGTTGAGGATGGGGATAGTCCTCAAAAAGGTTTAACAAATCAGAAACATACAATTATTTTTAGCAGTACTAATATTCATAGCCCAGAATTATTCAGTCATTAAAGAAGAACCACCATCAAAGGAAGGAGATTTTTGATAAGTGACCCAGAGAAGTCATCTTCTATTCCTTTAAAAATCAGACGTTGCATATCAATCGGTTATAAAAATATGGAAATGGTTGGGCGGAGGATATTAGAACCATTTCAATCATTACTTTCAATCAAAGTCAGTATTGCAGTCATGAATTTAGGATTGAACACAGAGAGGAAATTAATGTGGACTTCTTTCAGGTTTCATTTGCCTCATGTTTCTATTCTCAGAAAATAAGGCAAAAGGGAGAGGCTGTGTTAATCAAAAGGATTCAAAAAATTTGTCAGATCCTGCAATATAAGAGTAAGTAAAACAAGAAGAAAAAAAGAAGAGTGTTAGAACTGTAAATGGAGGGAATGAAACTCCATCGCATGACTTACAACCGATTCTGACTAGAAGGAGCTATGTTGAAAGGTAATGTTGCAGGTTTTATTCCTGATAGAGAGATGACTATACCAATGAGAAGATCTCCTGGCCTATAATAGCTCCATGCCTTTTCTCCATCCTGGTGATCCAAATTCAGTGGACACTTCATTCTCAGCTTCCCAGAGAGTGGCTGGGACACCAGCAGCATCAGAAGCAGAAAGAGAAGCAGAAGCAAGAGGTCCATAATTCATGGGGCAGAATCAATCTCCTTCCTCTTTCTAAAAAAAGAATTAGAATTCAAAGCAGTCTGACAGGGTGGAATATCCAGTGGCTTTCCTGATTCAAACAGAGAAACCAAGATTCACCTGGAAGAGAGAGAAAATATATTCAAGAGCACAGCTCCTGTCTGTCCTGGAATGAAAGCCACAAAAAGCATAACTTGTGATATTTATCCTTTACTGATGCAAGATTCCTTCCATGTTGCTTCAGTCTGATGTTTACATCAAAGGCAGTCACTGGAGACATAGGAGAAGAGGTCTCAGAGACAGGGATGGTGATGATTGCAGTGAGAAGGAGCTTCTGCTCTTGGGACCCTGATCTTCTTCCATGTAAGGAGGGGTAGCTGGAGTAAAGCACTTTCTAGAAAAGTCACAGATACACCGCTTGGGGCAGTGTTCAGTAGTGGTCTTAGTCCCTCCTTTTAGGAGATATACAGAAAGACATGCTGGATGGAGATAGTTCAACAGCCAGGAAAGTGACTTCTGGTGTCCTTCAATGGGGTCTCTTGCCTCCAGAGGCTGCTAGGGAAGGTCACCCAGAGTTATGGAGTTTGGTGCCATTCTAGGTTGGTGACACTTAACTCTAGTGCTTCATCTCCATGGAAGCACTCAGTATCCTTCAACCCAGCCTTATGTTAAGAGTTTGAGATTTTCTTTGCAATGAGATCTCCATGAATCAATCCTAATTTGGAGCTGATTTCATAATTCCTTGTAACTGAAGTGAAATTTCATTTGCCATCTGTTCTAGAAAGATCATTTTTTGCATGAGAGCTGGCTAAGAGGCAGGAAAGTGACAGCCTGGGATAGCACCATTGACACACAGAGAGAAAATTGTAGAGTGGGTAGAAGTTTTAGTTTCCTTGACACTTTCTGTGTTGTCTTTCCATACTGATACAATGAGAGCCATTAAATTTTGAGTTTTCTTGATTTAAATAAAACAATTGTGCTGTTATGTCTGCAGTTGAGATGGTGGCAGCTCCCACAGTGCAGTGGATGGTGTGTCCTGATTTCTTGCCACATCCACCCGGAAGTTGGTTTAGGGGGACCTGGTGGCAGTTCCTCTGGTTGTGTAGATGCACTTGGAGATTTGCGACTCCTGTGACATTCCCATCTCTGAGGCTTTGTTTGTCCTCCCCAGAAGACCTCCAAGTGCTTATAGTTCGGAGTCCCTGTTTATCTTGGTCGACTGTTGATAGATTATGTTTCTTATCTGGAGGGGGGATGTCAATATGGGCACCTTGGCCTAGAAGGGAGAACTGGGGGTTTGAGTGACAGGGGGAGCAGATGGGATCGGCAGGTCCACCCTTACAAGGAGGACCATAGGATGACCAATATACCAGGTCCATCATTTGAAAGTTGTCCCCCTCTTCAGTGCTCAGCTGCCACTCTCACTGCCTGGCTACCAGATCTTCAGTGGCTCCCATTCTGGCTGTTGCTTTTGAATGCCAGCTTGATGTGTAAGAAGGCCTCTCTCATCCATGATGTTGCCTGCCCTGTCTCACTGAAGTCTAGTTGTACCCCCAGAGGGGAGGAAACCTCAGTTGGAAATGCGGAAAATGTGTTTCCCTCAGGTGAGAGCCCAGGAAGTGGAGGAGAGGTGGCTGTGGTGATCCATGGTTTGTTACCGGCTTTCAGGAGGCTGCACCTAGAGCTGTCTTTTCGCCCAAAAATGTTTCCCCAGCCTGCTGAAGTATGTTATGTGAATGTGGTCCTTACAAGAAGTGTCTCCAGCTTATTTCTGTTATCAATGATTGTTCAGCCAGTCCCTGCTAAATTAATATTCATAATTCACTGACTCATTGGTTCAACCTCCAAAAATAAACCATGATTAAAAGTTGCAAATGTGAATTCAGCCATTTGTGAGGTGACCAGGTTAAATGGGTTGTATGGCTACGATCAGAGCCAGTCTGGTGTAGTGGTCAAGGAATCAGACTAGTAAGCAGGAGACCATGAGTTCTAGTTCTGCCTTGGGCACAAAGCCAGCTGGGTAAGCCCTGGGAAAGAGGCAATGGCAAACCACTTCTAGAAAACCGGGTCACCTATGGTCTTTCTGATTACTTTCACACACAGCCGGCTGAGGTTGTGGCCTTCTTGAGTCTGCCTACAGTCTGGCAAAACCAGCCGAATGGACTCCTATTTGCTAAACACAGGTAGATTTTTTTTAAGAAACTAGTTGCTTTGTGTAGAAGTGGCAGGAAAATTCCAACCCTGATCATGAGAGTGAGTTTCAAGTCCTCATGAAGGCTGCAGACAGGTTCATGAATTTGGAGTCCTGGAAGCCAGGAGGGTTGCAGAAGGTTGATGTCCCTTCCTGTCAAGGGCAGGGAGGGCGTGCTGGAGAAGAGGAAGGCAGGTGGAGCCCCCTACACTATCCAGCTCAGGCAGCCTCAGGCATGGTTGGAAAAGGTTTCTTTGAGGGAGGAGTCCTCCTAGCAGATGAGAAGGGTGTGAGAGCAGCAGTGACATCACAGCAAGGGGGGTTCCATGCAGTGGGGGTCCAGGTCAAGTCCCCCCTTTTGGTTGGAGGCACTGATGGTCAGCCAGGAACCCCCACAGGAGGTGAGTCTCAGGCACTTGCAGGCTACGAGAGCTCATCCGAGTCCAGGGAGTTTGCAATCCTGTTTGCTATTGGCCAACCTCAGCATACCCAGCATTGGTGGCACACCCTCAGTCCCCTTTGCGGGACTCAGTTGCTGAGCCTCTTCAAGTGTGTTGTGTGAGTGTCCCAGCAGGTGGTTGAGCTGAGTGAATCAAACTCCACTGACCATCATGGAAGCGTATGCTCTCTTTAACCTAGATTCAGTAGAAACCCTCTGTTCTGTTTCTTGCGTTAATAGACATTGAAGAGGCAGGCTCACAAAACAAGTACTTCTTTATTAACATCCAAACAGAACTGAACAGAGCTGACACAAAATGGCTCCACCCCTTTTTATACAATCTCCTGGGGCGTCGCCGGTCACTCATTGCAACGGATTTTCCCGTGCAAGTTGCATGCTAGTCATTGCTTGCAAACAGCAAGTCTGACCCGAGCAGGCCACATGGTCTGCTGATTGTTCTAGTGCAACTCACTGCACCTGCTCTTAGTTAAGCCCAGTACATAACACCCCTCCCTTCTTGGTTCAGGAGTACACACTAGCCCTTGTATGATACTGCAAGCGTTTCTTTACTATGTACAACAATACACAATAATACAACATTATAGGTCTTTCCTTCCAATACAGTATAACTAACAATAATGGACAACATCATAGGTCTACATTCACAGACACTAACATTATAAGGCATTTTTCCATTCCCAGATAATACATAACATTTTAATACAATACAACATTATAGCACATGGTATTTGGTTGTTCTGATTTCTAGGGAAATACTAGAACAGTCCAGCTCATGCTGGCAGTAACCTCATGTAGTCCTGCAAGAACTTTGGTGGGCCTCTGGCCTGCTCCGATTGCCTCGGAGCTGCTGCAAGCACCCGATCTGCAAGCTCACCTGCCAGGCTCGGCAGACTGGGACTTTGATACGGGCGAGACCGTATCATGCAGGCTGGCCTGTTCCAGTCGGCTCAACCCTGCGTTCCACAGTGGGGTGGAATTCACCTGATCGGCGTAAACAGCCGGTGGGAACAGTTGACCCAAGTCAGAGTTCCGCTATGGGGTGGAATTCCCCTGGTCGGTGTAACCAGCCAGTTGGGAGTGCTATCCCATAGGAGCGAAGCCTGGGGTAGGACTGGCTTGAAAAGCCGATTGCGAGCAATGTCCCATGGGCGTGGTGCCCGAGTCAGGAGCCGCCTCGTGTGCAAAGCCCTCTTTTGATAATTGCAGTGATCTGTGGTCACTGCTTGGTTGATCTTCATGATCAGGATCGAGGGCTTCCTCCCCCCCCCCCGAGAGCAGAGCAAGGAGCGGAAGAGTGGCTAGGCAACCTCCAACGAAGCCGGTCAATGTGCCACCTTAGCACGCAACCATCTTTCAACGCCACTTCGTAGGAAAGTGGCCCTGTGACCTTGGCAACCAAAGCTACCACCCACAGTTGGCCTGGACCATAATTGCAAGCCCAAATTGGATCACCCACTTTCAATTGCCTCGGTGCCCACGGCTGGGACACCTGTGATGCAACCCAGTCTGGGTGTAATCTATCTAGCTTGGTGATAAGGCGGTGACCCCATCGGAGCTCGGCGGGGCTCTTGCCCGTAGATGTGCATGGAGTTGTGCGGTGGCAGAGGAGAAAATCTGCCAATCTGTGATGCCAATTTCCATGAGTGATCTTTTTTAAGGAGTCTTTGATTGTGCGAACCATTCGTTCCGCTTGCCCATTGGAAGCCGGGTGGAATGGTGCCGAAGTAGCCCTTAAAAAGGACTGGAACTCCGAAGAAGTAAATTGAGCTCCGTTGTCAGAGACAATTATGTCTGGGAGGCCATGTGTGGCAAAAATGCCTCGAAGCATCCTAATGGTGATGGCAGCTGTCGTACTGGACACTGGAACGACTTCCAGCCACTTGGAGTGACTGTCCACCACAATGAGGAAGAGCTGCCCCTGAAAGGGGCTGGCGTAGTCGATATGGATCCTCGACCATGGAGCATGGGTGGTTTCCCATCTATGGACAGGAGCCTGGGGCATTTCTGGCCATGACTGCTAGCAAATGGTGCACCTGTGGACCTGGGCCTCGATGTCTTTATTGAGCCCAGGCCACCAGAGATGGCTGCGCGTGAGCGCTTTCATGCGGACAATGCCCGGATGTCCCTCATGCAATGAATCGAGGACTCTAGTCCTCAGTGAGGCTGGAATTACTACCCTGCTTCCCCACAGGATACAACCCTTAAAGGTGGATAGCTCATACTTCCTTTTCCAGAAACTCTGGAAGTTTGGGCCAGGACACGTGTCAGGCCATCCTGTAAGCACACAGTTCAACACGCATGTTAGCGTGTTGTCGGTAACTGCAGCTACATCCCCTGCATTTAGGGGAGACTCCGGCAAATCCTGGATGGACAGGGTGTGGTTCACCAGTGCAGGATCTGGCTCTATTTGTTTTAGCGGCAATCTACTAAGGCTGTCTGCATGGCCCATTTCTTTGCCCGGTTTGTGAATCAGGCAATAGTCGTAAGCAGAAAGGAATATTGACCATCTCAACATTCTAGGAGAGATGATTTGGGGTGTCTGCTTGTTCATTGTGAACAACCCCAGAAGTGGCTTGTGGTCAGTAAAGACCGTAAAACGGCGGCCATACAAGAAGTCGTGAAACTTTTTGATGCCAGCCACGATTGCTAGTGCTTCCCTATCTATTTGAGCATAGATTTGCTCAGTAGCAGACAGAGTCCTGGAATAGTATGCTATAGGCACTTGTGTCCCATCAGCTCTGAGGTGACTTAAGACAGCCCCAATTCCATACGGGGATGCATCGCATGCTATGCTAATTGGCAATTGTTCATTGAAATGAGCCAACACTGCATTGGAAGATAACAAAGCCTTGACCTCTGCAAAACTCTTATCGTGGACCCGTGTCCACTTCCAAGGGGCCTGTTTGTCCAAGAGCTGGTGTAATGGCTCTGCCACTGTGGCCTTATGAAGAAGGAAGGCATGGTAGAAATTGAGAAGTCCCAGGAAGGCTTGAAGTTCTCCCTTTGTTTTGGGACTGGGTGCCTGCTGAATTGCTTTAAGCTTTGATTTAGCAGGATGGATGCCTTCAGCATCAATTCTAAAATCCAAGAATTCTGTGGAAGTGACTCCAATCTTGCACTTCTCTGGTTTGAGCTTCAGCCCCGCTTCACGGAAGCGCTGCAAAACGGCCCAAAGCCTATCTGCCAAATTTTTGACTGACTCCCCTGCGATGAGGACATCATCGAAGTATGGGAAGACCCATGGGATATTACGGAGCGTGCGTTCCATCACACTCTGAAATATACCAGGGGCTACATTCACCCCAAACTGTAACCTATGAACCATGAAGGCTCCCCGATGAGTGACGATCATTTGGGCCTCTGCCGTGGCGTCGTCCACCGGCAGCTGTTGACAGGCCTGAGCCAAATCTATTTTGGCGAAAATACGCCCTCCCTGCAGAGATGCCAGAATATGGCTGACCACAGGCACTGGGTAGGAATGCTGCTAGAGAGCTTTATTCAATGTGCATTTGTAGTCAGCACAGATTCTGACTTCTCCATTGGCCTTAAGTGGCGTGACAATGGGGGTTTCCCATGAACTGTTGTCCACAGGTTCCAGGATGCCCTGCTGAAGCAATTTATCCAGCTCCACATCTATCCTTTGCTTAAGAGCAAATGGCACCCGACAAGGTTTAATCCTGATTGGTGCTATTGAGGGATCTAGCCTTAAGGCAATAGGAGGCCCTTTGTATGCCCCTAACTCTGGGCTGAAAACATCAGCAAACTCCTTACAAACCTCTGCAAGGCTTGCCGTTTGCAGACTCTTTAACCCCGTCACCTGGATGCCTAGTGCATCAAACCAGTTGAGTCCAAGCCTGTTCTGCTAAGTTCCTGCACCAGGCTCTGGAAATCATTCTGCACAGAGAGTACATCTTTTTGGGACAGATCGTTAGTGCCACGATGTACAATAGCCTCCACATCGCAGTCCTTGCTGGCATTCTTGATTATTTTACAAATAAGCTTCTTTTCCCTACTGGCATTAGCACCTGGAAGACACCTGACCTCTTTTGAAACCTCTGTGTCCTTTCCTATATTTACATCCCTTATAATTGAATCACCAACCAGAAGGTGGCTTCTCTTTTTGGGTGCCTTTCTGTTCTTGCATGACTGATGTGTAATACCTGATTTGCACTTCTCCCTGTCGAAAACAAGTTCTTCATCACGGACCAAGGAGGATGGTTTCATGTCCTCATGAAAGCAACTGGGGGGCAATGAAACACGGGTCCTGAAGAGCCAGGAGTGACAGAGGGGCCTAGAGGAGGACTGTGGCCTTCCTGGCAAGGGCAGGGAGTGATCTCTGGAAGAGAAAAAGGAAGGCAGAGCCCTTAATCCGATCCAGTCAGCGCAGCCTTGGGTGTGATCAAAAACTACTCTTCTGAGGGAGGGGCCTCCTCACATGCAGTGGGACAGAGCAAAAAAAAATCATTGCTTGCTTCCTTGCTTTTATTTATTCTTTGACTCTCTGCAGTCAAAGTAAACTTATAGATTTTGAACCAACCTAGAACTAAGGAGAAATTTCCTGACAGTGAGAATAATTATTCGGTGGAACAACTTGCCTCCAGAAGTTGTGGGTGCTCCAACACTGGAGGTTTTCAAGAAGAGACTGGACAGCCACTTGTCTGAAAAGATAAATGGTAGGGTCTCCTGCTTGAGCAGGGGGGTTAGACTAGAAGATCTCCAAGTTCCCTTTCAACTCTGTTATTCTGTTTCAGTCATGCAGTATATCTAGCAAATTGTTAAAGGGGGTAGAGATTTGAGGACAGAGGTGGGGAGTTTAGTTAGCACCTAATTTGGGGAGGGAGGTGAAAGATGAACAAATTTGTCTCTCCCAGCTTTTTTTTGTGTCCTTTATTGAAGAGATGTGGGTTTTGGGGGGGAGCAGGGGGGGAGTCAAAGCCATGGAAAGGATTCAGGAAGCTCATCTGAAGCTCCCACCTTAGCATGCAGTGTCTGGTTTCCCAAGCCTAGCAAGAGCCAGGAGAGCTTTGCAGTCTCCCAACAGCCTGAGGATCAGGGTGGAAAGCTTCAAAAGCAGCTGCCAATATTCGTCGGAATATTGAAAATGGTGGCCACTTCCGGCAGCCATGGGGATCAGGCCCAAGCACTGCAGGGTCCTGTTGGGGGAAAGATCGAAGGGGGAGAGAGGGAGGGCACTGCAGCATCCCCATGGTCAGTCTCAGGGGCAAATGATCGCAGGGGCATTGCAGACATCATAACTTTGAAAGAGTTTTGTATATAATTTTGGGGCATCCATCATAATTTTGAATATTTGTTAAATGGGCTTTCATATCATGAGTCCTAACAATAATAATACATTTTTTCTCTGCTTTGCACATATCAGCCCAAACTATGGAATATCAACATTTGCATTCCTTGAGACACATTAAATTAAAATACACTGACTTACATTCCTGAAAAATGAATTCAGAAGAGGAACAATTTCTATAGGAAAGGAATCCCATTCATAAGAAAAGGTCTCAAATAATATTTGGCTCAGGACAACAAGTGTTAAGACTGACACCCACAGAGCTACCACAATTTGTGTAGTAGAATCATAATTGCTAACCACCCTGGCTAGGGTGCCTAGTGGTGCCCCTCTTGCTATTCTGTAGGACCCCCCAATGGCTCTACTTCCAGCCAGAGGGAAAGTTGTTACTAAACTACACCTGCAAGGCCCCACGACCCCCAATCCTTCTATAGCATGAAGGGACTGGAAAGCCATTTGTCTGAAAGGGCATAGGGTCTCCTGCTTGAGCAGGGGGTTAGACTAGAAGACCTCCAAGATCCCTTCCAACTCTGTTATTCTGGTATTCTCTCCACAGTGGCTGGGGAGACATTTTCATTTCACAAAAGGAAAGCTTTCACATTTGTTCAAAAATGAATTTTAAAATATAAGTGCTTTCAACTAATACCAAAATTAATCTTAATACGAAGTGTTTTCTATTTCAGCTGTAAATGCTCCAACACTGGAAGTTTTTAAGAAGAGACTGGACAGCCATGTGTCTGAAATGAGCAGGGGGTTGGACTAGATGACCTCTAAGGTCCCTTCCAGCTCTCTTCTATTCTATCCAATTTCACTGCATCTTCCTCGTTTTTATGTTTTTAGTTTCCATTTCATATTTTCTTTCTGTCAAATTTTTCCTTCATTTTAAATATATAAATACTCTTTCATTTTCTCCTAAAAGAGAGAAGATTTCACCTTCAACTTCTCCAGTTCTGAGCCAAGACAAAAGCCCCGCCCCTCTCTCTCCCTAGTGGCTGCTTCTAGTCCTGGCCTGCGCCTGTCGTCGTGGCAACCCAGCAGCAGCCAATCAAGCAGGAAGGAAGAGACAATGGTTGCCTGGGAGCTCAGCCACCAATCAGACTCATGGAGAAGAGGTTGAATCAGCAAAGACAAAAGTGGGGGGGGGGACAGGGAAATATCCAATAAGGATAGAAAATTAAAAGCTTTTCCTGTGATGAGAAAGAGGCAAAAACTGCCAGAAATGCAGAGGGAGGGGAGGCCGAAGTCCTGGAAGGGCCTTTTTCCCCCACCCAGAAATGCCTGCAATGAAGAGCTTCTCCTCCGGGGGGGGGTTGGGCAAGTGGGGGGCAGCGGCTGCCCAGGAGAGCCCGGCCGGAGGGACTTCGGGGGCCACGAGGGACCCCCAGGATGCCCCTTCCTCAGAGCCCCAGAGGGTCCCTCCAGGGAGACCCCCCTTGCCTTTCCCTCCCCAGCAAAGCCGGATCCCCCTTTGGAGACAAAGGCCCTGCATGGCTTCTCCCTGACAGGAGCCTTTCCTGGAAACACACGAAGAGGAACCGGAGCTTCACAAACCCCCATTGGCTGCATTTCCCCCTGAAATGCAACTCCAAAGCCCATAATCCACCTTAGTCTCTTCCCAGAATGGGGGTTGTGAAAGGTTCCCCCAGTTCCCCTCCTCCTTCCTGAGCCTTTTCTATGGGCAACGTGATAAGTCTGGACTTTGCTTTTCCCCCTCAGTGCCCCATGTGTGGAAGGGAGTGGCAGTGGAACATGGGTCCTTCCCTTCCCTTCCCTCCTTTCGTGGAGTGAAAGGCATCCTTTATTTCTCTCATTTATCTCTCTCTCTCTCTCTCATTCTCTGTACATGGGTGTGATTTAAAAAAAAAAACTATGTCAAGTCCTGATGACTAGTTTTTAACTAGCAGATTTTTTTATTTTTTATTTTATCCTGGTCACACTATTGCATTAGTCTTTTTATATTGCTGCCCTTCAGTATTAACTTTTAAAATAAAGTAAACTTTGGTTTTAACACAGTAGGAAGCTATTCCAGTTCTGCGACATGTTCAGGCATTAAGTAGTCCCCAGGTTTTTCTCTTTAACCGCTATGCCAACAAATATCAGATTTCTTTTTCTTCAGGTACAGGTGCCATGTATTCCCTCTGGGGCCAATTTCAAGCATGGAGCTTTCCAACCTCTCAATTATTGCTCACCGATTTAATTCTAGCTCTGCCCTATCATTTGCAATCCTATGGGGATTATTCCCCTTCCATTTCTCTCCAGAGAAGTGCCCAACAAACTTTGAGTCCAAGAACTAATTGAATTAGCCGGGGATCTCTGGTGAGAGGGAGAAATATTATTATCCTCAAAGTTTCAGCTCTGCTCTTTGGCCGAATCCTCCAGGGGAGACTTTGGGCAGAGACAGATGGAATCAGCTGCAGTTCGCTTCTCTCTCTGACCCGGGAGGCCCAAAATGGAAATCTTTCCTGGTGGAGAACTTGGCTTTAGGCAAAAAGTGTCACTGGAAGATTTCAGACTTGGCACTTCCCTCCCCACTCAAAATCAGGCTGTCTGTCTTCCTTCACATCAAAGTGTGCCACCCTGGGAAAAATAAGAGGTGAACGCCAATGCAGCCATGTTGCTGCCTGCTGGGATCACCCCCCCAAAAGAGCCCCCCCTTGCCATCTCCTTTCCCAAAATGTAAGCTCTTTCTTCAGCCCCTCCTTGACTGCCTTGTGTCCCCACCAAGCCCCTCTTTAACATATAGAAGTGTTGGGGGTCCTGCAGCTTTCCAGATGTGGTTGGGTAACATCTTTCCCTCTGGCTGGAAGCCTCTTTCCCTTCGATCCTGCCCCAATGTGACCCTGCAGTGCTTGGCCTGATCCTCAGGCCTGCTGGAAGTGGACACCATTTTCAATAGTCCGACAAGTCCTTGTAGAAATGGCGGCTGCTTTTGAAGCTTTCCACCCTGATCCTCAGGCTGTTGGGAGACTGCAAAGCTCTCCTGGCTCTTGCAAGGCTTGGGAAACCAGACACTGCATGACGATGGGGCAGCTTCAGATGAGCTTCCTGAAATCTTTTCCTGGCTTTGCCCCCCCCCCCACTCCCCCAAACCCCACATTTCTTCAATAAAGAACACAAAAAAAGCTGGAAGAGACAAACTTTTTCATCTTGCACTGCCCCGTCCCCCAAATTAGGTGTTAAAAGTAAACTCCCCACTTCTGCTCTCAAATCTCTATCCCCGTTAACACTTTGCTAAATATACTGCATGCCTGAAACAGAAGAACAGAGTTGAAAGGGACCTTGGAGGTCTTCTAGTCTAACCCCCTGCTGAAGGAGGAAACCTCACCATTTACCATTTCAGACAAATGGTTGTCCAGTCTGTTCTTGAAAACCTCCAATGTTGGAGCAGCCACAGCTTCTGGAGGCAAGTTGTTCCACTAATTGTTTTGTCAGGAAATTTCTCCTTAGTTGTAGGTTGGTTCAAAATCTGTAAGTTACTTACTTTGACTCTAGAGAGTCAAAGAATAGAAAGAAGGAAGGAAGGAAGCAAAGAAAATGTTTGTTGACAATGCTGACTGTGATGTCATTGATGCTCAACAGCCCCCCCCATATGTGAGGAGGGCCCCTCCCTCAGAAGAGAAGTTTCTGATCGCACCCAAGGCTACCCTGACTGGACTGGGTTGGGAGCTCTGCCTTCCATTCTCTCTTCCAGAACGCCCTCCCTGCCCTTGCCAGGAAGGCCCACAGGCATCCTATAGCCTCTCAGTCATTCCTGGCTCTCCAGGATCGGTGATTCATTGCCCCATCCCCCCAGTTGCCTTCATGAGGACTTGAAACCCATTCTCCTTGTCAGGATGGGGAATTTCTTGTCACCTCTCTGCAGCACAACCAGCTGCAAAAAATTGGCCCAGTTTTAGCGAGTTGGAGGCCACCTGCCTGGGCTTGCAAGAACAGAGCCAGGCACAGCAATGGCTTGTGAAGAGAAGCAATGGCTTCTCTCATCCTGTCAATGTTGCCGTGTTGCATAGCTATGGACCCAGAATCCAAAGCAGATCCTTTAAAAGTTTCAAATTCTCTGTGCAAACGTACTGTATTGGCCATCACAAAGATGGTTTGGGGTAAATCTAGGTGAGTTCACAGAACACCCTTAACCTCTGGGTAAGTTTACACAACACCTTTAACTTTTAGGTTAAGGAAAGAGAACTGCTATGTTGGCCTAATGTACCATGCCAAAATCTATATAATTCAGATGCTGGCTTAGCATGATGATCTGCTGCATACATTTGCACAGGAGAAGGTTCCCAACTATTGGAATGTATGAAATGAGATAAACATGTTTTAAGATCTCAGTCCATATTGTCAGGGGCTTTATGGCCGATCAAAGATTAGTCCCCAGTTCCTTCGAGGTGTGTTTGGAGATGCAAGGGAGAAAGAAGCCACTTTTAATCTGGTTCCCTCTGAAGCCCAAAACCTTTGCCTCTCCCTGCGGTCAGTGCCAGGCTGAGATGTGTCTAGCTTGCTAAAACTGCTGCAGAAATGCCTGAAAAAACCTAGATGACCTAAACATGAGCTGTGAACTTCACCTGTTAATTCAGTTGATGAGTCTGCACTGCTCAGGAAAGAGGGTTTCTACTGAATCTAGGTTAAAGAGAGCATATGCTTCCATGATGGTCAGTGGAGTTTGATTCACTCAGTTCAACCACCTGGTGGGATACTCACACAACACACCTGCAGGGGCTCAGCAACTGAGTCCTGCAAAGGGGAGTGAGGGTGTGCCACCAATGCTGGGTGTGCTGAGGTTGGCCAATAGCAAACAGGATTGCAAACTCCCTGGACTCAGATGAGCTCTCCTAGCCTGCAAGTGCCTGAGACTCACCTCCTGTGGGGGTTCCTGGCTGACCATCAGTGCTGCCAACCAAAAGGGGGGACTTGACTTGGACCCCCACTGCATGGAACCCCCCTTGCTGTGATGTCACTGCTGCTCTCCGACCCTTCTCATCCGCTAGGAGGACTCCTCCCTCAAAGAAACCTTTTCCAACCATACCTGAGGCTACCTGAGCTGGATTGTGTAGGGGGCTCCACCTGCCTTCCTCTTCTCCAGCATGCCCTCCCTGCCCTTGACAGGAAGGGACATCAACCTCCTGCAGCCCTTCCAACTTCATTGGCCTGTCCACAGCCTTCATGAGGACTTGAAACTCGCTGTCATGATCAGAATTGGAGTTTTCCTGCCGCTTCTACACAGAGCAACTAGTTTTTTTTAAAAAAATTGCCCGTGGTTAGCAAATTGGAATCCACTCAGCTGGTTTTGCAAGACTGTAGCCAGACTCAGGAAAGCCACAACCTCAGCCAGCTGTGTTTGAAAGTAATCAGAAAGGCCATAGGTGACCCAATTTTCCAGAAGTGGTTTGCCATTGCCTCTTTCCCAGGGCTCTGAGAGGTTGGCTGGCCCAGGTTTACCCAGCTGGCTTTGTGGCCAAGGCAGGACTAGAACTCATGGTTTCCTGTTACTAGTCTGATTCCTTGACCACCACACCAGACTGACTCTGATCGTAGCAATACAACCCATTTAACCTGGTCATCTCACCAATGGCTGAATTCACATTTGCAACTTTTAATCATGGTTTATTTTTGGGAGGTTGAAACAATGAGTCAGTGAATTATGAATGTTAATTTAGCAGGGACTAGCTGAACATTAATTGATAATGGAAATAAGCTTGAGACACTTCTTGTAAGGGCCATATTCACACAACATACTTCAGCAGGCTGGGGAAACACTTTTTGCAGACACCCAACCTTGGGCGAAAAGACAGCTCTAGGTGCAGCCTCCTGAAAGCCTGTAACAAACCATAGATGACCACAGCCACCTCTCCTCCACTTCCCTGGGCTCTCACCCAAGGGAAACCCACAAAGAAGGTGGCCGCATTTCCAACTGAGGTTTCCTCCCCTCTGGGTACAACTAGACTTCAGTGAGACAAGGCAGGCAACATCATGGATGAGAGAAGCCTTCTTACACATCAAGCTGGCATTCAAAAGCAACAGCCAGAATGGGAGCCACTGAAGATCTGGTAGCCAGGTAGTGAGAGTGGAAGCTGAGAATTGAACAGTGGGACAACTTTCAAATGATGGACCTTGGATATTAGTCATCCTATGGTCCTCCTTGTAAGGGTGGACCTGCCCATCCCATCAGCTCCCCCTGTCACTCAAACCCCCAGTTCTCCCTTCTAGGCCAAGCTGACATATTACCATCCCCCTCCAGATAAGAAACATAATCTATCAACAATTGAACAAGATAAACCAGAACACAAGGACTCCGAGCTATAAGCACATGGAAGTTTTCTAGGGAGGACAAACAAAGCCTCAGAGATGGGAATGTCACAGGAGTCGTAAAACACCAAGTGCATCTACACAACCAGAGGAACTGCCACCAGGTCCCCGTAAACCAACTTCCAGGTTGTTGTGGCAAGAAATGAGGTCACACCATCCACCACACTGCAGGCGCTGTGACCATCTCAACTGCAGACCTAACAGCACAATTGTTTTATTTAAACCAAGAAACGTCAAAATTTAATAGCTCTCATTGTATCAGTATGGAAATACAACACAGAAAGTGTCAAGGGGCTGTCATTTTCCTACCTCCTCTCATGCTCTCATGCAAAAAAAATGATGTTTCTACAACAGATGGCAAATGAAATTTCACTTCAGTTACAAGGAATTATAAAATCAGCTCCAAATTAGGATAGATACATGGAGATCTCATTGAAAAGAAAATCCCAAACTCTTAACATTAGGCTGGGTTAAAGGATACTGAGTGCTTCCATGGAGATAAAACACAGGCAGCACTAGAGTTAAGTGTCACCAACCTAGAATGGCACCAAACTCCATAACTCTGGGTGACTTTCCCTAGCAGCCTCTGGAAGCAAGAGACCCCATTGAAGGACAGCAGAAGTCACTTTCCTGTCTGTTGACCTATCTCCATCCAGCATGACTTTCTGGACATGTCCTAACACAGTGATGGCGAACCTTTCAGAGACTGAGTGCCCAAACTGCAACCCAAAACCCACTTATTTATTTCCGGGTGCCAGGTGGGCGTGGCCCACTGGGTAGGCGTGTCTGTGGTGGTCATGGCAGAATTGGGTGTAGCCAAGGTGGGCGTGGTCACCTCGATGTTGCTCGTGGGCAGGAACTCCTGTGGGGGTCGGACAGGGTTGGGGGAGATCCAGGGGGTCTCTGGTGGGTGGGACAGTGGGCAGGAGGCTCATCCTGTGGGGTGACGGGAGGCGAGGCAGGGTGGCGGTGCCATTGTCACAGGGCAAGGCGATGCAGGGGCCAGGGCGGCTGCTGCCTGACACCGTCGGCCCCCACACACAGAGGCCAGAGAGCGCATGGGGGGCGACAGTGTCCATCAGCAGCCACAGCCTGCCACCCCCTCGACTGGTGCACTCTAGGGCTCCACAGCCCACTGCCAGCAGTTCAGGGAAGCCGCCTCTGAGCTCGACGGCCGGCTGACAGCTGAGGAGGTGATGCAGTGGGTCGTGCCTGGGAAAAGGAGAGCATGCGAGGCCAGGAGGGATGGGACGGGGGGGAGAAACCACCCGTGCTGGGATGCATCCAGCCATGTGGGACCTTGGCGAGTTAGCGGGCGGCTGCTTGAAGAGGGATGGTTGCCATCTCCGGGGCATAGCACATGTGCCCACAGAGAGGGCTCTGAGTGCCGCCTCTGACACACGTGCCATAGGTTTGCCACCACTGTCCTAACAGGAAGGACTAAGACCACTACAGAACACTGCCCCAAGGGGTGCATCTGTGACTTTTCTCTTAACATGCTTTTCTCCAGCTACCCCTCCTTACATGGAAGAAGTTCAGGGTCCCAAGAGCAGAAGCTCCTTCTCACTGCAATCATCACCATTCCTGTCTCTGAGACCTCTTCTCCTCTGTCTCCAGTGACTGCCTTTGATGTAAACATCAGACTGAAGCAACATGGAAGGGATCTTGCATCAGAAAAGGATAAATATCACAGGTTATGCTCTTTGTGGCTCACATTACAGGACAGACAGGAGCTGTGCTCTTGAATATATTTTGTCTCTCTTTTGGGTGAATCTTGGTTTCTCTGTCTGAATCAGGAAAGCCACTGGATATTCCACCCTGTCAGAGTGCTTTGAATTCTAATTCTTTTTTTAGAAAGAGGAAGGAGATTGATTCCACCCCATGAATTATGGACCTCCTGCTTCTGCTTCTGCTTCTGATGCTGCTGGTGTCCCAGCCACTCTCTGGGAAGCTGAGAATGAAGTGCCCACTGAATTTGGACAACCAGGATGGAGAAAAGCCATGGAGCTATTATAGGCCAGGAGATCTTCTCATTGGTATAGTCAACTCTCCATCAGAAGTAGCACCTGCAACATTACCTTTTAACATGGCTCCTTCTAGTCAGATTCAGCTGTAAGTCATGCAATAGATTTTCATTCCCTCCATTTACAGTTCTAACACTCTTCTCTTTTTCGTCTTGTTTTACTTGCTCTTATATTGCATTTGAATATATTTTTTTTGAATCGTTTTGATTAACACAGCCTCTCTCTTTTGCCTTATTTTCTGAGAGTAGAAACATGAGGCAAATGAAACCTGAAAGAAGTCCACATTATTTTCCTCTCTCTGTTCAATCCTAAATTCATGACTGGAATACTGACTTTGCTTGAAAGTAATGATTGGAATGGTTCTAATATCCTCTGCCCAACCATTTCCATATTTTTATAACTGATTGATATGCGATGTCTGATTTTTAAAGGAATAGATTACTTGTTTTTAGAACAGCTTCTCTGGGTCACTTATCAAAAATCTCCTTCCTTTAATGGTTGTTCTTCTTTAATGACTGAATTATTCTGGGCTATGAATATTAGTACTGCTAAAAATAATTGTATGTTTCTGATTTGTTAAACCTTTTTGAGGACTATCCCCATCCTCAACACTAACATTATTAAGGGGTGATCAAGGTGACTATCATTTGCCTCTAGGTTTGGATCAATATTGGCTTATGTTTCAGCTAGTTTGTAGAGAAAAAAGATGATTAGATGGAGAAAAAGTATTTTGTTGTTGTTGCTGTTGATGATGCTAATATTAACATGATCATGGTTTTACATTAGTTCATCCTATGGAAAGCAATTCATACTACTCATGATTTTCAATATTGAAGTGATTAGCAAAAATCCTCAGCTCCTGCACAATCTCACACTTGGCTACAACATCCATGACAACTATGATAACACCCTCGGCACTTCAGATGCCTTGCTGGACATGCTCTCTACTGGAGAAGCCAATGTTCCCAACTACAGCTGTGGAAGGAAGGACAAGCTTTTGGCTCTTGTTGATGGAGCTATCAGAGACAGCTCCATCCAGATGTCAACATTAGGAGGCACCTACAAAGTCCCACAGGTTTGTGTTTGTGTTTGTCCTTCTCTTTCTTTAAAGTGAGTGGGATGTTGGTGTGTAAGCGATAGATCCAACCGTGTTTTCTCTAGGTAATTGAAGATTATTTTGAATAATAATAATGATCAGTCTATACTTCGAAATGCACTTTACTCCCTTCCAAGAAATGGCGCCAAATTAATAATGGTCATTCACTGCAAAAGCGTCTTTGTGCCAAACAGCCCATCTCCTCTCTGTTTCAGAAAACTTTCATAAAATGTAGGTGCAGGGCTGCAGTTCCCCCCCCCCTAAGGTTTTTTTGTGGGAGGACTGTGCCCACTGCAACATCACTAGGATCAGCTTGGATGATGAAAGGTTCCTTAGGATCAGGGTGTTTTAGAACTGTTTCTGCTGCAAATAATTGTTTCCCCATGGTATTTGTAAGTGTTATAAATAAGGATTGGGATATACAGTCGGGAGGAAGCAAGGATCAAAAGAGACCTGTCTTTTCATGACATCATCCCAATTGCTTAGAGGCTTCTGCTGCACACTTGTGAAGGTGAGGAGAGGCTCTGTGTCCAATCAAAGGATCTTCTGTATGGGGGGCGGAGCCAGCTGTCAGAGTGAGCGGAGGTGCGAACGATCTCTCCAGCATCTCCAATTGCTTATCCCAGGCTCGTGGGGCTCTTTTGAGCTGAGAGAAGCCTCGTAGGGGCGGCAGAAGGTGTGGGTGACCTGCTGCTCTGTCGTTGGTGGCGACTGATGTCGGGAAGTGGGTGAAACCCAGAACCGAGCGGACCGGGAAGAAGGCGACCAGTAATGGCTGCTGAATGACATGACAGCTGGACGGAGCTAGCAAAGAAACAGCGGAACGACGGTGTATCATATTTGACTTGATTGTTTTTCCTGAAACCTTTGTGAGTAGACTTGGAAGACGCAATTAAAGGGGTTGCAAAGAAATGAAAGCCTGGCAAAAAGAATGTTGGAGTAGCGGTGAGCTGGCGGCGAGTGAAAGTGAGAAGAAGAGAGGCCGGAAAAGGCCCCATTAGGAGGACGCCAGGAAGCAAGGTTTTGAGACTCAAGTTTTTCTTAAAGGGACAGTGACTTTTTTTTTATCTTAATTTTTTTTCATGTTTGGTGGGCTTGCAAAGAGGTACAGGTTTATTGGCAGAGGGTTTGGAATTGGATAACAGAAATGACGGGTCAAAAAACTCAATATAAACCAGAGATGCTACTACTTGGCATATTAGAAAAAAATATAAACAAAGATGATATATACCTAATTATTCATGTAATAACCGCGGCAAGAATTTTGTTTGCCCAAAATTGGAAAACAAATGAAGTGCCTAGTGGAGATGCGTTAATAAGGAAAATTTTGTATTGCGCAGAATTGGATAAGATGACTAAAGAATTAAAAAATCAGGAGGAAACAGAATACTATTTAAGCTGGAATAAATTTTACAAATGGAAGGAAAAAAAAGAAGGAAGGTCATTAGAAGGGATGTAAATAGAGGAAGAATATCTGAAATGTATAAAGTATGTGTATAATAAGGAATGTTTAGACAAAGATGTATGTCAAAGATGATACACTATGTTCAATGTTTTTTAATCTTTTTTTTGTATTCAATAAAAATTATTTTGTTTAAAAAAAAAAAGGATCTTCTGTACAATAAGAATGTGCAGTACTGATGGAAAACTCACATTTTTTTACACTGTCTTAGCCAAAATAATGATACCCTCAATCACGACCAAATCTCAGATTTTTAAACAGAGTTGAACGGGATTACCCTTCCTACTGATGATAAAACATATATGTATTATGAACTTTTAGGGACCACTAACATTAACCAACCATTTTATTAAAAATCTACAAATATGTTAGGCAACATATCAACTATTTTTTGCCCTAAAATTCTCATGATCAAATTTATCATAAAAGGTCTGAACAGCAATATGGCCTCTGGAGAGGAATTTCTAGCTGCTGAACAATTCAAGATATATCCCAACTGGTGGGACCCTCCATTGACAGATACATTTACACATATAAATAATATCTGCCATACCCATTTGGGTCAAAGATGGCACTTGTAATTCCTATGTATAAAAAAGGGACTAAAAAGGACCCTAGCAATTCCAGGCCCATTTCTCAAACAGATATTGTGACTAAAATATATGCAAACGTCCACTTGAAAAGAATTGATAGTAGATGCATGAAAGGTGTATTCCTTGTAGAAGAACCAGCAGTCTTTAGGCAGATGTGATCCACTCTTGACAATTCTTTTGTCTTGAACCATCAAACTATAAAAATATCAGTCAGAGGAAATAATGGTTTGCTGCCTTTATAACATTTGACCCAGTAAACAAAGAAATATTATGGAAGAAATTGACTGCCTTTCAAATGGAGCTCAAAGCCCTTTCTACAAGCATTGACAGTGAGAACAATTAATCAGTGGAACAGCTTGCCTCATGAAGTTGTGGGTGCTCCATTAACGGAGATTTTCAAAAAGAGGCTGGACATTCATTTTGTCTGGATTGGTATAGGATCTCTTCCTATGGGCAGGGTGTTGGACTACAAAACCTCCATGGTCCCTTCCATCCCATTTTTGTTCATTTTTTTGAGAGTGTGTTTGGGGCTCAATGGAGCTATGAGAAGTAGGATTGATATGTACCAAAAGGTAAGACAAATGTGTTGCCAATATGACACTTGGGTTGCATGTGCTGTTAAGGGGACTTGGCTCCTATTCTCACAATAATTATCTGATTATGGATAAGTCAAAGTCAAAAGTTATGGTCTTTGGAAAATGACAGCATTGCCATATCGATGAGGAGGCAACAGAGCAAGTTCACACCTTTCCTTACCTGGGGGAACGTTTCTCTGTGACTGGATCTGGGCTCCCTCAACATCAAAGGAGCTCATTTAGAAGGCACAAGTGAATGCACTGTTAATTTTTTAAAAAAATCATAGGTATGCAGCTTCCTTAGACTGAATTATTAAATATAAAATACCAACGTTACCATTATGCACTTATATTGAGCTGAACTTTTGGATTTAATTTATATCACTACTAGAACAAATCCGATCACATCATCTGAGAAGTATCTTGAGGGTGGATGAAAGGACTTCAGCTGCTGCCCTCAGAGCAGACACTGCTATCATGTCACCCCTTGTCTTTCTCTTCATTAAACTAATAAGAGTCCCCAAATCCTATTAGAACAAAGAAATTTCATTTAAAACATTCTGTTGGAATGGGGCTCTTTTCTTTAACTCAAACTCTGTTCTCTCTATATGTCTGGGTTCTGCCATGCTCCTGGAGGGGAGGGGGAAAAAGCACTGCGGGTTATTCCTTTATTTTCCTCTATTGCTACACTGTAACACTTTGCTGTTTCTGCATACTTCCTCTGTGAACTATCTCTCCCCTTGATGTCAGCTAGAAAAGGGGGGAGGAGAAAGGAATGCGCCTCCGGCAAATGGTTTATCTCCACGTTCGGAAGGGAAGGTGTAAAGAGCCGACAAAACATCACTGCAACCCTGAGACAGCCCGGTATTATCTACTCTTTCCCACAATGGACCTAACACCTGGGGATTGGCCCATTTGAACTGACCGGATGAACTATTGGGGTGGGGTTTCCTTGGGACACTTTTAACCTATTGATCTGAGTGGGAAACCCTCAGATCCTGTCTATTATGCCTGCTATCAGCTTCTCCTAATAAAAGTTCCTTTTGGAAGAAACTGCTTCCACAAGTTCTGCTTTCTTAGGATGAGGTTTTGAAGTGGGCCCTGACATTAGACAGGATCTGCAGTAATAGTCAGCCTGGAAAGAAAACACTTACCGGGGGTCTTAGCAAACCATGTTGTACAATGTAATAGAGAGAGAGGAACCTGCTGCAGGAGGGGAACCCTCCTGCAGGACAGACCCCTGCAAACAATCCAGTTCCGGATCCTCAAGCTCTTCAGAAGAGGAGGAAGTGACAGAGCACTGCCACAAGCCTAGGTGGTTGATAGGCATTGGAAAGAAGGATGACTGGGAGAAGAAAGCCAGGAAGGTGACACTCAGATGGGGCAGTCATCAACCAGGCTGGAAGGAGGAGATGGAAAGGTCCCTCCATCTCAGGAAGGATGAGGAGGATCACTCAGGGCATTCCAGCCAGCTGCTGGAACAGGTAATCAGCATGGTGAAGATAGCCCTCAACTCCATGAAGGAGGAGAAAGCCGAATCCTACCAAGACACCATCTGCCTGGGGTGCAGCAAGAAAGGAAATGGACTCAGTTGCTGAGCCCCTGCAAGTGTGTTGTGTGAGTGTCCCACCAGGTGGTTGAGCTGAGTGAATCAAACTCCACTGACCATCATGGAAGCATATGCTCTCTTTAACCTAGATTCAGTAGAAACCCTCTTTCCTGAGCAGTGCAGACTCATCAACTGAATTAACAGGTGAAGTTCACAGCTCATGTTTAGGTCATCTAGGTTTTTTCAGGCATTTCTGCAGTAGGTTTAGCAAGCTGGACATGTCTCAGCCTGGCACTGACAGCAGGGAGGGGCAAAGAAGTTGGGCTTCAGAGGGAACCAGATTAAAAGTGGCTTTTTTCTCCCTTGCATCTCCAAACACATCTCAAAGGAGTGGGAGACTCATTTTTGATTGGTCATAAAGCCCTTGACAATATGGACTGAGATCTTAAAACATGTTTATCTCATTTCATACATTGCAATAGTTGGGAACCTTCTCCTGTGCAAATGTATGTAGCAGATCATCATGCTAAGCCAGCATCTGGTGTATAGATTTTGGCATGGTACATTATGCCAACATAGCAGTTCTCTTTCCTTAACCTAAAAGTTAAAGGTGCTGTGTAAACTTACCCAGACGTTGAGGGTGTTGTGTGAACTCACTTAGATTTACCCCAAACCATCTATGGGATGGCCAATATAGTACATCTACACAGAGAATTTGAAACTTTTAAAGGATCTGCTTTTGGATTCTGGGTCCATAGCTATGCAACACGGCAACATTGACAGGATGAGAGAAGCCATTGCTTCTCTTCACAAGCCATTGCTGTGCCTGGCTCTGTTCTTGCAAGCCCAGGCAGGTGGCCTCCAACTCGCTAAAATTTGGCCAATTTTTTGCAGCTGGTTGTGCTGCAGAGAGGTGACAAGAAATTCCCCATCCTGACAAGGAGAATGGGTTTCAAGTCCTCATGAAGGCAACTTGGGGGATGAGGCAATGAAGCATAAGTCCTGGAAAGCCAGGAGTGACAGAGGGGCTATAGGATGCCTGTGGGCCTTCCCGGCAAGGGCAGGGAGGGCGCTGTGGAAGAGAGAAAGGAAGGCAGAGTCCCCAACCCAATCCAGTCAGGGCAGCCTTGGGTGTGATCAGAAACCACTCTTCTGAGGGAGGGGCCCTCCTCACATAACGAGGGGGCTGTTGAGCATCAGTAACATCACAGTCAGCATTGTCAACACAGAGCAAAAAATTTCTTTGCTAGCTTCCTTCCTTCTTTATATTCTTTGACGCTCTAGAGTCAAAGTAAATAACTTACAGATTTTGAACCAACCTAGAACTAAGGAGAAATTTCCTGACAAAACAATTAATCAGTGGAACGACTTGCCTCCAGAAGTTGTGGGTGCTTCAACACTGGAGGTTTTTAAGAAGAGATTGGACAACCATTTGTCTGAAATGATAAACGGTGAGGTTGCCTCCTTCAGCAGGGGGTTAGACTAGAAGACCTCCAAGGTCCCTTTCAACTCTGTTCTACTGTTTCAGGCATGCAGTATATTTAGCAAAGTGTTAACAGGGATACAGATTTGAGGGCAGAGGTGGGGAGTTTAGTTTTAGCACCTAATTCAGGAGAGGAGGGTGAAAGATGAACAAATTTGTGTCTTCTAGCATTTTTTATGTTCTTTATTGAAGAAATGTGGGTTTTGGGGGGACGGTGAGGGTCAAAGCTAGGAAAAGGTTTCGGGAAGCTCATCTGAAGCTGCCCCATTGTCATGCAGTGTCTGGTTTCCCAAGCCTAGCAAGAGCCAGGAGAGCTTTGCAGTCTCCCAACAGGCTGAGGATCAGGGTGGAAAGCTTCAAAAGCAGCCGCCATTTCTACAAGGACTCGTCGGAGTATTGAAAATGGTGTCCACTTCCGGCAGGCCCAAGGATCAGGTCCAAGCACTTCAGGGTCACATTGGGGCAGAATCAAAGGGGAAGAGGCTTCCAGCCAGAGGGAAAGAAGTTACCCAGCCACATCTGGAAGGATGCAGGAACCCCAACACTTCTATATGTTAAAGAGGGGCTTGGTGGGGGCACAAAGGAGTCAAGGAAGGGCTGAAGAAAGAGCTCACATTTGGGAAAAGGAGATGGAAAAGGGGGCTCTTTTGGGGGGGTGACCCCAGCAGGCAGAAATTCAGCTGCATTGGCATTCAGCTCTTATTTTCCCCACGGTGGCACACTTTGATGTGAAGGAAGACAGACAGCCCTGATCTTGAGTGGGAAGGGAAGTCCAAAGTCTGAAATCTTCCAGTGACACTTTTTGCCTAAAGCCAAGTTCTCCATGAGGAAAGATTTCCATTTTGGGCCTCCTGGGTCACAGAGAGTGACGTGAACTGCAGCTGATTCCATCTGTCTCTGCCCAAAATCTCCCCTGGAGGATTTGGCCAAAGAGCAGAGCTGAAACTTTGAGGATAATAATAATAATTCTCCCTCTCACCAGAGATCCCTGGCTAATTCAACTAGTTCTTGGACTCAAAGTTTGTGGGGCACTTCTCTGGAGAGAAATGGAAGGGGAATAATCCCCATAGGATTGCAAATGATAGGGCAGAGCTAGAATTAAATCGGTCAGCAAGAATTGAGAGGTTGGAAAGCTCCATGCTTGAAATTGGCCCCAGAGGGAATACACGGCACCTGTGGCTGAAGAAAAAGAAATCTGATATTTGTTGGCACAGCGGTTAAAGAGAAAACCCCGGGGACTACAATGCCTCAACATGTCACGGAACTGGAATAGCTTCCTACTGTGTTAAAACCAAAGTTTACTTTATTTTAAAAGTTAATACTGAAAGGCAGCAATATAAAAAGACTGATGCAATAGTGTGACCAGGATAAAATAAAAAATAAAAAAATCTGCTAGTTAAAAACTAGTCATCAGGACTTGACATAGTTTTTTTTTTAAAATCTCACCCATGTACAGAGAATGAGAGAGAGAGAGAGAGAGAGATAAATGAGAGGAATAAAGGATGCCTTTCACCCCACATAAGGAAGAAAGGGAAAGGACCCATGTTCCACTGCCACTCCCTTCCACACATGGGGCACTGAGGGGGAAAAGCAAAGCCCAGACTTGTCACGTTGCCCATAGAAAAGGCTCAGGAAGGAGGAGGGGAACTGGGGGAACCCTTCACAACCTCCATTCTGGGAAGAGACTAAGGTGGATTATGGGCTTTGGAGTTGCATTTCAGAGGGAAATGCAGCCAATGGGGGCTTGTGAAGCTCCGGTTCCTCTTCATGTGTTTCCAGGAAACGCTCCTGTCTGGGCGAAGCCATGCAGGGCCTTTGTCTCCAAAGGGGGATCTGGCTTTGCTGGGGAGGGAAAGGTGAGGGGGGTCTCCCTGGAGGGACCCTCTGAGGCTCTGAGGAAGGGGCATCCTGGGGGTCCCTCGTGGCCCCCAAAGTTCCTCCGGCCGGGCTCTCCTGGGCAGCCACTGCCCCCACTTGCCCAAGACCCCCCGGAGGAGAAGCTCTTCATTGTAGCCATTTCTGGGTGGGAGGGAAAGGCCCTTCCAGGACTTCGGCCTCCCCTCCCTCTGCATTTCTGGCAGTTTTTGCCTCTTTCTCATCACATGAAAAACTTTTTAATTTCTTTCCTTATTGGATATGTTCCTGTCCCCCCCCCTTTGTTTTTGCTCATTCAACCTCTTCTCCATGAGTCTGATTGGTGGCTGAGCTCCCAGGCAACCATTTTCTCTTCCCTCCTGCTTCATTGGCTGCTTCTGGGTTGCCACGAGAACAGGGGCAGGACAGGACTAGAGGCAGCCACTAGGGAGAGAGAGGGGTGGGGCTTTTGTCTTGGCTCAGAAGTGGAGGATTTGAAGGCGAAATCTTCTCTCTTTTAGGAAACTCCGGTCAGATGTAGCCCAGAGTAGGAGAAAATGAAAAAGTATTTAAATATATATATATATAAAATGAAGGAAAAATTTGACAGAAGGAAAATATGAAATGGAAACTAAAAACAGATAAAAAGGAGGAAGATGCAGTGAAATTGGATAGAATAGAATAGAGCTGGAAGGGACCTTGGAGGTCATCTAGTCCAACCCCCTGCTCAGGCAGGAAACCCTATATCATTTCAGACAAATGGCTGTCCAGTCTCTTCTTAAAAACTTCCAGTGTTGGAGCATTCACTGCGTCTGGAGGCAGGTTGTTCCGCTGGTTAATTGTTCTAACAGGAAATTTCTCCTTAGTTCCAGGTTGCTTCTCTCCTTGACTAGGTTCCATCCGTTGCTTCTTGTCCTTCCAGGTTCTTTGGAGAATAGCTTGACCCCCTCTTCTTTATGGCAACCCCTGAGATAAACCCCTGACATTAAAGGAAATAGTGTGGATAAAGAGCTTATAGAAATTAGGGAGCTGAAATAGAAAACACTTTGTATTAAGATTAATTTTGGTATTAGTTGACAGCAGGAAGGAAAACTCTGATTTCAAACCTCCACTGCCTTGTGGCTATATTTACTACTGGAAAAGGCTTCAGGAGTTAACCTCGAGGCAAAATCCGGAGCCGGAGTCCCAGAAGCAGTTCGTGACTGCGTACAATCATGTTCTGGTAAGTCCTGCGACGCAGCTGGAACTAATCGTATCGGCTTCGCCATTCCATTGGACTATTTCAGCGACATGGAGAGGGGGGATCTGCTGCCTGGGTAACAGCTTATCCTCCATATTAATCTACCCAGGCCTCGTGCTCTGGAGAGGACACTCCAGCTTTGCATATAGCATTGAAATAACATGGGAAGTGGCAGTTACCAGTTATAAGTCTTTGCTTGATTGGCATAGAGCATGACACCAGGGGCCACTTTTGATGGTCGGAGAGGTCATAGTACCTCATTGGGCAGCTACCGCCCGCCTTAAGCTGGGCAGCCCCCAGCCAGTAAGGTGCTGCCCTGCCACAGTCTGTTAACCTCACTGGGTGCGTGGGGTTCAGGGTTAAAGCCAACAAGCAGATCGATAACTCTGCACCATGCAACAAACATAAGAAAATTTTAGCCCTAAAGCTGGGCACTTGGAATGTTTGGACAATGACCCCCGGCCTGTCTGACGATTTGCAAGAAATGAATGACGTACGTAAGACAGCTGTCATCGATATGGAGCTCAGCAGACTGCAGATGGACATCGTTGCCCTTCAAGAGACAAGGCTGTCAGACTCGGGATCTGTTAAGGAGAGAAATTTCTCGTTCTTCTGGCAGGGAAAACCATCGAATGAGACTAGGGAATACGGAGTTGGCTTTGCAGTCAGTAACACCTTACTAGGATTCATTACTCCACCTGCTGCCAGAAGTGAAAGAATTCTGTCCTTGCAGCTACACTCATCAGCAGGACTGGTTACTCTTATTAGTGCATATGCACTGACATTATCATCTTCAGTAGAATCCAAAGACAAATTCTATGACGATCTGGCTGCTACTATCAAGAAAATCCCTGAGAAAGAACCACTGTTTATCCTTGGCGACTTGAATGCCAGAGTTGGAACTGATTATAGTTCTTGGTCCACTTGTTTAGGTCAGTTCGGCGTCGGGAAGATGAACGAAAATGGCCAACGCCTGTTGGAGTTTTGCTGCTACTACAGTTTTAGCAATACATTCTTTAAAACAAAGCCTCAACACAGAGTCTCTTGAGATCAAAGCATTGGCACCAGCTTGACTTGATTCTTACAGGCGCTACAACCTTCCCAGTATTACAATCACACACACCTATCAGGGTGCTGATTGTGATACAGACCACTCCTTGGTGTGCAGCAAAATAAAACTGAAAATAAAGAGATTGCATCACTTGAAGAAGGAAGGAAGACCATGTATCGATACTAGCAAGGCCCGCAATCAGGGCAAAGTGGAGCAATTTGCACAAGCACTAAAGGAGACTCTCCCAGGCCCGGCTGAAGCAAATGCATCTGAACGTTGGGAATATTTCAAGAACGCTGCTTATAAAACCGCCTTGTCAATATTTGGTAAAGAGACCAGAAAAACAGCAGATTGGTTTGAAGCCCATTCAGAGGAACTGACGCCAGCCATCGAGGAAAAAAGGAGAGCTCTAATTGCATATAAAGCCTGTTCCAGTGAGCACAACCTACGGGTTCTGCGAGCTGCGCATAGCAAAGTCCAACAGACCGCCAGGAGATGTGCTAACGATTATTGGCTGCAGCTTTGCTCTCGGATCCAGATAGCAGCTGACACAGGCAACATCAAGGGGATGTATGATGGCATCAAGCAGGCCTTAGGTCCAACACAGAAGAAATCTGCCCCTCTGAAGTCTGCTACAGGTGAGGTTATCCAGGACCGAGCACAGCAGATGGCACGCTGGGTGCAGCACTACTCTGAGTTATATTCCAGAGAAAATGGGGTAACTGAAGAAGCATTAAATAATATTGAGTGCCTGCCTGTCTTGGAGGAACTTGACAGTGAACCAACTTTAGAAGAACTAAATGCGGCCCTGGACTCCCTTGCCTCTGGCAAGGCACCCGGGAAAGATAACATCCCTGCCGAAATTCTGAAGTGCTGCAAAGACAGCATCCCCACTGAACTGCATGAAATCTTCTGCCTTTGTTGGAGGGAAGGTGGAGTACCACAGGACATGAAGGATGCAAATATTGTCACACTGTATAAGAACAAAGGCGACAGGGTGACTGTAACAACTATCGCGGCATCTCTCTTCTTAGTGTTGTAGGGAAGCTGCTTGCCCGTGTTGTACTGAAGAGGCTCCAGGTGCTAGCAGAGAGAGTCTATCCAGAATCACAGTGTGGATTCCGAGTCAAAAAGGTCCACCACTGATATGGTATTTTCTCTTAGACAGTTGCAGGAGAAATGCAGGGAACAAAGACAGCCACTTTTCGTAGCCTTCATAGATCTCACGAAGGCTTTTGATTTGGTTAGTAGGGACGGCTTATATAAAATTCTCCTCAAGATTGGATGTCCACCTCAGCTCCTCAACATCATCAGGTCCTTTCATAAGGATATGAAGGGCACTGTTGTTTTTGATGGCTTAACATCAGATTCCTTTGACATGTGAAGTGGAGTGAAGCAGGGCTGCGTCCTCGCACCAACTTTATTCGAGATCTTTTTTGCTGTCATGCTGAAACACACTTTTGGAACTGCAACAGAGGGTATCTATCTCCAGACCAGATCAGATGGAAAACTCTTTAATCTCTCTAGATTGAGAGCAAAGTCTAAAGTCCAGCTGAAATGCCTACGGGATTTCCTCTTCGCTGATGATGCTGCCGTTACTGCTCACTCTGTCGAAGATCTTCAACAACTTATGGACTGTTTTAGCAAGGCCTGCCAGAACTTTGGTCTAACAATCAGCCTGAAAAAAACACAAGTCATGAGTCAGGACGTGGATTCACCTCCCTGTATTACAATCTCTGCACAAGAACTGGAGGTTGTCCATGACTTTGTGTACCTTGGCTCAACTATCTCCGACACTCTCTCTTTATATACTGAGCTGAATCGATGTATTGGTAAAGTGGCCACCACATTTTCCAGACTTACAAAGAGAGTATGGCTTAATAAGAAGTTGACAGAACATACAAAGATCCAGGTCTATAGACCCTGTGTCTTGAGCACCCTCTTGTATTGCAGTGAGTCTTGGACCCTTTACGTACAGCAGGAGAGAAAGCTGAACACATTTCATATGCGCTGTCTCCAATGTATTCTCTGCATCACCTGGCATGACAAAGTCCCAAATAGCGCAATCCTGGAATGTGCTGGAATCTCTAGCATGTATATACTATTGAAACAGCGACATCTACGCTGGCTTGGGCATGTTGTGAGAATGGCTGATGGTCGGATTCTGAAAGATCTCCTGTATGGAGAACTAGTGCAGGGAAAGCGCCCCAGAGGGAGACCTGAGCTGCGATATAAGGATATCTATAAGAGGGATCTGAAGGCCTTGGGAATGGACATTAACAGCTGGGAATCCTTGACCTCTGATCATTCAGCCTGGAGGCTAAAGACGCAGTACGGCCTTCTCCAATTCGAAGAGACACTTGTGCGGCAGGCTGAGGCAAAGAGGCAGTCCCGGAACCAGCGAAATCTGGGGGCTGGACAGGGGACAGATTGTATCTGCCCTCAATGTGGAAGGGACTGCCACTCTCGAATTGGCCTTTTTAGCCACACCAGATGCTGCTTTAGGACCTCTTTCCAGAGCACGATACCATAGTCTCTCGAGACTGAAGGATGCCAATGATGAGTTGACAGCACTTATATTATACAATTCATTTTTGAACAAATGTGAAAGCCTTCCTTTTGTGAAATGAAAATCTCTCCCCAGCCACTGCGGAGAGAATAACAGAATAACAGAGTTGGAAGGGACCCCGGAGGTCTTCTAGTCTAACCCCCTGCTCAAGCAGGAGATCCTATACTATTTTAGACAAATGGCTTTCCAGTCCCTTCATGCTACAGAAGGATTGGGGGTCTTGGGGCCTTGCAGATGTAGTTTAGTAACAACTTTCCCTCTGGCTGGAAGTAGAGCCATTGGGGGTCCTACAGAATAGCAAGAGGGGCACCACTAGGCACCCCAGCCAGGATGGTTAGCAATTATGATTCTACTACACAAATTGTGGTAGCTCTGTGGGTGTCAGTCTAACACTTGTTGTCCTGAGCCAAACATTATTTGAGACCCTTTCTTATGAATGGGAATCCTTTCCTATAGAAATTGTCCCTCTTCTGAATTCATTTTTCAGGAATGTAATTCAATGTATTTTAATTTAATGTGTCTCAAGGAATGTAAATGTTGATATTCCATAGTTTGGGATGATATGTGCAAAGCAGAGGAAAAAATGTATTATTGTTAGTACTCATGATATGAAAGGCCATTTAAGAAATATTCAAAATTATGAAAATTATATACAAAACTCTTTCAAAGTTGTGATGTCTGCAATGCCCCTGCGGTCATTTGCCCTTCAGACTGACCATGGGGATGCTGCAGTACCCTCCCTCTCTCCCCCTTCGATCTCTTCCCCAACAGGACCCTGCAGTGCTTGGGCCTGATCCCCATGGCTGCCGGAAGTGGCCACCATTTTCAATACTCCGACGAGTCCTTGTAGAAATGGTGGCTGCTTTTGAAGCTTTCCACCCTGATCCTCAGGTTGTTGGGAGACTGCAAAGCTCTCCTGGCTCTTGCTAGGCTTGGGAAACCAGACACTGCATGCTAAGGCGGGAGCTTCAGATGAGCTTCCTGAAACCTTTCCCTGGCTTTGACTCCCCCCCTTGCTCCCCCCAAAACCCACATCTCTTCAATAAAGGACACAAAAAAAAACCTGGGAGAGACAAATTTGTTCATCTTTCACCTCCCTCCCCAAACTAGGTGCTAATACTAAACTCCCCATCTCTGTCCTCAAATCTCTACCCTCTTTAACAATTTGCTAGATATACCGCATACCTTAAATAGAACTTGGAGATCTTCTAGTCCAGGGGTGTCAAATGCATCATAGCAAAACCGCACCCACCCCATTGCCAGCAATGGCAAAAAAGTTGCTATACGTCATGACACATCATGTTAGTGATGCTCAACAGCCCCCCAATATGTGAGGAGGGCCCATCCCTCAGAAGAGAGGTTTCTGATCGCATCCATGGCTGCCCTGACTGGATGGGTTGGGGGCTCTACCTTCCTTTCTCTCTTCCACAGTGCCCTCTCTGCCCTTGCCGGGAAGGCCCACAGGCATCCTATAGCCTCTCAGTTATTCCTGGCTCTCCAGGACCCATGCTTCATTGCCTCTTCCCCCCAGTTGCCTTCATGAGGACTTGAAACCCATTCTCCTTGTCAGGATGGGGAGATTCTTGTCATCTCTCTGCAGCACAACCAGATGCAAAAAACTGGCCCAATTTTAGCGAGTTGGAGACAACATGGCTGGGCTTGCAAGAACAGAGCCAGGCACAGCAAGGCTAACCTGAGGGAAACCTGCAAAGTAAGTGGCCACATTTGCAACTGAGGAGAGGTTTCCTCCCCTCTGGGCACAACTAGGCTTCAGGGAGACATGGCAGGTAACAACATGGACAAGAGAAGCCATGTTACACATCCAGTTGGAATTCAAAAAGAACAGCTGGTACCTGGAGCCACCAAAGATCTGGTAGCCAGGCACTGAGAGTGGAAGCTGAGGACAATACAGTGGGACAACTTTCAAAAGATGGACTTGCGATAATGGTCCTCCTGTGCTCCTCATTGTAAGGATGGAGCTGCCCATCCCATCAGCTCCCCCTGTCACTCATACCCCCAGTTCTCCCTTCTAGGCCAAGCTGTATATATTAACATCCCCCCTCCAGGTCAGAAAAATAATCAACAATCGACCGAGATAAACCAGAACACAGGGACTCTGAACTATAAGCACATGGAAGTCTTCTGGGGAGGACAAAGAAAGCCTCAGAGATGGGAATGTCACAGGAGCCGCAAAACACCAAGTGCATGTATACAACCAGAGGAACTGCCACCCGGTCCCCCTAAACCAACTTCTGGGTGGTTGTGGCAAGAAATCAGGACACACCATCTACCTCACTGTGGACACTGCCACCATCTCAACTGCAGACCTAACAGCACAATTGTTTTATTTAAACCAAGAAACATCAAAATTTAATGGCTCTCATTGTATCTATACAGAAAGACAACACAGAAAGTGTCAAGAAAACTAAAACTTCTACCCACTCTACAATTTTCTCTCTCTGTGCCAATGGCGCTATCCCAGACTGTCACTTCCCTGCCTCTTAGCCAGCTCTCATGCAAAAATTGATATTTCCAGAACAGATGGCAAATGAAATTTCACTTCAGTTACAAAGAATTATAAAATGTGCTCCAAATTAGGATTAATACATGGAAATCTCATTGAAAAGAAAATCCCAAATTCCTAACATTAGGCTGGGTTCAAGGATACTGAGTGCTTCCATGGAGATAAAGCACAGGCAGCACTACAGTTAAGTGTCACCAACCTAGAATGGCACCAACCTCCATAACTCTGGGTGAAATTCCTTAGCAGCCTCTGGAGGCAAGAGACCCGATTGACCACAAGTCACTTTCCTGCCTGCTGAACTATCTCCATCCAACATGAGTTTCTGGACATGTCCTAACAGGAAGGACTAAGACCACTACAGAAAACTGCCCCAAGGGGTGTATCTGTGACTTTTCTCTAACATGCTTTTCTCCATGGAAGAAATTCCAAATTACGTGGAAGAAATTCAGGGTCCCAAGATCAGAAGCTCCTTCTGACTGCAATCATCACCCTCCCTGTCTCTGAGACCTCTTCTCCTATGTCTCCAGTGACTGCCTTTGATGTAAACATCAGACTGAAGCAACATGGAAGGGATCTTGCATCAGTAAAGGATAAATATCACAAGTTATGCTTTTTGTGGCTTTCATTCCAGGACAGACAGGAGCTGTGCTCTTGAATATATTTTCTCTCTCTTCCAGGTGAATCTTGGTTCATCTCTGGAAAGCCACGGGATATTCCATCCTATCAGAGTGATTTGAATTCTTCTAATTCTTCTTTAGAAATAGGAAGGAGATTCATTCAGCCCCATGAATTATGGACCTCCTGCTTCTGCTTCTGATGCTGCAGGTGTCCCAGACACTGTCTGGGAAGCTGAGAATGAAGTGCCCATTGAATTTGGACAACCACGATGGAGAAAAGCCATGGAGCTATTATAGGCCAGGAGATCTTCTCATTGGTATAGTCATCTCTGCATCAAAAATAGAACCTACAACATTACCTTTTAACATGGCTCCTTCTAGTCAGATTCGGCTGTAAGTCATGCGATGGAGTTTCATTCCCTCCATTTGCAGATCTAACACTCTTCTTTTTTTCTTTTTCTTTTATTTACTCTTATATTGCAGGATCTGACAAATATTTTGAATCATTTTGATTAACATAGTCTCCCTTTTGCCTTATTTTCTGAGAAACATGAGGCAAATGAAACCTGAAAGAAGTCCACATTATTTTCCTTTCTCTGTTCAATCCTAAATTCATGACTGGAATACCGACTTTGGTTGAAAGTAATGATTGAAATGGTTCTAATTTCCTCTGCTCTGCCCAGTTATATTTTTTATAACTGATTGATATGTAATGTCTGATTTTTAAAGGAATAGAAGATGACTTGTTTTTAGAACAGCTTCTCTGGGTCACTTATCAAAAATCTCCTTCCTTTAATGGTGGTTCTTCTTTAATGACTGAATTATTCTGGGCTATGAATATTAGTACTGCTAAAAATAATTGTATATTTCTGATTTGTTAAACTTTTTGAGGACTATCCCCATTCTCAACACTAACAATATTAAAGGGTGATGGGTGACTATCATTCGCCTCTAGTTTTGGATCAGTATTGGCTTATGTTTCAGCTACTTTGTAGAGAAAAAAGATGATTAAATGGAGAAAATGTTTTTTTGTTGTTGCTGCTGTTGATGATGCTAATATTAACATGATCATCGTTTTACATTAGTTCATCCTATGGAAAGGTGCTACCCATGATTTGCAATATTAAACTGGTGATGGAGAGTCCAAAGCTCCTATACAATCTCACAGTTGGCTACAACATCCATGACAATTATGGTAACACCCTCGGCACTTCAGATGCCTTGCTGGACATGCTCTCTACTGGAGAAGCCAATGTTCCCAACTACAGCTGTGGAAGGAAGGAGAAGCTTTTGGCTCTTGTTGATCAAGCTAGCAGAGACAGCTCCATCCAGATGTCAACATTAGCAGACACCTACAAAGTCCCACAGGTTTGTGTTTGTCCTTTTCTGTAAAGTGAGAGGGGTGTTGGTGTGTAAGCGATAGATCCAACCTTCTCTTCTCTATAGAATGTAAGATTATTTTGAATAATAATGATCAGTCTATACTTCGAAAGGCACATTACTGCCTTCCAATGCCCATCTTAGCACAAAAGCCTTTTTCTCCCAAACAGCCCATCACCTCTCTCTTTCCGAAAGCTTTCATGAAGTGTAGGCGGAGGGCTGCAGATCCCCCCTAAGGTTTTTTTGTCGGAGGACTGTGCCCACCACAACATCACTACCATCAGCTTGGATGATGAAAGGTTCCTCAGGATCAGGGTGTTGAAGAACTGGTTCTGCTGCAAATAATAGTTTCACCATGGCATTTGTAAGTGTTATAAATAAGAATTGGGATATACAGTTGGGATGAAGCAAGGATCAAAAGAAACCTATCTTTTCATGAAATCATCCCAATTGCTTAGAGGCTTCTGCTGCACACTTGTGAAGGCAAGGAGAGTCTCTGTGTTCAATGAAAGAATCTTCTGTACAATAGGAATGTGCAGTACTGATGGAAAAGTTTTTTATATGGTCTTAGCCAAAATAATGATATCCTCAATCATGAACAAATCTCAGATTTTTAAACAGAGTCCTATGGGATTACCTTTCCTACTGATGATAACTATGGCAAATTTAGACAGCATAATAAAAAGCAGAGACATCACTCCGCCAACAAAAGTACGTATAGTCAAGGCCATGGTTTTCCCAGTTGCAATGTATGGCTGTGAAAGCTGGACCATAAGAAAGGCTGAGCGCAAAAGAATTGAGGCCTTTGTACTATGGTGCTGGAGAAGACTCCTGTGAGTCCCTTGGATTGCAAGGCGATCAAACCGGTCAGTCCTAGAGGAGATCAACCCTGACTGCTCTTTAGAAGACCAGATCCTGAAGTTGAAACTCTAGTACTTTGGCCACCTAATGAGAAGGAAGGACTCACTGGAGAAGAGCCTAATGCTGGGAAAGATTGAGGGCAATAGAAGAAGGGGATGACAGAGAATGAGGTGGCTGGATGGAGTCACTGAAGCAGTAGGTGTGAGCTTAAGTGGATTCAAGAAGATGGTAGAGGACAGGAAGGCCTGGAGGAATGTTTTCCATGGGGTCGCGATGGGTCGGACACGACTTCGCAACTAACAACAACAACTGATGATAAAACATATATGTATTACAAACCTTTAGGGGGCACTAACATTAACCAAAGCCTGGAGGAACATTGTCCATGGGGTCACGATGGGTCGGACACGACTTCGCAACTAACAACAGCAACAACATTAACCAACCATTTCATTAAAAATTTACCAATATGTTAGGCAATGTATCAACTATTTTTCCCCAAAAAATTCTCATGATCAAATTCATCATAAAAGGTTTGAGGAGCAATATGGCCTCTGGAGAGGATTTTCTAGCAGCTGAACAATTCAAGAAATATCCCAACTGGTGGGACCCTCCACTGACAAATACATTTACGCATATAAATAATATCCGCCATACCCATTTGGGTCAAAGATGGCAATTGTAATTCCTATATATAAAAAAGGGAATAAAAAGGACCCTAACAATTCCAATTCTCTAACAGATATTGTGACTAAAATATATGCAAATGTCCACTTGAGAAGAATTGACAGTAGGTGGATAAAAAGTGCATTCCTTGTAGTAGAACCAGCAGTCTTTAGGCAGATGTGATCCACTATTGACAATTCTTTTGTCTTGAACCATCTAACTATAAAAATATCAGTCATAGTAAATAATGGTTTGCTGCCTTTATAGCATTTGACACAGTAAGCAAAGAAATATTATGGACGAAATTGACTGCCCTTAAAATGAAACTCAGAATGTTGGCCCTGCTCAAAGCCCTTTCTACGAGCACTGACAGTGAAAACAATTAATCAGTGGAACGGCTTGCCCCATGAAGTTGTGGGTGCTCCATTGATAGAGATTTTCAAAAAGAGGCTGGACATTCATTTTGTCTGGATTGGTATAGGATCTTTTGCTATGGGCAGGAGGTTGGACTAGAAAACCTCCATGGTCCCTTCCATCCCATTTTTGTTCATTTGAGAGTGTGTTTGGGGCTCAAAGGAGCCATGAGAAGTAGGATTGATATGTACCAAAAGGTGAGACAAATGTGTTACCAATATGACATTTGGATTGCATGTGCTGTTAAGAGGACTTGACTCCTATTCTCATAATAATTACAGTGTATCTGATTATAGCTAAATCAAAGTCAAAATTATGGTCTTTGGAAAATGATAGCATTGCCATATAGGGCTCATTGATGAGGAGGCAATAGAGCAAGTTCACACCTTTCCTTACCTGGGGGAACTTTTCTCTGTGACTGGATCTGGGCTCCTTCAACATCAAAGGAGCTCATTTAGAAGGCACAAGTGAATGGACTGTTTTTTTTAAAAAAAAAATCATAGATATGCAGCTTCCTTAGACTGAATTGTTAAATACAAAATACTAACGTTACCATTCTGCACTTATATTGAGCTGAACTTTGGGATTTAATTTATATCATCATCATAATAATAATAATAAAGTTGGAAGGGGCCTTGGAGGTCATCGAGTCCAACCCCCTGCTCAGGCAGGAAACCCTACACCATTTCGGACAAATGGCTGTCTTCTTAAAAACTTCCAGTGTTGGAGCATTCACCGCTTCTGGAGGCAGGTTGTTCCATTGGTTAATTGTTCTAACTGTCAGGAAGTTTCTCCTTAGTTCTAGATTGCTTCTCTCCTTGATTAGTTTCCATCCATTGCGTCTTGTCCAGCCTTCAGGCGCTTTGGAGAATAGCTTGACTCCCTCTTCTTTGAGGCAGCCCCTGAGATATTGGAACACTGCTATCATTTCCCCCCTCGTCCTTCTCTTCGTTAAACTAGACATACCCAATTCCAGCAACCGTTCTTTATATGTTTTAGCCCCCAGTCCCCTAATCATCCCGGCGGCAGCAGTGGTGGCGGGATGGCATCGCTCCCTGGGCCGCTGAGCCAGCCATGCATCTCCCCGGGTCTCCGAGCCGGCCATGCGTCTCCCCGGGCCACTGAGCTGGCCATGCATCTCCACGGGCTGGGCGCCAGTCCCGGCGGTGGCGGCATCACTCCCTGGGCTGTCCCCAGGCCACCGAGTTGGCCATGCGTCTCCCCGGGCCGCCGAGCTGGCCATGCATCTCCCTGGGCTGGGCAGCAGTCCCGGCAGTGGTGGCATCACTTCCTGGGCCGTTCCCGGGCCGCTGAGCCGGCCATGCGTCTCCCCGGGCCAACGAGTTGGCCATGCGTCTCCCCGGGCCACCGAGCCGGCCATGCATCTCCCTGGTCTGTGCAGCAGTCCCGGCAGTGGAGGCATCACTGCCTGGTCTGTCCCCAGGCCGCCGAGCCGGCCATGTGTCTCCCCGGGCTGGATGGCACTCCCGGTGGCAGCAGCAGCAGCGAGGGGGGTATTGCTCCCTGGGCTGCAGAGCCGACCATGCATCTCCCCGGGCTGCCGAGCTGGCCATGCATCTCCCCGGGCCGCCGAGCCGGCCATGCATCTCCCCGGGCTGGGTGGCAGTCCCGGCGGCATCGCTGTCTGTGCCACCGAGCCACCGAGCCAGCACCTTTTGTGGCAAAGGCTCCAAGCAATTGCACGCTTCAGGGAAGGAGCACGGAGGCCTGCAAGCAGGCAGGCAGACGCTGGGCAGCACGAACTGAGTGGCGGCAGAAGGGAGGCGGGGTCTTGGCTTGTTGCTTATCAAGACCATGCTCAGTTCATGCTGCCCAGCGTCTCTCATTCCGCCACCGCTCAGGCCCCTTTTTCTGTATCTTAAGCCTGTCTTTTGGAGTGTTGGCTATTCCTGCCAGCTTGGTGTCATCCGCAAATTTGATGAGTTCCCCATCTATCCCCTTGTCCAAATCGTTGATGAAGATGTTGAAGAGCACTGGGCCTAGAACAGAGCCCTGGGGTACCCCACTACACACTTCCCTCCATGTATGTGCGGTTCCATTGAGGACCACATGCTGAGTACGGCCGGTCAGCCAGCTATGAATCCATCTGGTGGTGATGCTGTCTAACCCACATTTTTCTATCTTATCAAGTAGTAGGTTGTGATCTACTTTATCAAATGCCTTACTGAAGTCCAAGTAAATTATATCCACAGCATTCCTCTGATCCACTAATTTTGTCACTTGGTCAAAGAATGCAATAAGGTTTGTCTGGCATGATCTGTTTTTGACAAAACCCATGTTGGCTTTTAGTAGTGATTTGTTTGCCTCTAGGTGTTCGCTGATTCGTTGTTTGATTATCTTTTCCAGAATCTTCCCAGGTATTGAGGTCAGGCTGATAGGTCTGTAATTTGCTATTTTTGATTCATTGGTCTGTTTTTTCCCTTTGTGTAAAGACAGATGCAAAAAATGAGTTAAATAGTTCTGCTTTCTCCCTATTGCTTGTCACCTTCTTGCCACTTTCACCCACTAATGGACCAATCATTTCCTTCACTTTTTTCTTGTTTTTTACATGTTGAAAGAAACTTTTTTTTTGTTATTTTTGACTTTGGTCGCAAGTCTTAGTTCATTTTGAGCCTTAGCTTTCCTCACTTCATCTTGTCAGGCTCGGGCTATTTGCTGATATTCTGACATTATTATGTGCCCCTCTTTCCACTTTCTATACTTGTCCTTTTTATCTTTCAATTTATCAGAGAGTTCTTTATGCAGTCATGCTGGTCTCTTTTGAGAGCTGTAATTTTTCCTCTTTGTTGGTATTGTGCTAGACTGGGCTTTTATTATCTCGCTTTTCAAAATTTCCCAAGCTTCTTGAGTTGTTTTCCCCTGGAGGATTCTCATTTTTTCTCCCTTTTATATTGACCCAAATGCATTCAAGACAGTTTTCATCATTGTTGTGCTCTATTTCTGTAGAGATGTAGTTATTTCTTATATAGAGAGCAACTCCACCTCCTCTTTTATTTGGTCTGTTTCTTTAAATAATTTAAATCCCTCTAGCTTTGTGTTCCATTTGTGGGTTTCATCCCACCATGTTTCCGTAATGGCAACAATATCATATCTGCCCTCATTAACCTGAATTTCTAGTTCACCCTGTTTGCTGTTCATACTCTGTGCATTGGTGTATAGACATTTGAGTCTCTTATGACTCACCCTGTGTTTACTTTCTACGCAACCTGTGTGGTGCCTGAGTTCCCCTATTGTTTTACCACCTTTTTGGTTAGTGCACTTTGTGTGGCACTCGTTATTGAAAGCTTGATTTTCCTTGACAGCAAGGTTGGTATTCTTGTCCACACACACATCTATGTTACATGCAATGATAGCCCTATAGTTTTTAGATTGCTGGGGACAGGGATGTTCTGTATCAATTAACTCACTGTCCCCGCTGTTTAGTTTAAATATTCCTCCAGAAAATCTGTGAATTTATACCCGAGTAACTCAGTCCCTTTCTTTGATGGATGCAAACCATCTCTTTTGTACATTTTTTCATTGGAGCAGCTACTGGCATCGTGACTAATATATCCAAAGCCTTCCCCTTTACACCACTCCTTTAGCCACATATTGAATTGTGCTATATGCTGGCCTTTTCCATTTTGCTCTTTATACACTGGTAAAACCTCTGAAAAAGTAAGCCTACAGCCTATTTTGCTAAGTTCCTGCCCCAAGCTCTGGAAATCATTCTGCATAGAGAGTACATATTTTTGGGACAGATCATTAGTGCCAAGATGTACAATAGCCTCCACATCACAGTCCTTGCTGCCATTCTTGGTTATTTTAGAAATACACTTCTTGTCCCTATGGCAGTAGCACCTGGAAGACACCTGACCTCTTTCAAAACCTTTGTGTCCTTGCCTAAATTTACACCCCTTATAATTGAATCACCTACCAGAAGGTGGCTTCTCTTTTTGGATGCCTTTCTGTTCTTGCATGACTGATGTGTAATACTTGATTCACACTTCTCCCTGTCAAAAACTAGTTCTTCATCTCGGACCGCAATCCCCTGCTTATTTGAGTTATCATCACAAATACCTTTACCTGTCTCCTTAATGTCCCTATTAAGGTCAGCAAGGGCACTGTAACTGTTGTGCAGGGACACAGCAAAAGATTTGTGTTTATGGTTCACAGTTCTCACCCTGCCAGATCCCACAGTTGTCCACACTGCCCTTTTCCTGCAGGATCTTTGTGGTAGGGGGGGCTGATAGCACAGAGGCTTAATCGAGTAGAGGAGCTGAACTGGAACCTAATTTCTGCCTGAAGAGCACAGATTACAGACCCTAGATAAATAATCTGTCCTTGTAGACTAGTGATTTGTTTACAGATAGGACAATTTCCAAGTTTGAAAAGGGTACTGTGAAAGACAGCTGCAAAACAAGTGTTGCACTGAAATAAGCCAGGCATTCTTAGATACAGGGAATCTCAGATGCACTTGCCCTGAATGTACTGCTGCTGTTTTTGATTTTTAGCTATATAACTTACAGTTAGTAGCATGTCCTAGCAGCTCTAGCAGCAGTTTAAATGCAGTTTAAATACAGAGGACATCCAATCAAGGCCCCAGCTACTTTCCTGGTGGAGTCTGCCAAAACTTAAAGTTAGTAGCACATCTTAGCAGCTCTAGCAGCAGTTTAAATGCAGTTTAAATACAGAGGAGATCCAATCAAGGCCCCAGCTACTTTCCTGGTGGAGTCTGCCAAAACTTACAGTTAGTAGTAGTGGTTCAAAATTGGGAAAGGAGTCCAGCAAGGCTGTATTTTGTTGCCCTGCCTATTTAACTTATATGCAGAGCACATCATGAGAAAGGCAGGGCTAGATGAATCAAAAGTTGGAATTAAGATTGCTGGGAGAAATATCAACAACCTAAGATATGCAGATGATACCACTCTAATGGCAGAAAGTGAAGAGGAACTAAAGAGCCTCTTGATGCGGGTGAAGAAGGAGAGTGCAAACGTTGGCTTGAAACTCAACATTAAGAAAACCAAGATCATGGCATCTGGCCCTCTCAATTCCTGGCAAATAGATAGGGAAGAAATGGAGGTAGTGACAGATTTCATCTTCCTGGGCTCCAAGATCACCGCAGATGGGGACTGCAGCCAAGAAATTAAAAGACGCTTGCTCCTGGGGAGGAAAGCTATGGCAAATCTAGACAGCATACTAAAAGACAGAGACATCTCCCTGCCAACAAAAGTACGTATAGTCAATGCCATGGTTTTCCCAGTTGCAATGTATGGCTGTGAAAGTTGGACCATAAGAAAGGCTGAGCGCCACGGAAGTGAGGCCTTTGAACTATGGTGCTGGAGAAGACTCCTGCGAGTCCCCTTGATGCAAGGCGATCAAACCGGTCAGTCCTAGAGGAGATCAACCCTGACTGCTCTTTAGAAGGTCAGATCCTGAAGTTGAAATCCAAATACTTTGGCCACCTAATGAGAAGGAAGGACTCACTGGAGAAGAGCCTGATGCTGGGAAAGATTGAGGGCAATAGAAGAAGGGGATGACAGAGAATGAGGTGGCTGGATGGAGTCACTGAAGCAGTAGGCGTGAGCTTAAATGGACTCCAGAGGATGGTAGAGGACAGGAAGGCCTGCAGGAATGTTGTCCAAGGGGTCAGGATGGGTCGGACACGAGTTCGCAACTAACAACAATATTTAAAAGAATGCATTCTCTCTGTGCTCAGAATTCAAAAATTATATATAATAAAGCCCTTTTCAGAAGGAAATTATGGTCTGATTGTGGTAAATTCTGGGATTATAAAGAAATACTATTTTCATTCTTTATGCTTATTCTATTGTACTTATTTTTCTAAATTCTGTTTTTACATGCAGTCTTGTTAATGTTCTGTGTTTTATATTCTGTATCTTGATATGGTTAATGACTAATCAACAGGAAATGTTCTAATAGGTGCATGAGAAAAATATTGGATTTATTAAAAGCTGAAAATTGGGACTTGGTAGGACCCCAAATATAACACAAAACTCTTCATTGCTTTTTTCAGGTCAGTCAGAGAATTGCTTCAGAGGCTCTAAGTGATAAAAGTCAATTCCCTTTTTCCCATCCGATGCTCCCCAAAGAAGGGTTCCAGTACCCAGGCATTGTCCAACTGCTCCTCCATTTTGGATGGACCCTGATTGGTCTTTTTACTTCAGACACAGAGAAGGGAGAGAATTTCATGAGGACTTTTACTCCTATGCTTGTCAAGAATAGAATTTGTGTTGTTATATCACAACGATTTTCAACGACTGGATGTACCACATTCCTCAGGGATGCCCTCTCTAAGTGGAGACAAGTCAATGTCTTTGTTCACTTCATCGAATATGTGTCCCTTTTGGACAGAATTCTTCCCTTCCATTCAGCACTTGAAGGTTTGCCTGGACCCATTGAAGGGAAAGTCTGGATCCTGACAGTGGTTGGAGTATTTCTAGTGAAAAAGGATAGGCGTCTCAAGCAGGTCCATAGTATTTGGAGCTTTCCCTTTCAGTGGAAAAAGAGTTGGAAAAACGATAAGGTGTATAAAATTTCTTTCTTCGTGGAACGTAAATTTCAAGCTGAGTATTTTCACTGTTCTGTTTCAAAACACATCTTTTCTGTCAAAGGCCAGAGAAGATGCATCCAGAAAGCACCAGTGGAGACTCAAGAGAAAAATAATAGGATGCAGGTCACAAATCCAGCCATTACTTACAGTGTCATTAAGATATTGGCTCATGCCTTAAGTGCTGCATCCAAACCCCAGAAGAGAAGGAAGAAGGGTGAAGATAGATTGGGGGCTCCAAGGCTGCAGCCATGGAAGGTATGGGGTCCCAACAGGGATCCATAAATCTAAATTCCTTTTCAGGGTCTTTTGTGCTCTCTAGGCTTGGTTGTTTAAGATCTTAAGATTCTGCACAACATCTCCTACTTATTGGAAGAGTGCTGCATCCTCCCTTCAACAATCCTAACCTTTTATATATTTGAAAAAAAGTTCCCAAACTTTTTCTGATTTTAAGCTCCTGTAAACTAGGACAAGAAACAATGGTTGGAAACTGATCAAAGAAGGAAGCAACCTGGAATTAAGGAAAAACTTCCTAACAGTGAGGACAATTAACCAGTGGAACAGCTTGCCTTCAGAAATCATGGGCTCTCCATTACTGCAGATTTTTAAGAAGAGACTAGACAGTCACTTGTCTGAGATGGTATAGGTTCTCCTGCTTAAGCGGGGGGCTGGACTAGAAGACCTCCAAGGTCCCTTCCAGCTCTATTCTATTCTATTCTATTCTATTCTATTCTATTCTATTCTATTCTATTCTATTCTATTCTATTCTATTCTATTCTATTCCAACATGGCTCTTCTGCTTCTTTTCAAGGCTTGAAGCAGCTCCTTTGATCAATTCCTCCCCTTCTTTGTCCTTGACTAAAGCTGATTAAATTTTTGTGCAGTGTCTTCTCCAAGTCTGGTGCCTGCAAGAGGACCTGATATCATTCCACTGGATCATTAATGACATTATCGACAAATTAATAATACGGTTATTATCATAACATTAACTTATTACTACTACTTTATTATAATCAGTAACCATTCTACGTATAGAATAATCTGAGAAAAATTACAAATGAAATATTAATGCAGATTGTAACTCCCATTCATTACTTTCATACAGTCCTGTAAAGTCCTGGATGATAACAGTTCGTTTCCTATTGAATTTTACTCATGCACCTCTCTCTAACACAAAATCATATTTTTATTTTCTGGAAGCTGTAAGGCCCTGCCTCAGCTGAATCTCTCAAGGAAGCAGAACTCTTGAAACTGGCATCGTTTCAAAGGGAACTTTTATTGAGAGTCATTAACAGCAAGAGAAGGCAGGCAGAATCTGAAGTTCCCGGGTGAAATTGTTAGGCTAAACCCCATTGTTCAAAACCCCTCCCAACTGCCCAGTCCATAGGAGCCAATGCAGAGGTGTAAAGAGGTTGTGAAAAATCAAGACGGAAACTGCGGTAAGATGTTTCCAGGCATCTCTTCCTTGGTGAGGTGAGGCAGATGACCTTGGGCAGTGGAACCGAGTCAACAAAGCAAAGCTAAACACATCACAGGAGAGCTCCAACGGTCCCCCCTCCCATCAGGATGGCTGCATCCTGACAGGGATCTATAGGGACCTGAGAGAAGCTGGGAATTTTTAAAGGAGACCAAAATAACTTTGTCCAAGTGTTATTATAATTTTTGCATCACAAAATCATGATTTATCTACTTCCTTTATTAATGAAAATATAGAAGAAAAAATGACCAATGTCTAATTGTTTTTCGTAACTCCCCAATTTTATCAGTAATATTAATATTTATTTGAGTACAATTTTTGAGACAGTTGTCTCCACTTAATTATTTCATACCACCCAGCACTCAATTAACTAGATCCCCATTCATCACATCATGAAGCATTTTGTTAATTCTTTGCTAAAAACAACTTATACCACCAGCATTCACACAATCTGTTAAAGAAGTATAACGATACGTGTGAATGAATTCAGAAGACCAGAGAAAGAGATGCAGGGAAGGATCAGATAAGGTGAGTTGGGGAGGGGCAACCCACAGATGCGTAACAGGCAGAGAAAGAAACTCAGAAAAAGTCCTCCCTAAATTTTTTGACTGTCAAAAGAGATGGTGAAAGATTTGTACGTTCACACTGCAAGATTTTGTTAATATAGCCTTACAATAAAGTAGAATTACTTCATCTGGTCATTTTTCCCATCTCCTCTACCTGAATGAAGATTAGCCTTGCAACTTTCTTCTTAACAAATCCTTGCTTTCAGGTAATCATTCTATTGTTTGCAAGGAGTTTATGAATACTCTAGTTATTTGTGTAGTTTGTTTACTTGATTGGTGACCTTTGCTAGGTTGTTATATATGACGGACAATTTTTGTCAATTACATTTTGTCAATATACATTTTATCAGTATACTACATGATTTACAAATATTGCTGAATCTTTGTACTTCAATTTTGAAGATAACTTGTTCTCCCAACTCACAATATTTGCAAGTTAAACAACCATAGGAGAAAGATTCAAATGTAAAAACTGATAAGAGATAAGAAACCAAGATTTCTGCTTTTAAATTCCTGGATGTTTCCATTCTAGTTCCATCCATTTCTAAAGAAGAGGGAATTGTACAATCTTTCCATGCTAAAAGTGTACTTGGATCAAAATGGAGATGTAGCAGCAGATCTGAGGACCATTAGTATGGTGGTTCTCCCCAAGGAGGATCCCATCGAGAAGCGATTGGGGACTTTTGAAAGACAGAGACTTATAATCAACCAAGATGCTTTGTCACAGTTAAAGTTGCTCAACAAGGTGGGGAAAATATTTATGTCTTTTCTCTTTTTTCTAAAGCCGTTTTAAGTGGGCTAAACCCAGTCAAAAAAGTGGATAACCTTCACCGAGAATTGAATGTGTGGAGTAAAACCTCTATAATTTTTTTAGGGAGATAAGCATGCTTCAGTTCTATTGACCAAGGTTTCCCTTCTGATGCTGTCATGTTGAATCCTGTTGTAAGCTGATCCAAAATGAGATATGGGGTGATTATTATTTAGGACACAAATCATTCAGCAGTTTAATATCACCATAAAACTGGTGAGACAGGGCCTCATATGCTAGAGATTTTGGTGTTAATAGCTTCAGGTTCACTAGTTTTTTCTCTTCAAATATCAAAGATGAAGGCAATTCTGTTGACGAGTCCCTGAGTTCAGATTTGGACTGAATCCAATGAAATGGAATCAAGACTGGATGGAGGTCCTGTTGGTCCAATAGTTAAATTAGCTTCATCTTGCCTTGATTGGAGTCAGGGGTCTGCCAAAATTGTAGGCTCAGAGTTTGGGATGTTTTTAATCAGCAGAGAACATGCTCATAGCTGCCTCTCTCTAACTCCACTGGGATAGTGGAATTTAGGAAGGAGGTCCAAGGCTTTCAGTTCACATGAAATAATAATGACTGGTCTGATGTTAGCTCATTTATGTATTGATTGATTGATTAAATTTATTTGCTGCCCATCTCACCATGAAAATGGCTTGAAAACTGAAGTACCCAAGCATCGCTTTGGTGCAAATAAAATCTTGATATCAGAAATAATAAGGGACAATTTCGAGGGAAATATTACTTAGATTTGGGCATTGGATTGTAAGAGTGCAGTTCATCTGATAATCCCTTGAATGCAATTGTTTATCTTGATTGTTCAGTGCCTTAGGACACACTGCTACAAATCAAACTAATAATAAATATGAGTGTGTATTTCCCTGTCAGATTGTGTCACCTAATTGTATTCTTTCAACAGAAAGGACCTTGTGTTGGATACTGTTATGTACTGAGCTCAAGTGAGAACAGGTACAGGGAGCTGCACCCGCTCAGTCAGCAGACCATGTGGCCTGCCGGGTCAGACTTGCTGTCTGTAAACAATGATTAGCATGCAATTGAGTGGGAAAATACGTTACAATGATTGGCCGGCGACGCCCTGGGTTGAATGTATAAAAGGGGTGGAGCCATTTTGTTCTGAGTTCTGTTTTTACTGCGAATAAAGAAATACCTGTTTTTGAGTCCTTGTCTATTCAATGCATTCCACGCAAGAAACAGAACATTGGCAACGAAGGTGGGATCATGCTGCCGCAAAAGTCAAGTGCTAACTCACCACGTAAAGCATTGAAGTCGCTGAGAAGCATGGCGTTCCAAACTCCTTCGCTCTGCCTCCCAGTCCGGAATCACTGGAGGAGAGTGTCGCTAAGAGCCATCCTGGAACCGCTTCGGAAGCCTGCGTAGCACAAGGCGTTGAATAGGCCACCAACATCACATCATGGCAAAGATTGGTCGTCTTTCTGAATTCGACATCAAGCACCCTGAACGTTGGAGCTCCTACGTTGCCAGGGTGGAAAATTATCTCAGAGTCAAGCAGGTTCAGGATGATGGACTGAAGGCCACGACGCTGTTGTGCATTTGCGGACAAGAAACCTTCGATATAGCGGAGAACCTGGTTGCTCCGGCACTCTTGGAGTCCATCACATATACAGAACTAAAAAGAATGCTCAAACGACATTTTGAGCCAAAGCTGTCAGTCATAGCTTGGCGACATGCTTTCGAGCAGCGGGACCAGCGTCCTGGGGAGTCCATTGCTGACTTCATCACTGCGTTAAGACAAGCTGCAAGGCTGTGTGAATTTAAGGACCTGGAAGAGCGGCTATGAGACCAGCTCGTCTGTGATCTGAGAAGCCGCGATCTTCAGCAGAAGGTATTCGCCAGAGAAACCGTCTCCTTCCAAGATGTTTTGAGGGAAGTAACGGCTGAAGAAGCAGCGGGTGGAGCTGTTAAGGCCTTGCAGCTATTGAAGAACTCTCCAAGCCCCAGAACCGTCCACCAAGAGGACGTCGAGAGAGTTGAAGACTCCGAGTCAGATGGCGAGGTCGATCGGTTACAGCAACCGCAAGAAAGAAGGCCCCACAGGCTGCATGAGAAGGCAGTTTCCTTTCCTCGATGCATCGGGTGTGGAGGCCGCCACAAGCGGGCTGACTGTTGTTTCCACACTGCAACTTGCCGGGCAGGTGGCAGGCAAGGCCACATCACCGCCGTTTGTTTGGGTCACACAAAAGACCGTTCATTGGAAGAGTTGCCTCGGAAAGGTACCGGGGTCCTCAGTCAGAACCAGGTGGGTTTTTGCGCAACAAGGAGAAGCATGTGTAGAACAGGGGCCCACCGGCCATTGAAGAAAAAGCTGCATCTTACAGTCACACTGCAGGGGGTCCCTTTAGGCATGGAGCTGGACACGGGCTCCGCTCTGTCCATAATTTCGCAAAAAAACCTGGGACAGATTTGCTGTAGAAGCGGCCACCGAGTTAAGCTCAGGCTGTCGAATCTCCTCTTGACTGATTTCCAGAATTCCCGAGTCAGCGTCAAGGGGGAGACCACACTCCGCGTGAAATTCAGGGATTTCTAGGGCCCGTTGGACATCGTCGTGGTTGAGGGCAACCGCACGAGTCTGATTGGACTCAATTGGTTTGATGCACTAGGCATTCAGGTGACTGGCTTAAACAGTCTGCAAACGGCAAGCCTTGCAGAGGTTTGTAAGGAGTTTGCTGATGTTTTCAGCCCAGAGTTAGGGGCATACAAAGGGCCTCCTATTGCTTTAAGGCTAGATCCCTCAATAGCACCTATCAGGATTAAGCCTCGTCGGGTGCCGTTTGCTCTCAAGCAAAGGATAAATGCAGAGCTAGACAAATTGCTTCAGCAGGGTATCTTGGAACCTGTGGACAGCATTCCATGGGAAACCCCCATTGTCACGCCACTAAAGGCCAACAGAGAAGTCAGAATCTGTGCTGATTACAAATGTACTTTAAATAAAGCTCTTCAGCAGCATTCTTACCAGGTGCCTGTAGTCAGCCATATTCTGGCATCTCTACAGGGAGGGCGTATTTTCGCCAAACTAGATTTGGCTCAGGCCTATCAGCAGCTGCCGGTGGACGATGCCACGGCAGAGGCCCAAATGATTGTAACTCATAGGGGAGCCTTCAAGGTCTGAAGGCTGCAGTTTGGGGTGAATGTAGCCCCTGGCATATTTCAGAGCGTGATTGAGCGCACGCTCCGTAATATTCCAGGGGTCTGCCCATACTTCGATGATGTCCTCATCGCAGGGGAGTCAGTTGAAAACTTGGCAGACAGGCTCCAGGCCATTTTGTGGCATTTCCGTGAAGTGGGGCTGAAGCTCAAACAAGAGAAGTGCAAGATTGTAGTCACTTCCATGGAAGTCTTGTGTTTTAGAATTGATGCCAAAGGCATCCATCCTGCTGAATCAAAGCTTAAAGCAATTCAGCAGGCACCCAGTCCCAAAACAAAGGGAGAGCTTCAAGCCTTCCTGGGACTTCTCAACTTCTACCATGCCTTCCTCCCCCACAAGGCCGCAGTGGCAGAGCCATTACACTGGCTCTTGGACAAACAGGCCCCTTGGAAGTGGACAAGGGTCCACGAAAAGAGTTTTGCAGAGGTCAAGACTTTGTTATCTTCCAATGCAGTGTTGGCTCATTTCAATGAGCAATTGCCAATTAGCATAGCTTGTGATGCATCCCCATATGGGACTGGGGTTGTCTTAAATCACCTCAGAGATGATGGGACACAAGTCCCTATAGCATACTATTCCAGGACCCTGTCTGCTGCTGAGTGAAACTACGCTCAAATAGATAGGGAAGCACTGGCAATCGTGGCTGGCATCAAGAAGTTTCACGACTTCTTGTATGGCTGCCATTTTACGGTCTTTACTGACCACAAGCCACTTCTGGGGTTGTTCACAATGAACAAGCAGATACCCCAAATCATCTCTCCTAGAATGTTGAGGTGGTCAATATTCCTATCCGCTTATGACTATTGCTTGGTGCACAAACAGGGTAAAGAGATGGGCCATGCAGATGGCCTGAGTAGGCTGCCCTTAAGGCAACTAGAGCCTGATCCAGCACCAGCCAACCACATCCTGTCCATCCAGGATTTGCCGGAGTCTCCCCTCAATGCAGGGGATGTAGCTGCAGAAACAGCTACCGACAACACGCTAACACGCTTGTTGAACTGTGTGCTCACAGGATGGCCTGACACGTGTCCTGGCCCTAACTTCCAGAGTTTCTGGAAACGGAAGCATGAGCTATCCACCTTTAAGGGTTGTATCCTGTGGGAAAGCAGGGTAGTAATTCCAGCTTCACTGAGGACTAGAGTCCTCGATTCCTTGCATGAGGGACATCCGGGCATTGTCCACATGAAGACGCTAGCACGCAGCCATCTCTGGTGGCCTGGGCTCGATAAAGACATCGAGGGCCAGGTCCACAGGTGCACCATCTGCCAGCAGTCCCGGCCTGAAATGCCACAGGCTCCCATCCATAGATGGGAAACCACCCATGCTCCTTGGTCGAGGATCCATATCAACTACGCTGCCCCCTTTCAGGGGCAGCTCTTCCTCATTGTGGTGGACAGTCACTCTAAATGGCTAGAAGTCATTCCAGTGTCCAGTATGGTGACTGCCATCACCATTAGGGTGCTTCATTTTTGCCACACACGGCCTCCCAGATGTAATTGTCTCTGACAACGGAGCTCAATTTACTTCGTCAGAGTTCCAGTCTTTTCTAAGGGGAAATTTAGTTCAGCATGCTACTTCGGCACCGTTCCACCCGGCTTCAAATGGGCAAGCGGAACGTATGGTTCACACAACTAAAGACTCCTTAAAAAGAATTACTCATGGAAACTGGCATCACAGGTTGGCAGATTTTCTCCTCTGCCACCGCACAACTCCATGCACATCTACGGGCAAGAGCCCAGCCAAGCTACGATGGGGTCACTGCCTTATCACCAAGTTAGATAGATTACACCCAGACCGGATTGCATCACAGGTGTCACAGCTGCGGGCACCGAGGTGATTGAAAGTGGGTGATCCGGTTTGGGCTCGCAATTACAATCAAGGCCAACTGTGGGTGGTAGCTGTGGTTTGCAAGGTTACCGGGCCACTTTCCTACGAAGTGGCATTAGAGGATGGTTGCGTGCTGAGACGGCACATTGACCAGCTTCGTTGGAGGTTGCCGAGCCACTCTTCCGCTCCTTGCTCTGCTCTCGGGGGGGAGGAAGCCCACAATCCTGATCGTGAAGATCCATTATGCAGTGACAGTAGGTCACTGCAATTATTAAAAGAGGGGTTTGCCAATGAGGCGGCTCCTGACTCGGGCACCACGTCCATGGGACAATGCTCGTAATTGGCTTTCCAAGCCAGTCCTACCTCGGGCCTCATGCCTACAGGACAGCACTCCCAACCGGCTGTTTATGCCGATCAGGGGAATTCCACCCCACAGCAGAACTCTGACTTGGGTCTACCGTTTCAACCGGCTGCTTACACTGATCAGGGGAATTCCACCCCACAGCAGAACTCAGGGTTGAGCTGACCGGAACAGGCCAGCCTGCACAATCCGGTTTCACCCGTATCGAACGGGTCCCAAAGTCCTGGTCTGCTGAGCCTGGCAGGCGAGCTTGCAGATCAGGCACTTGCAGCAGCTCTGCAGCGATCGGAGTGGGCCAGAGGCCCACCGAAGTTCTTAAAGGACTATGTGAGGTTTCTGTCAGCATAAGCGGGACTGCTTTATGTATGTTCCATTGTGGATGTAGACCTATAATGTTGTCCGTTATTGTTTGTTATACTATATTGGAAGGAAAGACCTATAATGTTGTGTATGACTGTTTGTTATGCTGTACATTGTAAGGAAATGCTTATAGTGTTACACAAAAGCAAGTATGTTCTCCTGAACCAAGAGGGGAGGGGTGTTATGTACTGAGCTCAAGTGAGAACGGGTGCAGGGAGCTGCACCCGCTCAGTCAGCAGACCACGTGGCCTGCCGGGTCAGACTTGCTGTCTGCAAACAATGATTAGCATGATGTCAATGCTGCTAACATCGGATATTCATGCTTGACAATATATGAAGATGCAGACATTTACTATTTAACCTGTGTATTACTTTAGTGTTACAATTAGATGGTGTGGGAGGGGGAGTGGAAGAATGTACTTGGGAACTAGTTAGCCATAACAGTATCTCAGTAGAGCATTTTCAAGGTTACTTGTAATACGAAGAGATAAAATATGGCGGGTTATGGAACGGGAGGGAAAGTTCACACTTCAAACTAATTGGAGAATGTGATTAATGATGGTTAAATGAGGGAGTGAGTTATGCTTAGATACTGTGGGATGGGGGAGGAGAATTCAGAATTTGGCTTCGCTATGTACGTGCCGAAGCTATGTTGCCATTAAAGATTCTTTAAGGAAAACAATGCCTTCAAGTTTCTTTGAAAAGCTTCTTCTTTCAGAACCATGTCATCAAGCCAAATTCTACAAACCTTTCAAACCATTTAGGGGTCCCAAGCCCCAGTCGCTGTTCCTAAACTAAAGGAATAAGCTGACAAAGATTCGGGGAACATCTCATCATGGAAGAAGAGAAATTGCCTGAGGCCAGTACCCTGGCAGCAGCAACTTCCCCCGGGGGGGGGGAGCGACAGCCAGCAAGCCGGTGGAGAAGGAACTCTTGCAGAACTCCCAGCTGGGAGCAAGGCCAAAGCAATTAGGAGAGCTGATTTGGTCATCAGACTGGGAGAAGCCGAGCGGAGATTCCAGAGGTTTCGAAACAGCCTTGCCACCCTCAAAGACTTCCAAAGCAGATGAGCTGGAGCCACAACAAAGGGATCCTTGCATATTGCGTCCCCCACACCAGTGGAGAGCTGCCAGGCCATCTGCCACTGAAGACTCGGGTGAGTGGAAATATCCACCTGCAACTCATAGTCAGTCAGTAGAATATTTGGCAGAAAGATTTGAAGAATTAGAAGTGAGAGGCGGGGAACAGCCTCTCCCTCACAGACCAAACAGCCTTCCAGACCTTGAAGTCCCCTGCCAGGGCCTCAAGCCCCACAGAGAGAGGGAACCCCAGCCTAGGGCCCCTTCCGCAATGGGGAGTTTGGCAGCCTCCGCAGATGGGAAGTCAACAGCCTCTGAGCTTGCGTCAGCTAATAGAGGCCTTGCAACAGCTTGGGGTGGTGCAGAAGCCAGGAGAGCAACAGCAGGTGGGCCCACAAATGAGGGAGGTCCAGCAACAACCCCCACTCATCCAGCAACTGTGGAGGGGCCTGCAGCAGCAGAGCAGAGGGTGCCACCAGCCCCCGCAGGCCAACAACAGAGAAGACAGCAGCAGCCCCCACCTAAGCAGCAACCTTTAGAAGACCTCCAACAACTCGAGAGGCCAGTACTACTGGTATTGCAACCACAGCAGGGTCGAGGGCCACAGCCCCCGAACGTGCAACCCCATGGCATACGGCAACAGCCAGGGTGGGGCCAGCTGCAACTGGGGGTGCCATACCGACAGTGGAGAGCTCAGCAGCCGTTGGATCAGCAGCCAGGATGGGGCCAGCAGCAACTGGGGGGGCACGAGTGCAGGGGGAGCCCAGCAGCCATTGCACCAGCAGCTAGGGTGGCGCCAGTAGCAACAGCCTATAATTGCGCCACCCTTCAGAGCAACCTTCGATGGGGACCCAGAGAAGCTGATTTTTTTCCTCAACCAAGTACGCTCTCATTTGAACTGCTGGGCCTATCTCTACCCGGACCCAGGTGCCATGGTCGATGTGACTGCTTCCAGCCTAGAGAGAGAAGCATCTGAATGGCTGAACAATTTATATAATGAGCAAGCCCCCAAATTGGAGGACCCCCACCTAGGGCTGAGAGAAAGATTTGAGGACCCATCCATTGGCCTCAAAGCAGGAGGACAAATCCACAAAATAAAACAAGCTGGCAGGCCTGCCCTGGAGTACGTGCGTGAGTTCCGCAAGATAGCAGGTCGAATAGAGGGGTGGCCTGAGCAATCCCTAATCCATCTCTTCATTGAGGGATTAGACAACCACGTCTCTCAGGGCTGTATCTATCGAGCAGTACCTGATCAGCTGCAAGAATGGTACCAGGCAGTGGTGAAGCTACACTTCAGCTCACCCGCTATAAGAAGCCTCCCCCACCTGAAACTGAGCTAAAACCAGAGTGACCCAGACGACAACCACCACTACGAAAACCTCCAGTGGCTACGACTGCTGAAAGGCCCAGACCACCTGCAGGCCCACCGATCAAATGCTTCCGATGCGGACAGCAGGGACATCGAGCAGCAAACTGCCCGGTTCCCTACACCCAACAGCAGAGCAGACCGGGACCTGCAACGAGGAAGAAACCTGATCAGCAGCCAACGAGAGAAAAATCTAACTGGATCACACAGCAACTGGTTGCCCAAGTCATATCCCCCACACAGGAGGACGTCGGGACTAAGGCTGGATCCACCCCCACTCTACCCTCTTTTGACAGCGACGACAAAAGAGAGAACGACCCAATGGTGAGTCGACACGTCCCACCTTTTTCACTGCCTGCAAAACTAATAAGCCCTAAATCGGGAGCACAGGCAGATTTAAAAGTGCTAGTTGATTCTGGATGCTCCCGATGTATTATTAGCTTGCCCTTTGCCATGAAATTGGGTATACGAGCAAAATTGCTCTCCAAGCCAGTGAGGTTTGAGCAAGCCGATGGCTCCCTGATGGGAGGGACTCTTGTCACGCAACTAACTGAGCCTCTACGCCTAGAAATAGGTGAGCACTGGGAGTTCATATGCTTCCTGGTGGCTCCAAAACTGACTGAGGCTGTGATCCTAGAATTAGCCTGGTTGGACAAATGGAAGCCATTTATCTGGTGGGAGAAAGGAATGAGAACTGTGAGGCTACCAATAGGGCCTAAACTCCCCCCCCCCCGATTCAACAGACGTTACGGAACACTTTAGGCCACCTAATGAGCGAGCACATATAGCTGCCTCACCATCACCAGGCGAATCACTCATCCCCAATGAATACCGGGACCTAGCGGAGGCATTTAGTGAAAATGAATGTGATGTCCTACCCCCTCACAGGCCCAATGACTGTTCTATCGAACTGGTGCCAGGAGCCAAACTCCCACGCCCGAGAATGTACGCTATGTCCCCCTTCGAAATGGAAGAGATGCAGCAATACATGAATAAAAACCTAGCGAGGTGGTTCATTGAACAGGCCAAATCTACCATGGGAGCCCCCGTGTTATTTAAAGAAAAAAAAGATGGATCTCTCTGTCTCTGCGTAGACTATAAGGGACCCAACGCCGTAAGTGTGGAAAACAAATACCCCCTCCCCCTCCTAAAGGACTTATTAACCCATCTGGCAAAGGGGAGTATCTTCACTAAATTAGACCTGAGAGAAGCATACTACCGAGTGAGAATAAAAGAGGGAGACGAGTGGAAAACTGCCTTCAACTGCCCTATGGGGAGCTATCAGTTCAAAGTCATGCCATTTGGACTACAGGGGGCCCCAGCCGTATTCATGCAGTTAATTAATGAGACCCTACATGATCACTTATACAAAGGGGTTCTGGTGTACCTTGACGACATCCTGATATACAGCACGAATGCGGCTGATCATATAAAACTAGTGAGAGAAATTATTAAATGCCAAACTTTATGCCAAATTGTCAAAATGTGAATTCTACCAGATCCGATTAGATTATCTTGGCTACAGAATTTCCAACGAGGGCATTGAAATGGATCCAGCCAAGGTGAAAACTATAATCGAATGGCAGCCCCCAAAGACCCACAAACAGCTCCAGAGCTTTCCAGGTTTTGCCAACTTCTATCGTCAATTCATCCCCTCTTTTGCCAAGATTGCCCTACCCCTTACAGAATTACTCAAAACAGGCAAAAGAGGAGGGAAGCCGTGACCGGGCCAACCACTAGCATGGACGATGGGCTGTCAAACAGCTTTTGAGAATTTAAAGAGACTATTTGCTGCTGAACCGGTCCTAAAGCACCCCTGCCCAGGGGAGCCCTTTGTAATTCAAGCCGATGCCAGCGATGTGGCAGTTGGAGCTGTATTACTGCAAAAGAACAAAAGTGGAGTCCTACAACCCTGCGCCTACACCTCTAAAAAAATTACTGAAAGCGAGAGGAGATGGGCAATATGGGAGAAGGAGGCCTTCGCAATTAGGTGGAGGCTGTTAAACTGGTGACACTATCTAGAAGGGAGCAAGGTGCCATTTGAAGTATGGACAGATCACAAAAACCTAGAGGCACTGAAAACTCCCCGCAAATTGTCCCCAAAGCAAGTACGGTGGGCACAGTACTTTAACCATTTCAACTTCACTCTAAAGTACATACCGGGAGGAAAAAACTTCCTAGCTGATGCGCTATTGAGATTGCCCCAATACAAAAGCGAACGTGAAGAGGTTAATGAGGCAATTATCTCCAATCCACAACCTGCTGCACAAATCATGCCTCGCAGGGTCCCTAATCCTGATGACCCTGGGGTAAAGAAAATAAAACGAGAGCTCGTCACCGATCAATGGTTCAAAGATAATCAAACCTTCCTAACGTGCAGGGATGGCTTGGCTTACAAAGGGGGGACACTATATTTGCCTGAAGCCCTCTGTCTTAATGCTCTCAAACACACCCATGATGTAAAACAGGCTGGACACTTTGGATATCTAAAAACTCTACATCTCACCCATCGGCAATTTTGGTGGCTGGGGCTGAAACGAGATGTGGAAAACTATGTAAAGAGTTATACTGTATGTGCCACAATGAAAAGAATCCTGGGGAAAAACCCTGGGTTACTGCAGCCGGTGGCAGACCCTTCTCAACCATGGGAAGAAATAACTATGGACTTTATAGTAAACCTACCTGAAAGTAGAGGAAATACTGTCATCTGGACTGTGATAGACCTGTTCTCAAAGCAGGCTCATTTCATTGCCTGCAAAGGACTCCCATCTGCCCAACGACTGACCAAATTGTTCCTGAAACATATCTACCGGCTGCATGGCGCCCCTAAGCGGATAATTTCGGACAGAGGGGTGCAATTCACAGCAAAGTTTTGGAGGAGTTTCCTAAAACTAATTGGATCATCTCATGGTTTATCATCTGCTTTTCATCCGGCCACCAATGAGGCTGCAGAATCCGCTAACAAAATGGTGGAGCAATATCTCAGATGCTACGTTTCCTACCAACAGAGAAACTGGACTGACCTCCTCCCTTTTGCAGAGGTGGCGTACAATAATTCTGTGCACAGCAGCATTGGCTACACACCTTTCAGAGTAGCCATGGGAAAAGAGTTTGGTCCAATACCTGAATACCCCCAGGTGCCAACCGCTTCCCAGACACTTGACCAATGGGTGAGGGGATGGGAAGAAGTTTGGAGAAAAATGAAAACTGCTTTAAAAAAGACTTTTGAAACCTATAAAAAGCAAGCTGACAAAAAGAGGGCTCCCCAAAGAACATTCCAAGTTGGGGAAAAGGTTTATCTGTCGACTAAATATTTACATCTCCACTTACCCAGTAAGAAGTTAGGACCAAAATTCTTGGGGCCTTTTTTCGTAAAGATCATCAATCTGGTCACCGTAAAACTGAAACTCCCTAGATTTTTAGGTAGAATTCACCCTGTCTTCCATAGCAGCTTGTTGAAACCTTATTGGGGCTCCACTTTAAGACCTCCCCCTAAGAAGGCACCCGGGCCCCTCGTAGTTGCTGGACAGACCCACTATGAAGTGAAACGTATTCTTGATTCTAGAATTTTTAAAGGGAAATTGCAGTGCCTAGTACAATGGAAGGGATACCCGTTGTCTGAAGCCACCTGGGTGAAATCCAGTGAGGTGAAAGCTGACAGACTCATCAAAAGATTTCATGCGAAACACCCCAACAAACCGAAAACTAGTCATTAACCTATACTTTTGTTTACATTACAGGATCTGTCTTTTTTGTAAGGGGGGCTGGATGTCAATGCTGCTAACATCGGATGTTCATGCTTGACAATATATGAAGATGCAGACATTTACTATTTAACCTGTGTATTACTTTAGAGTTACAATTAGATGGTGCGGGAGGGGGAGTGGAAGAATGTACTTGGGAACTAGTTAGCCATAACAGTATCTCAGTAGAGCATCTTCAAGGTTACTTGTAATACGAGGAGAGAAAATATGGCGGGTTATAGAACGGGAGGGAAAGTTCACACTTCAAACTAATTGGAGAATGTGATTAATGACGGTTAAATGAGGGAGTGAGTTATGCTTAGATACTGTGGGATGGGGGAGGAGAATTCAGAATTTGGCTTCTCTATGTATGTGCCGAAGCTATGTTACCATTAAAGATTCTTTAAGGAAAACAATGCCTCAAGTTTCTTTGAAAAGCTTCTTCTTTCGGAACCATGTCATCAAGCCAAATTCTACAAACCTTTCATTTAGGGGTCCCGAGCAGTTGAGTGGGAAAATACGTTGCAATGATTGGCTGGCGATGCCCCGGGTCGAATGTATAAAAGGGGTGGAGCCATTTTGTTCTGAGCTCTGTTTTTACTGCGACTAAAGAAATATTGTTTTTGAGTCCTTGTCTATTCAATGCGTTCCAAGCAAGAAACAGAACAGATACCTTGTGTTGAGTATCCATTTCCGACATAAGGCTCACACTCATGACCCATGTGGTGCACCAAAACTTCCCTGACTCACCCTTTTTGGAGGACACGATCTCATGATTTCACCTCCATCTCACCTCATTATAGTTTCAGAAACTAGTCAGCCAGTTTTAGTTTTAGTTCACCAGCATGACAGCCATATAAACTGAACAAATATATGTACGAATGAAGAACATCTTTAAGGTTGACAGCCCTTATTTGTAAGGAAATTTCCCTTTTTATATTAACTGGAGATAATTTTGGACTGCTTTTAAAGGGAAGCAGCTTTGCAATGTTTTATGTACTCCAGAAGAAATCTTTCCAGATCCTACTGGTCAAAAGTTTCTTTATTCATTACAGTTTTATTTCAGTTTAATAAATCCAATGAAATGAAAATGTAATCTATATTTTATAATAAAGTTTACTCTAAAATTTAGTATTTGTGGATATTTTAAAATCAAGCATTTATAAAGAATGGAGGAATGCATGTTAATTCCACTATGAGGAGGATCCCACCAGTTGCCACCTAATGCTTAAATGTTTTCTCAGTTCCATGGTAGAAAGCTACTTTATTGTAATCTGATAAATCAGAAGAAAAAGAGAGGAACTGAATGAAGAATCTTCCTGCAATTATATCTCCTGCAGCCATTTGGAAGTGGTCAGAGATTTCATATTTGCCTACACGAAGCCCAGAGACAACTTCGCTGATGTTCATGTCTACCTCCATCTTACATGGATGGTGAGTGCTAACATATTTTCTTTGGCATTTCTTCTTTTTCTGTTTAGTCTTTGCCTCTGTCTAAATGTGTGGAAAAATGCCATCCTGGATTTGTCAAGCAGACTCGAGAAGGACAGCCATTTTGTTGCTACGACTGCATTCCTTGTCCAGAGGGGACCATCTCCACTCAGGAAGGTGGGTGACACCACAGGGAAACTTTGATCAATATGCATGTTAAAGATACATGTAAGTTTGATTATTTAGTTCTTAATTTTAATGGTGTCCAATTTCTTCCCTAAATTGGATTTATAAGAAAAATATTTTGAAGGATGAGGTAGGAAGAAGGATGTTATGGATTTCGTAGGAAATCTCTCTTTTATTTGCCAGTTTGGATGTGTCCTTCCACATTTATCTTTCTTAGGAACATCTGAATTCTTTGTAACTTGAGAAATGATTTTAGATCTGTTGAAAGAAAAATCTTCATTAGAGTCCAGTCCATCAGGGAATAAACAAAATGGAGACTGCTTTAGAATAAAGGTTGGAGTTTATAGAAGAGCAGAGCCAGACAGAATCGTGGCTCTGGGAAAGCTGACCACATGTTGCTGGGAGTGGTGGGTTTTTATACCTTCTGGGGCTTTTTAGGTTGTTTCCTGTTCCTGTTTGAGGCTTTGCATTTCCTGTGTCATGTACTTTGACCTGAGTGAGTGTGCCCTTTTGGTATTGGTGGGTTAATCCTATTATGTTTCATGTGCTTAGAGTTTGGTGCGGTATGTAGATTATAGGGGTCTTTGTCTTCCAAATTTCATAGCTTCTAGCTTCCTGGCCCCAGCCTTCCTGGATGGATTATTATATCTGCATTTCTAAAAAGCTGGTTTCTGCTGAGTTTTCTGGCTGAGAGGAGGGAGGGAGAAGTTTCTGCTTTTTAAAGATCTTCTCCATTATTCCTTTGGAGAAATATATTCTGCCTTTTTAATATTTCCCAAAATATTTATTTCTCTGGATTCTTCCCACAGATCAATGATTTTGCACACCCAAACCAACTTTGCTGTATATTACAGGCCAAAAGAAACATCAATCAATCCTTCAATTAATCAGTCAATATTATGAAGATCATGAATCCTCATAAACTGAAATATCTATTTAGAAGGAACAATGGAGGGAGATATGTTGGCTTCAAGAAGCAAATGAAAATCAAACAGAGGATTCACCATAAATTCTTCGTGGATATTTCCTTCCCACTTTTTCTTATCTTTCCCATTTTACTTGTTGCTAAATAGTGAGATACAAACAGTTATAACACAAACAAAAAAAGAATATAGTCCTGGTTCTGAAAGGAAAAAAAATTACATACATGTTGGGATTAAAAGGAACAGAAAAGAGGGGGGGGGGAGAACTAATAAAAGATCAATCTACTTAACATCCATTGATACCAATGTTGAATTCATTCTCTCTTTAAAATTGTTTGCCAAATCTAGAGCTTATGGAAATCATCTTCATCTTCTCATTTCCATAGGGTAAAAAGACTTTGCAGACACAGTTTTTGTTTTATGAATCCCTTCATGAATTAATTTTCCTTAAGATCAAGATGCTACCTACCATGCAACCACCACTCAGGGCCCAGTTACCAGGAGATCCCCAGGGCTGTTGAAAGAGTCACATTTTTAGGGATTTTTAAAAAGGCCTCATAGTTTTGAGATACTGTAAATTTCTGTGCTCTAATGATTATTTTTGCTGAAATTCACCTTTCAAAACCTTACATGAGAAAGAACCAGGGTATCTGCAGGGCTTCCTCTCCTTGAGGATAACTGCTTGTCCCACCAGAGTAGATAATAATTGGCATGCAAAAAGGTATGTTTCCCTAAAAGATTCCCACTTTATGGGTCCTCAGATGCCTGCTTTTTCTGGTGCAGCTCCTGTCCCATTGGACCCACTCCCCCTTGAAATTCAATAGGCCCTCATCCTCTTAAGCCTCTGGAGACTTGCTATTTTTTGTTTTGTTGTTCTTGATTTTAATAGTTGTATATATTGGGGGTTTTTTTTTTTTGCTGGAGTGTAAGAATATACCATTACTAAGAGTTTCCTGTCTCTCAGTATTACCTAATCCAAAGGTTTTCTTGAAATTTGAAAGACTATAAAAGAAATATTACTTTCTTTTCTCAGATACCAAAAAATGCATCAAGTGCCCAGATGATCAATATCCAACTGAGAACCGAGTCCAGTGTATCCCCAAAAGAATAATCTTCCTGTCCTATGAAGAGCATCTGAGCATCATCCTCATCTCCTTTGCCATACTCTTGTCACTAATCACAGGCCTTGTTTTCATCATATTCCTTCAATACCTAGAAACTCCCATTGTCAAAGCCAACAATCGGGACCTCTCCTTCATCCTCCTGATCTCCCTCCTGCTTTGCTTTTTGTCCTCCTTTCTCTTCATTGGCCGACCAAGAAAAGTCACCTGTCTTCTCCGACAAACAATATTCAGCATTGTTTTCTCAGTAGCTGTGTCATCTGTGTTAGCCAAAACTATCATGGTGGTGCTGGCCTTCCTGGCCTCAAAACCAGGGAACAGGATGAGAAGATGGTTGGGGAAGACATTGGCCAACTCCATCATCCTTTCTTGTTTAGTAATCCAAATTTTCATTTGTGTCATGTGGCTGGGAGTTTCTCCCCCATTTCCTGACTCTGATCTTCACTCCCAGCCTGGAGAGATCATTCTTCAATGCAATGAAGGTTCTGTCACCATGTTTTATGTTGTCCTTGGCTACATGGGTTTCCTTGCTGCCATTTGCTTCACTGTGGCTTTCCTGGCAAGAAATCTGCCTGGAGCTTTCAATGAAGCCAAATTGATCACCTTCACCATGCTGATCTTCTGCAGTGTTTGGGTCTCCTTTATCCCCACCTACCTGAGCACCAAAGGAAAATACATGGTGGCCGTGCAGGTCTTCTCCATCTTGGCCTCTGGTGGTGGACTGTTGGGCTGCATCTTCTCGCCCAAGTGCTACATTATCATCCTGAGACCAGATCTAAACACTAAGGAACATCTAATGATTAAAGTAAGGAACTGATAATGAAATTGTTTCTTGGGTTCTTAAAATTTAATTATTGATTGCAATTTTTGGTTCATATGCTTCATTTGCCTCTGTTTGACAATTAAGGTTATTTAAAATATAAGGAAATAAAAAATAGATTAATAAAATTAAAATCCAACATAATCATCAAATAATAAAATAAATTAATAAGTAATATTTGTGTTTTTGCTAGCCCTCCTTTTTCTCAGCTTGCAGGTTACCCAATATTTGAATTAAGCAGCCCTTTAAGAGGGGACACATATGAACCCTATCCTGGGCTTTGGACTGCTTTAAGCTTGGTGGGTATCTTCAAAGTTAATTAGGAGGTTCTGAACCTCATCTCCTTCATGATTCTTTCTGAATTGGTATTTGAATTCCTCCAAGGTCTGTGGCAAGGTTCCGGCTGATGATCCCAACCAAGCAAACACCTTTGAGACATTCCAATCTCTTAATGTAAAACTTTATTCAGTACATCATTTTGGCATGTATGAAAGCAAAAGAAGCTCTGGCAAAACCCCACCCAAGCCCTACATAGTGAAAGCATAATATTCTCTCTCCTCCCTCTGGATCAGGGGGGCAATTAAATGCAGCAATATTGTTTTGACAAAGTATCTCTGGGTTTGGCCAGACACCTGGTAAATGTCCTGGGTTCCCATGGTCTGCTTCCTTAATCTTTGAAGTCTGCATTCCAATCTGATTTCCTCCCCCCTGGGTTCATTGGCAAGCTGAGAAGCAATAACTGTTGCAGCAGGAAAAAAAGGTGTTTAAAAACTTGACAGGCGGACCCTCCTAAAAACTGGAAGGTTCCTGGAAAACAGCAAACACATATTAAGGCATTTCTTTTCCCTCAGTTCTCCACATAAGGATCCCCTAGCTTTTGAAGATATTCTGGCTGGAATCTACTTATTAAGTCTTCTGCTCTAATGTTATGAGTTTTTATCCAACTCGCTTTCTCTATTGATAACCTCATCACTGAACTAGATACTGTAGTTTCCACTTATGGATTCTAGAGTCTACAATTTGCTTAACCTTTTAATCTCTTTTCCCCTCCACCTTTATTAGACCAGGTGCTTCTTTTCCAACTGGTCTCAGTTTCGATCCCAGAGCCGGCCTCAGCAGGCTGCAGTGAAATACTGGGTGCACTTTACCCAATATTCTGAGCAGTTTCAGTTCTACAGTCACTGGTTGAATACTTTTCATGATCGGGGAAGGCCTATGTACTTAGGACCTTGCTTTTACAGGGAATCCTCAACTTTAGGTACTTGGTGAATAGACACATTTTATCTCCACCATGGAACATTCCCTGGGGAGCTCGCTTCTTATCTGCTTGTTCTTCTGACTCTTTGTTGCCTTGGCTAGTTCTCTCTTCACATTACACCAGCTCTCCTTTAAGAAGAATCTCCCAAGACTCAGGGGAAGATGGCCGGAATGGGTCCGGCAAAGAACAGCCAAGACATGGGCCAAATGGACTTTGGAGCTCATGCGATGGTGACCCACCCAAAGGAACCACTGGTGACATGAGACGGGGTCACGGCGATGGGGAGCCAATGCTAGATGGGAGGGGAGATATGGAAGGTCATGATGCCAAAGGTGGCCGAAGCCGAGTTCCCACTAATCTTCCCTGGGGTGGAGCCTGCCCAAATTCTGAGGTGGAAAGAGAAGTGAGCCACTAAATGGGAAGAGTCGGTGCAATGGAAGTATCTGACGGCCTGCCACAGCCCATCGATCGAGCAGCTATGGGAGAGGTTTGTCAGTTGGAATTTTGACAGTCTGGTTGTATTTTGGGGAGAAGAGTAAGTGCAGAAGATGCAGTGTTCAACAGCTCTAATTGGATTTGGTGCTTCTTTCATTTTTCTCCTGATGGGCTCTTTCTCAGCAATCTCCATTTTTTAAAGCTCCAAATCAATTTTTATCCTTTTCATGGCTTCTTCTCTCTTAGCCTCCCTTTCCAGTTTCTCTGGGCTCAGGTGCTGAACAGACTTTCTTCCTTCTGGTGAGGAATCTTCTTTAGCAGACATCTTTATAGTCTGCTGTGACAGGGTTGGCATACAGGTATATTTGCCACTTCTCAGTTGTGTGACTGCCTTAGCACCACATAGCCTGTCCATTGTTGCCAGTTTCTGTGGGGAAAAAAATTAAAGACCTGTGGTTGGTATGTGACCTCTGCTGATTATCAGAAGAATATTTTTTTAAAAAAAACAACACCTCTTGATTCCCTTGTTACCCCCTAATGTTCAATATCCCACTTCTAGTACCATATAATAGTGGAAAAGGTGTCCTCAGAATTAAATCTTCACTGCCTCTGAGCTACTTCAGTTCTGAAGAGACCCCGTTATGGGGGAGCAGCTACTAGCCAATTTGCTCGCCTTGCTCCCTCCCTCCCTCTGCGGAACAAGAAGAGGATTGAAGGGAAAATCCTCACCCACCTATGGTTAGAGTGTCACCTCTGCCGGTGGACAGTGGAAACAAATATTTCTTCTTAAAGGAGGGAAAATTCCTTCCAGTGTGCAGTATCCTACTTCTTGTGGAATCAGATGTAGGACCCAAAGGAAGTAACAAATTCTTACTACAGTGTTTATTAGCATGCGCCAGAGGGACTTCCTCAAATATTGTGTTTCCCTGAAAATAAGACTGTGTCTTTTTTTTTCCTCCAAAAGATGCACCAGGTCTTATTTTCAGGGGATGTCATACTCACCTCCAGCACCGACAGCCCCACCCAGCAGGTCCACGTCTTCTGCAGCCGAAGGAGCAGGTTCATTCTGCAGCTGCATTCCGATCTGCATTTTGCAGTCAGGTCTTTCCAGAAGGCCTCTGCAGTCGAATACCAAGCTATGGATTCAATCCATAGCTCGATCCTTGGCTGCAGAGGTCTTGTAGAACCAAGCTATGAATGGAATCCATAGCTCGGTTCTCGGCTGCAGTGACCCTCTGGAAAGACCTGTGACTGAGAAATGCAGGCCTGGCTGCAGAAGACACCGCAGAAGAAGTGAGCCGGCGAGGAGAGGCCTGGCTGCAAGATAAATGTGTGTGGGGGGCACTTGGGGCAGCTCCACACCCCCAACCCTACCCTAGCTTGATTTTTAGGTGTGTGCCTCACCCCAAAACTAGGGCTTATTTTTGGTGTAGGCCTTACTTTTGTGGAAACGGTAATATTTAGAGACGGCCCCACACATAATAAATAGATGCACACATATTTATGTTTCTCAAAAGTCAGGAGAAACTAAGTAACAAATGATGTAAGTGTACATATTCATAGGTAAAGGATGTCAAGGAATTGTCAGTGAGGTTTTTTTTAAACAAGTTTTATTAATTTTCCATTTTTACAAAACTTCAGGTATTAAGGAAGCAACTTGGTGGTTGGGTAATAACAAGCTTTTCCAAACATATGTCAGTTTGCATCATCAAAAATTTCCTCTCTGTTCCCTTAATTATTATATCAGATTCAAATTAATACATTGCTAGTTATAACTCAATCATTTGAAACATTTATCAACAACTTTTAACTTATATGCCTCCAGATCCTGTTTTTAACTTTTATCTGATTTCAGTTACAGTATTCCAGTTAGCTTAGTGACCATAGTATTTAGGTTTCGGATAGCCCACGGTTCTCTTATTTCATTACAAAATAGTTATCATGTCTAACATACACTTATTATTTATTCAAATAAATTCTTAATTTATTTCACAATCATATTCTACTTCTCATTCTAGTGACATCGCTTACTAATAAAATAACCTTTATCCTCTAAATCCATCTTCTATAATATAATTCAATGCTATTATTCTAATAACTAATTTATTTCCCTTGTAAGTATAAATCCTAAATTAGCTCGATTAATGTCTTTTGCAATCTCCTCCCATTAAGTGAAATTTAATGCCCTTCCATTAAAAGTCACATAGAGAAAACCATTTTTTAAGTCTAACTCTAGCCTTCCTTTTGTGCCAAACAGGCTTCCATAACAGAGCTTTTAGATCCTCGGGTGGATCTCCCTGCATTCCAGCATATATCATTTGAATCAAGGGAGACCACCCAGTCATCAGTCTATCAAGGAAGCTACTCCCTTCATAGTCATTAGATTGTTGGCCTGATAGTTTGAATCTCCATATTTGGCTTAGCATATTTGTGGTAGGTTCAGACTGGTCTTCTTCTTCTTCTAATTTCAGCAATGTTGTAGTTGTTTTTTGGTCATCTGAGTTATCTAAATTCTCAGTATATTGTATATGTAGGTCTTCAGCATCTTCCGTCTTAGTGTTGCTTTGTTCAATTTCTATTAGTGTTGAAGTTGCAGATTCTTTGGATGAAATCAAAGTTTGGGTCTCAGAGTTCTGAGTAGATTGTAGCTGGCCTTCTTTAAAATCCACTTTAGTGTTAATTCCTTCTTCTATTGCTTTTTGAGTTGTAAGTTCAGCTGTTGAAGTCAAGGCTGCATTTTGTAGCTTTAAGGTGGCGCGTATTTCTTTCATTCTGACATTCATTAGTTCAGTATCCTCTAAGATTTTTTCAAGTATAGATTTGAAGTTAAGCTATGTGTGGTGTTCCTCCATTTCTGTGGTATTTACGAATAGTCCTTTAGTGGAGGCTATTTTTTTTTTAACAAAAAAGGTTTTTTGTTTTTTTTCTTAATTTTTACATCAAAGTGCTTGAGAAACAACGTGCTGGTGGGGAAGTCAGTCATCCAAATACAAAATCATACATATATAACTCAGGTTAATTCATTACAAATTCCCTCTCTGTTTCCCACATGTAATATGACATATTCAAATTTAATACAATCCTGAATGAAATTCAATCAATCAAAACATTCATCAATATTATTTCATCTATTAAAAAGCCAGTTTTCTAATATTGACGTAGACATGGGCTGCTAGGGCTGTTTAGCCAATTATAGAGCTAGCAAGCCCATAAACCATTTCTCTGTTTGATTGCCCTATATGGTCATCCCTCATTGGAGCCCCCAATGAGGTTTATGTTCCTGCATACTCACCTGGGCTTGTGACTATGGTTTGAACCTACATTAGGCCAATAGCCTCCCGGCCATGGGATACCACATGAACAAGGAATCCAGGACTTTGAGTAACTGGAATCTGCTCAGATTCACATTACTGTCCCCCCATACAACAAGTGGGAAAATGAGAACACATCATCAATAGCCCTCCTCATTCCCCACTCTGTCTCCTTCCTTTTAAATCCCCAACTTGCCATGATGGAGGCTGTACAGGAGCTGCAGTTCGAGAAACTTGCTAACTAAAGAAAGTGAAGCAGCTGAAGGTGCTGTTTCTTGAGAAAGTGGAGGAGCTGAAAGCACTGCATGTCCTCCAGTCACCAAAGAATAACATGTCTAAGGACTTCTGGTTTTGCGCTGTAGCGACTGGTTGTGGACTTGCGGATTCTCTGCACCCCTGCAGCTAATTTCACCCTGCCTGGGGACCCTAAATGGGTCTAAGTCACCCCAGAGAAGCGATGAAAAAAGAAGGGTGCTCCAGCAATTCTGGAATGGTGGTGGCCATTCCGTTCGACTTCGGGAAAGCCTTCTAACCCGACAGGAGAAAGGCTGGCCGTATTGCATCGACCAGCCCAAGCTACTAGCAACCGAAGTCCAAAAGCACTAATGAGCACAACTGTGAACAGCGTGCTTGAAACTGGGTGAGGAATTTGATCTTCTCTTTCTGTTCTAGATTTAATTTCTTGGAAAAGATCCCCAAGAAGCAAAATACCTCCGAAAGGGAAGGAGGGGGATTTCCGCCCCATCCTTATACTAACAGAAGCAGTGAATTAATCTTTTTATAGAGGATCAAAATATATGGAAGAGGCGGAGCCAGCTGTCAGAGCAAGCGGAGGTGCGAACGATCTCTCCAGCATCTCCAATCACTTATCCCAGGCTCGTGGGGCTCTTTTGAGCCGAGAGAAGCCTCGTAGGGGCGGCGGAAGGTGTGGGCGACCTGCTGCTCTGTCGTTGGTGGCGACTGACATTGGGAAGTGGGTGAAACCCAGAACCGAGCAGACCGGGAAGAAGGCAACCAGTAATGGCCGCTGAATGACATGACAGCTGGATGGAGCTAGCGAAGAAACAGCAGAACGACAGTGTATCAGATTTGACTTGATTGTTTTTCCTGAAACCTTTGTGAGTAGATTTGGAAGACGCAATTAAAGGGGTTGCAAAGAAACGAAAGCCTGGCAAAAAGAATGTTGGAGTAGCGGTGAGCTGGTGGCGAGTGAAAGTGATAAGAAGAGAGGCCGGAAAAGGCCCGATTAGGAGGAAGCCAGGAAGCAAGGTTTTGAGACTCAGAGTTTTTCTTAAAGGGACAGTGACTTTTTTTTTTTATCTTAATTGTTGCCGAAGATCTGTTTGAGAGTTTTGACTTTTTGGTTTTGATTTTGACCTTGGAGCAGATCGGCTGATGAAAGGTTGCTTCTCTGGGAAGGAACAGTGATTGGTTGACAGAAGGAACTGGATTGGGACAATGATTGGCAATTTCTGAAAGGAGATTGCCAAGAGAAGGGAAATTTAAGAGAGACTGAAGGGAATATTGGACTATTAAATTATAACCTCATAAATGAGAACAAAAATTGGGGAAGCTTAAAACTAACATTTGGTACTGTGGTACTAGAACGTGAAATATATTGACAGAGTTATATTTAGAGACCACGATAGTGACAAAAAGTGGAAGGAAAAAAAGAGGGAAGTGAAAAGCGGTTATTTTGGAGGAACAGTAAGTTGTGGAAAAGTTTACAAAAAATGGCAAGTAATCCAAATCTGACTAAGATTGGCGGGGGAAAAAAATACAATACAAAGTTCTAGCCCCATGAGTCAGAAATCGTTAGATGATATGCTTCAAAAGGAGTGTTCTAACTCATTTAAAGACTTTCAGGTAATGATGCAGGCAATGCAGGAAGCTATGTTTAAGAATCATGAGGAAATCAAGAAGGAGTTAGAAGGGGTAAGGAATGATACAGGAGAAATGAAAGAGAAGATTCAGGCAATGGATGGAAGATTTGAGGCCTTCCAACAGCAAATTGTAAAAAATGAACAGAAACTATTGGAAGTAGAACAAAGAATGGATAATGAGGAGAAGAAGGTTGAAGAGATAAATAAAAATTTAACTTTGGCTAACAAAGAATTAGTGACAGCAGTGACGCTACTGGAAGAGGAAAAGGCAGCGCAATATCTCAGATTCCAAAACGTCATTGAGGAGAGAGGGGAAGACCTTCAAGATAAGATGGCAGACCTACTGATTGGAGCTCTTGGGATAGACAAAAAGAAGATGATTGCTGCAATGGACGAGACATATAGGGTGCAGACAAATTATGGGAGAAGATATAATTTGCCTAGAGAAGTTCACGTGAAATTTATAAAAAAGACAATTAGAGATGAAATATTATATAAGACACATGATGAACAGCTGGAGTACAGAGGGAAACAAATTATAGTGCTAAAACAAATACCTAAAAGAATGAGAGCCCTACGGAAGAACTATCAATTTTTGATGTCTAGGTTGCACCAAAGTAATGTGAACTTCAGATGGCTAACACCAGAGGGGATTATCGTGACTTGGCAGGAGAAGAGATTCAGGTTGGATACGTTGGAGAAAGCTGAAGACTTTCATAGACAATACTGTATCTCAGAGGAAGAGCTGGGAGATCCTGGAGAAGGAAATGCGATGGTTGAAAAAGGAGAAGGTGAACGAATGATGGATAAAAGAGGGACAGAGCAGGGTATAGAGGAAGTAAAAGGGGGAGGAGGACAAGATGGATTAGGACAACAGGGGAGAAGCCTTGAGGAGTTGAAGGAAATAAGGATTACTCGAAGCACTAAGGCACGACAGAAACAAGAGAATGGGAGAGGAGTATAGGATATGGTCAACGAATATTAGGGGTTTGAATTCCCCAGTAAAACGGTGGAAAGTTTTTAGTAAACTTATTAAATTAAATGCGGATGTCATTACATTACAAGAGGTTCATATAAAAAATGATCAAAAGTATCTATTAGAGCAACCTAAATTAGAAAGACTATACACCTCTCTAGATGAGAAAAAAATAAAAGAGGAATTGCATTGTATGTTAGACAGGAGATAGCTTCCAAACAAATCTATAAGGACAAAGAGGGAAGGATCTTGATAGTGGAGGCTAATCTGAACAAAAAAAATATAATAATTGTCATAGTTTACACACCAAATGGAGCCCAAGTATCTTTTTTTAAGGATCTACACAGCAAGCTTAGCGACTTAGAGGGAGATGGGTTTTGTATGATTGGAGATTTCAATGCAATAGTAGATAGAACAAAAGACCATAAAAGTAATGAGGCAAGGAAAGGAAACAAAAAAATACTTCCCAGAACTTTTTTTGAGATGTGCACAGACCTTAACTTGCAAGATGCTTGGAGGGAAAGAAATATAGACAAAAGGGAATATACATATTACTCTAATAGACATAGCTCGTGGACCAGGATTGATATGTTATGGCTTTCAAAAAAAATAGATTCGGAAATTCAAGGAATTAATATAGAACCTAGTCTTTGGGCGGACCATAATCCTATAAGTTTTTGCTGGAAAGGGCAAAGGAGCCGGCCAAGATGGACTCTTCAAAGAGTGATTCTTAGAGAAAAAGAGTTTAAGGAAAAGATGGAGAAAGAAATGCACTTTTTCTTTCAAACGAATAAAAATGGGGATACATCTTTGCAGAATACTTGGGATACAGCTAAAGCATACATGAGGGGAGTTGCAATCTCATATATGGCCAAGAGAAATAAGGAAAAAAAACAACATAGGATAAGACTGGAAGAAGAATATAAACAGGCTGAAACACAATATCAGGGTGACCTAAATAATAAAAGTTTGAAAAGTAAAATGGAATTAATTAAACACAAACTTTGTATAGAAGACTCGGAAAAGTTAGCACAACAACTTAAGGCTGCCAAGCAAAATAATTTTGAATACGCGAATAAACCTGGAAGATGGTTGGCGTATAAACTGAGAAGGCAGAAAGAGAAGCAACAGATTGTTAATTTGCAAGATGAGGAAGGAGAGATTCAACATGATGAGATAATTAAAATGGGAATTGCTCAAAGATATTATGAAAACTTATATAAGAGGAGTGAGGGACAAAGTGTAGAAAAGATAATAGACTATTTGGAAAAGACAGATACACCGAAGATACCAGAGGAAATAAAAATCATGTTAAATGAGGAAATAAGTATGATTGAAATAACTATAGCTATAAGTAAACAAAAAATTAATAAAGCGGCCGGCCCAGATGGAATACCAGCGGAATTATATAAAGAACACCAAAACGTACTTAATCAACACCTATTTCAACTTCTTTTTCAACGACGTTTTAACTGAGGCGAAAATACCTAAATCCTGGTTAGAGGCAAATATAGTATTAATACCAAAAGAAGATGTAGAAAGAACACAGATACAAAATTATAGGCCTATCTCCCTACTAAATGTCGATTATAAGATCTTTGCATCAATAATGGCAGAGAGATTTAAAAATTATTTAATTGACTTCATACATTGTGACCAAAATGGTTTCCTCCCGAATAGGCAGACTAAGCGGAATATAAGGACAATTTTAGACATATTGGAATACTACGAATTACATAGCGATTGCCAAATGGCACTCTTATTCTTGCACGCACAGAAGGCATTTGATAATGTTAATTGGCTATTTTTGATCCAACAATTGAAATTAATGGATGTTGGAGAAAATTTTTTAAATGTTATAGCTGCAATATATTCCGAACAGAATGCCCAGATTATAATAAACGGTGAGGCCACCAACAAATTCAATATTCAGAAAGGTACAAGACAAGGATGTCCTCTCTCGCCGTTATTGTTTATATATACATTGGGATTTTAGCTAGGACTGTAAGGCAAGAAGAGCAAATTAAAGGGCTTGAGATTAAGAAGGAAAAATATAAACTCCAAGCATATAACGATGATTTAGTATTTATATTGGAAGATCCCGTGCAATCAGGTCAGAAGCTTTTTGAATTATTGGAGGAATATGGAGAGGTGGCAGGCTTGAAAATAAATAGAAATAAAACAAAGATCATAGCAAAAATATGACTAACACGCAAAAAGAAAATCTTGGGGAAAAATTAGGAATACAAGTAGTTACTAAAATAAAATATTTGGGTATTGTTATGTCAGCATGTTGTTCATCAATTAGAGAGGATAACTACGGAAAATTAGTTAAACGTATAAAAGTTGACCTAGACCGCTGGAGAAACCTATATCTTTCATTTCTAGGAAGAATCTCAGCAGTGAAAATGAATATTTTACCCAAAATTATCTTTCTATTCCAAAATATTCCAATCCAATTAGATAAAAAATTCTTTAAAGAGTTGAATAAGTTAACTTTAGATTTTGTGTTGCAAGGAAGGAAGGCGAGGATAAAGCAAAAGTCTCTACAGGATGCTAAAGAGAGAGGGGGATTAGGCTTCCCGGATTGGGAGTTGTACTATCAAGCTGCGGACCTGACGTGGATCAGGGATTGGATAATATTGGAAAATAAAAGATGTTTACTATTAGAGGGGCATGATCTCCAGCAGGGCTGGCATGCCCACCTATGGACAGATAAAAGGAGGAATCATCAATACTTCCTGAGGCATAAAGTCCGGCAAGAACTAATAAAAAGCTGGAATATAGTTAAATGCCAATACTACACAAAACTCCCAGGCTGGTTCTCACCATTAGAAGCAGTTATATACCCCAACCTTTATAGGCAAGATAGGGTTATCATATACAAAGATATCCTGTCAGAGGAAGGATATCTAAAGCAAAGGCAAGAGTTGAGACAACAGGGGATTGCTTTGGAATGGTGGTCTTACCTTCAGATACAAGCAAGATACGTGAAAGACAAGAAAGAATGGGGAATTAATAGACAAGATACGGGGCTTGATAAAATATTATTAGGCTCAGAGAAAAAACAAATAAAAAAAATATATAAATATATGTTAGAATATCAATTATTTGAAGAACAAGTTAAAGAAACGATGGTTACCTGGGCAATAGATTTGGGGCACGCTATAAACCTGGACCAATGGCAGCAAATCTGGGAACGTAATTGCAAAATTACATTGGCAACAACGTATAAGGAAAATCTCTATAAGATGCTCTTTAGATGGCACCTGCCACCGGCTAGGCTCGCAAAAATGTATAGTGGCTACTCACCACTTTGTTGGAAGTGTAAAAGGGAAAAGGGTACTTTTTTCATGTTTGGTGGGCTTGCAAAGAGGTACAGGTTTATTGGCAGAGGGTTTGGAATTGGATAACAGAAATGACGGGTCAAAAAACTCAATATAAACCAGAGATGCTACTACTTGGCATATTAGAAAAAAATATAAACAAAGATGATATATACCTAATTATTCATGTGATAATGGCGGCAAGAATTTTGTTTGCCCAAAATTGGAAAGCAACTGAAGTGCCTAGTGGAGATGTGTTAATAAGGAAAATTTTGTATTGCGCAGAATTGGATAAGATGACTAAAGAATTAAAAAATCAGGAGGAAACAGAATACTATTTAAGCTGGAATAAATTTTACAAATGGAAGGGAAAAAAAGAAGGAAGGTCATTAGAAGGGATGTAAATAGAGGAAGAATATCTGAAATGTATAAAGTATATGTATAATAATACGGAATGTCTAGACAAAGATGTATGTCAAAGATGATACACTATGTTCAATGTTTTTTTTTTTTTCTTTTGTATTCAATAAAAATTATATTTAAAAAAATATATGGAAGTGAAATAAATATAAAACCTGAAATTTAAAACTTAAATCTGGATAAATCTAAAATTGTTTGAATGGTTAAGACTCTCATTTTAAAGATAATTGTTTATTTTGGAAATTGAAAAACAAATAGATGCTGACACCTAGTGGTGGGTGAAGTCTATGACAGCTATGACTATGGCAAAACCTGGGAAAAGCTAATCTGTGTTTGTGACCTTCAAAGCTTTAACCTTCTCTTCATTAAACTATAATAATAATAATAATAATAATAATAATAATAATAATAATAATAATAATAATAATAATAATAATAATAATAATAATAATAATAATAATAATAATAATAATAATAATAATAATAATAATAATAAAGTTGGAAGGGACCTTGGAGGTCATCGAGTCCAACCCCCTGCTCAGGCAGGAAACCCTACACCATTTCAGACAAATGGCTATCCAGTCTCTTCTTAAAAACTTCCAGTGTTGGAGCATTAACTGCTTCTGGAGGCAGGTTGTTCCACTGGTTAATTGTTCTAACTGTCAGGAAGTTTCTCCTCAGTTCCAGGTTGCTTCTCTCCTTGACTAGTTTCCATCCATTGTTTCTTGTCCTGCCCTCAGGTGCCTTGGAGAATAGCTTAACTCCCTCTTCTTTGGGGCAACCCCTGAGATATTGGAATACTGCTATCATGTCACCCCTAGTCCTTCTTTTCATTAAACTAGACATACCCAATTCCAGCAACTGTTCCTTATATATTTTAGCCTCCAGTCCTCTGATCATCTTTGTTGCCCTTCTCTGCACTCTTTCTAGAGTCTCAACATATTTTTTATATCGTGGTGACCAAAACTGGATGCCGTATTCCAAGTGTGGCCTTACCAAGGCATTGTAAAGTGGTATTAACATTTCACGTGATCTTGATTCTATCCCTCTTTTAATGCAACCTAGCACTGTGTTGGCTTTTTTGGCAGCTGCAGCACACTGCTGGCTCATATTTAAGTGATTGCCCTCTAGAACTCCAAGATTCCTCTCACAGTTACTACTATTGAGCAAGGTACCACCTATACCGTACCTATGCATTTGGTTTTTCTTGCCAAAATGTAGAACTTTACTTTTTTCACCACTGAATCATTTTTTCAGATAGCACCCAATGTTCAAGTCTGTCAAGATGGTATAGAATAGAGCTGGAAGGTACCTTGAAGGTCTTCTAGTCCTGCCCCCTGTGCAAGCAGGAAATCCTATACCATCTCAGACTGGTGATTGTCTAGTCTCTTCTTTAAAAATTCCAGTGATGGAGTGCCCACAATTTCTGGGGGCAACCTGTTCCCCTTCTCTTTGATCAGTTTCCAACCATTGTTTCTTGTCCTTCCCTCTGGTGCTCTGGTGAACAACCTGTTCCCCTCTGCCTTGTGGCAGCCCCTCAAATACTGGAACACTGCTATCATGTCTCCCCTATTTCTTCTTTTCTTTAGACTAACCAAACCCAAGTCCCATAGCCGTTCTTCGTATGTTTTAGTCTCCAGGCCTTTGATCATCTTAATTGCTCTTCTCTGAATTTTTTCTAAACCCTCAACATCTTTTTTGTGATATGGTGACCAAAATTGGCTGCAGTATTCCAGGTGTGGCCTTACTAGGGTTTTATAAAGCGGTACTAATACTTCGCGTGATCTTGATTCTATGCCTCTGTTTATACAACCCAGGATTGTATTAGCTTTTTTGGCTGCTGCTGCACACTGCTGGCTCATGGTTAAGTGATCGTCCACTAGGACTCCATGGTCCCTCTCACAGTTACTGTTTTAAGCCAGGTCTCGCCTAATCTGTATTTGTATCTTTGGTTTTCTTGCCTAAGTTTCCACATTGAAACTCATTTTGTTGGATAGGGTCCAATGTTCAAGTTTGTCTAGATCTGTTTGGATCCTGAATTTGTCTTCTGGGGTGTTGCCTACTCCTGACAGTTTGGTGTCATCTGCAAATTTGATAAGTTCCCCTTCAATTCTCTCATCTAAGTCATTTATGAAGATATTGAAGAGTATTGGGCCTAAGACAGAACCTTGTGGTACCCCACTGCTAACTTCTCTCCATGTGGATATAATGCCATTGAGGACTACTCATTGAGTACAGTTTGTCAGCCATTTATAGATCCATCTGGTGATGATGTTGTCTATTCCATGTTTTCCTAGCTTACCAAGGAGTAGGTTGATTGACAAATTTTGCTGAACTTTTCTTTTTCATTTTTGAAGATAGTGATTAAACCTGTTTTCCAAACTAGGAATATTTGCAGGTTACACCTCTTTAAAGAAAGATTCAAATGAGAACAAACAGCTAATTTACCAAGTTTACTGCTTTTGAAATACCTGGATGTTCCCATTCTATTTCCACCCTTTTTTGGAGAATGAGTTTTATCAAATGTCTTACTGAAATCTAGGTATACTATGTCCACTGCATTTCGCTAGTCTACTAGTTTAGTCACTTTATCGAAGAATGAGATAAGATTGGTTTGGCATGATTTGTTTTTAACAAACCCATGCTGGCTACTAGTTATGACTTTATTTGCTTCTAGTTGTTAACATCCTTCTGTATCTTAAGCCTATCTTCTGGAGTGTTGGCTATTCCTGCCAGCTTGGTGTCATCTGCAAATTTGATGAGTTCCCCATCTCTCCTCTCATCCAAATCATTGATGGAGATGTTGAAGAGCACTGAGGCCAGAACAGAGCACTGGGGCACCCCACTACACACTTCCCTCCATGTAGATGCAGTTCCATTGAGGACCACAGGCTGAGTATGGCTGGTCAGCCAGCTACGAATCCATCTGGTAGTGATGCTGCCTAACCCACATTTTTCTATCTTATTAAGTAGTAGGTTGTGGTCTACTTTATCAAATGCCTTACTGAAGTCCAAGTAAATTATATCCACAGCATTCCTCTGGTCCACTAATTTTGTCACCTAGTCAAAGAATGCAATAAGATTTGTCTGGCATGATCTGTTATAATTGACAAATTTTGTCAATCATATTGTTTTCAAAACATATATTGTCAATATATGATTGACAAATTTTGCTGAACCTTTCTTTTTCATTTTTGAAGATAGTGGTTAAACCGGTTCTCCCAACTAAGAATATTTGCAGTTTAGACCTCTGTAAAAGAAAGATTCAAATGAGAACAAATGGCTAATTTATCAAGTTTACTGCTTTTGAAATACCTGGATGTTCCCATTCTAGTTCCATCCTTTTTTGAAGAAGAATGAGTTTTGCAATCTTTCTGAATTCAAACTGTACTTGGACCAAAATGGAGATTTAAATGCTGTTATGAGTATCTTTAGCTGGGTGTTTTTCTCCAATAAGAATGCTCTGAAAGACAAACTGCTGATGATTGAAAAACAGAAACTTATTATCAACCGAGATCGTCTGTCATGGCTAAAGTTGCACAACAGGGTAGGAGAAATATTGGTGTCTTTTCCCTATTTTCCAAAGGCTTCTGACCCATTTCAGTGGGCTAAGCCTACGCAACCTGGCTCAGTGTTGAAATGGAGTAGCTGCATGAAAATGATAAGAGGGGGGTAATCCCTCAAGTGTTAGGGATTGTGATCCACTTCTTCCTTGTCTACAAATAACAAAGAAGGCAAATTTGTTGACCAGTGCCTGAATTCAGGTTTGGACTGAATTTAATGAAATTGAATCAAGACTGGATGGAGGTTCTTTTGGTTCTAGTGGGGAATAAGATTTGGAACTGGGATTCACCTTGTCCTGGTTGGGGCCAGTGTCCCATAGAAGGGCAAGGTAAGAAGATTTTAAGAAACCCAGACCTGGCTAGAGTTATCAATTCCAATCGTTCACCTCACTGGGATAGTGCAATAGGCCTTTTGCTCCTATGAAGGAGCAAAATCATATGAAATATGATTTTGATTCAAAGAAAAGCCTTTCTTCATATCTGAAAAAAATGTGGAGCAATTTAAAAGGAATGTTGCTTAGATTTGGGCTTTGGACCCCTTGAATGCAATTGTTCATCTTGATTTTTAGCTACATTAAGTCATTCTAGGAAGAAAATGAGGCTCCAGATTTAATTAATAAATAATATGGGTTTGTTCTTCCAAGCCAGTGATTGTTATCTAATTATAGTTCTTCAACAGAAAGGACCTTGTATTGGATATCTAGCTGGACCTAAGAAAACTCATACATTCTGTAGCAAAAGATTCCTGACTTACACTTTCTGAGGGACATGTTCTCATGACCTCATCTCTACCTCATATCATTATAGTTTCAGAAACTGAACAATCACTTTTATTTCAACAGTATATCAGCATGTCAGAATGGTTAATGCTAACATATTTTCTTTGAATTCATTGTTTTTCTACTTAGTCTCTGCCTCAGTCCAAATGTGTGGGAAAATGTCATCCTGGATTTGTCAAGCAGAAGCGAGAAGGAGAGCCATTTTGCTGCTACAACTGTATTCCTTGTGCGGAGGGGACCATCTCCACTCAGGAAGGTGGGTGACACCAGAGAAAAGGATAGGCCTTGTGGAAGTGGATTCATCCAGAGCAATATTCATTAAAGTGAAAGTTAAAGGACAGAATGAATCTCAACTATTTTTTTGGTTTATTTTCAAACTGCATGATTTCTTATCAAAATAAAAAATAGTAAAGACCTTGATAGGGATTGGAGAGTATGGCACATTGGACAGGTTTTGCTACTGCAAATACTGCTTTTTAGTTTGCATCTGTCCTTCCACATTTATCTTTCTAGGAATATCTGAGTTCTTTTTTTCATTGCAGATATTGGGCTTTTGTATTCTTCCTGTGCATCAATGTGACAATTACGGTTAGTTAAAACTGAAGAAAATAAACATATGAAGAGTGTAAGACTAGTGAAATTCCGAAATAAACCTCAAATAGTAATATAAAGCAATTAGTAATTAAAATTGTTATGCATCTAGGAATGGACAAGCTAAGAAATAATATAGTTACAGTAAAATAAGATAGATGAATAGAAGATATAAGACTCCCCAAAGAGATGGCGAAGGAGTCTTTTGCCTGAGGTGTGATGAATATGAAACTGTAAATCTCTTTGAACCTGGCCACTCTATGACTCTTTCTTGAAAGTAGCTATGAGTATTGGAGCTGGGTGTCAAGATCATGCAGATAACCCTCACTTCAATACTCTGGATGTGCTACACCAGTTATTTCTGGAAGCATTAGGTGACATCATAGACCTTATGGGACCTTAGAGTTCCATGACTTACTGTTGAGTCATAACTATCCTAACATCTTTCTGGATATGTCCAAAAAGTAGTGACCCCACTGCAAAACAGTTTCTGGAAGGCTCAACACCCTCTGTGAAGACTTGATCCAGATAAGAAAATGGAAAACAGCCATGAATCAGATTGGTCCCTTATCCAAAGAAGTCATTTGATCCTTTTGTCCCCAAATGAGAAACTTTCAGCATTCCGCTATGGGAATGGGAAAACAATCCAACATAGAAAATGGCAGGAAGGCATCCCTAAGGCTGTCCAGACAACTAGGGAGATGCAGGAAGAGCCCACCTTCTCTGGAAGCTACCTAGAGACCAACTGTCTTTGCCACTTCCAATAATAGGGAAAGGATGGGAGGTGAATGCCAAACTGGGAAGGAAGGAAAGCTGGAAGTCCATTCCATGGTCTTCCCTCCCTTCCTTAAAAAAAAATAATTACTACATATTTACAACAGGAAACCCAACAAAAAGATATGCAAGCGATACTCCAAGCAATTGCAGATTCCAAAATGGAAATGAAAAAAGATTTGGACAAAAATTATGAAGACTTGAAAAGTGATCTTCTTGAAATGGATCAAAAAATGGAAACTTTCCAACAGACGATGATAGACACTCAACAAAGAATGCAAAAAATAGAAGATAAGTCAGAGATGGTTGATCAGAAATTAGAAGCATTACAAGATGAGAACCAGAGATTGGCGCAAGTAAATGCGGAATTGGAAGACAGCATGGCTGTCATGGAGATGGAAAGGGCATCATACTTCCTAAGATTCCAAAATATTATAGAAGAGAAGAATGAGAATCTGTTAGAGTTGATGAGCGAGTTATTGGCGGAACGACTTGGAATGGAAATGGACCAAATGAAACAAGAAATGGATCAGGTTTTTAGAGTCAATTCAAGCTATGCAAGAAGAAATAGAGTTCCCAGAGAGGTTCATGTAAGATTTCTCAAAAGATCAACACGAGATGAGATCTTGAGAGCAATAAGAGACCAACCATTGAAATATAAAGATAAAGAACTTATAATTCTTTTTTTTAAAAAATATATTTTATTAGATTTTATAGGGATAAAGGGGTTACATCAAAGTGCTTAGGAACCACCGTGGAGGTGGGTATATTGAACATCCAAAAAAAAAAAAGAAAAACAATCACAAATATATAGCCCAAATCAATTCATTTAAAATTCCCTAATTCCCTCATTTAGTCTTACATATTCAGATTAATACATTTCTATATAAGCTTCAAACAAACCTATCAAATATCACTCACATTTCAATTCTGAAAATCCCAGTCCTGTTTTAAGCTTTACTAACTTACAATTACCATATTCCAATTGGCCTTAGATATACATATTATTAACACTTCGGGTATCCTTTTTTTTTTTTTACCTAGTAATTATATCTAGTATATTATTTCCGCAATAATATTCTTGTATTTTCTTCATTAATACCATTTCTTCTCTAATACCCATCCCTCTTGTTCTCCTTCTATTTCAAAATAATTATCTTAAAGTAAAAATATCAAACCAACAAATAAATTTCTATCTAATTTAAATATGTATTCTATCAGTTCATCTATATCTATGAAAATCTTTTTAAACCAGTAAATAAAGTTTACCTCTCCAGTAATTATCATGTCTAAAACAAAGTATTGTTACAAAGGGTATCCTCTTAGAAATTTCACGTGTTCCATTAGTTATTAACTCAGTCAAAGAATCAAAACCTTTTTAAACCCATTAAATAAAACTTTAAAATACATTTTTAAGTCTAACTCTAGGTTTCTTTCTGTGCCATAACGGTTTCCATAATAGAGTTCCTGTATCATCAAACCACGATATTAAAGGGTCCATATTCTTTAACGCTTCAAATTGATCAAAGTTCTCTTTCCTTTCTTCTAGTAGCCTTTGGATGGTAAAAGCCATTTTATTCCATGTTATATTTGTCAGTTGTTTCTCCATCTTTTCACAATTTTCAATAACTTGTATGTGAGTGTCAATCACTATTGATGTTAGTGCTTCAGACATCTCCGTTAAAGTTATTCCTTGATCATCAGGCTTCTCCATAGATTGCGTTTGGAGTTGTATAGAATTAATTTGTTCTTTGGTTTCCACAGTTTCTCTCCATGCAATTTCATAATTGAGTTGTTGACGTAGTTCCTCTTTAGGTTGTACATATTGTTCACTAATCTCTTTGGCGCCGATCTGCTCCTTCTGCTCTGTCTTTCGGTCTGTAAATTGAACTGTCAAGTTTTGAAAATAAGCTCTCATATCCTCTCTGGCTTCCAGAATTATTTCCAATATGAGCTCATAGTCCAGCTGTGTGTTAGATTCCATAACAGTGGTAGAAAGATTTTTTAATCTTTTAGAAAAGGGTCTATTTCGTAGACATCAAACAAATATTCACCTCCAATTTTCAATAGACCAGCTGCTTCAGTTATCTTATGCTTATCATCTTTGAAGGTCATAGCCATTCCCAGCCATAAAAAAATATACAGTTGCAGTACCACTTTTCGACACGAGATGTCCTCAGCAGACCACAAAATCTTTCTTTTCTTTCCAAATTAATAGATTTTTTATTTTGTGTTGAAAAAATAAAAAAAAAGGCCTCTCCAAAATAATAGATGCGTAGTTGCAACAATAATAATCAAGAATAAAATGTTTTCAGGTCCCCTCAGTATTCCAAAATTTAAATAGTCCATAAAAGTTGACTGGTTTTTTTTTTTTTCCAAAGCTATTTTTCCCAAATGCCCAGACGCTGCTCCCTCACAGCAGGGAAGTAATGCAAACACAAAAGCTTTTGACAGGAGAATAATTAGGGAAAAAAGGGGTAGGAAAGTTCTCACCCGGGTTCTCCATGGGGGTTCTTTACGCTTAGTTGTTCTTCTGGCTTTCAGCTGGTGCGACGAGGTGATCGTCCATTTTACTGGGCGATCTTTTCCTCCGACGGCCCTAAGGAGAAAGCTTGAACTAAGGAGAGCTGCCGCTCTTCCCCCAGTCAAGCAGAAGCCTCCTCAAGCGGTGGTCGCCTCTACGGGGCGACTTTCGACCCGGTTAAGAGTCTACCGGCGAAGGGAAAGCAGCCGGTGGGAGAGACGGCTCTCTCCGTGTGACTGCGCGTGTCACAATCCGGAACCGGAAGCCAGAACTTATAATTCTTAAACAGATTCCGAAAAGAATAAGAGAAGCTTGAAGAGAATATCAATTTTTAACAAGGAAACTGCTGAATAAAGGAGTGAATTTTAGATGGTTGGTCCCAGAAGGATTATTAATCTTTTGGGATTCGAAAAGATATAGATTGGTTACTCCACTTAAAGCAGAGGAATTTTTTAACAATCATAGAACCTTTCTGGAAGAAGGCGATATCAGGTCCAAGAAACCAGAGGAAATGACAGAAGCAGGAGCATCGAAACAAACAGAAGAGGAAGAACCTAAAAAGACTCAATCAGAAGAAGATGTAAGGCCCAAAGATCAGAGACAGATAACTTCTCCTAGAAGATTGAGATCCAAATACAACTAAAATTATGGAAGGAATTGAATTTTTTTCAACAAATATAAATGGTCTTAACTCTCCATCAAAAAGGAGTAAAATATTTTATAGATTACAAAAATTGAAAATGGATATAATTTGTCTCCAAGAGATGCATATAAAAAGACAGCACTTTAGATTCTTAGAACAACCAAAAATAGGCAAACTTTATTTTTCATCGGCATTACAAAAAGAGAAGATGAATCCAAAACAAATTTATGTTGATGATGAAGGAAGACTATTAATGGTGGAAATTACATGGAATCAAAAACAAATTCTGATGATTGCGATAGATGCCCCCAATGAGAAACAAGACCAATTTTTTCAGCAATTATATGATAAATTAATGGAATTAAACTATCAAAATCTTTGTATTCTTGGAGACTTTAATGCGATAGCTGATGCAAAACAGGATTATAAGAGCTACAAACAAGGGGGAAAAGGGGGAAATACCTTATCTAATTCTTTTCTAAAGATGAAAGACGAATTAGGTATACAAGATATATGGAGAGAAATGAACCCGGATAAAGCACAATATACATTTTATTCAAATAGGCATAAATCCTGGTCACGAACTGATATGATATGGACTTCTTATGAGTTAAAGACTATGATACAGGAGATTGAAATAGAACCTAATATTTGGGCAGATCATAATCCAATTAGAATGACGTGGAAAGGAACTAGAAAGAAATTAAGATGGTGGCTGAACAAAGCTATACTGAAAGAAATAGAATTTTTACAATTAGCAACGAAAGAAATGGAATTTTTTTTTTAAATAAATAAGAAAGAAGAAACTTCCACTCAAAATGTATGGGATACAGCGAAAGCTTATTTTAGGGGTGTGGCTATAACCTATGTTGCCAAAAAGAATAAAGAAAGGAAACAAACACAGCTTAGATTGAAAGAACAACTTAGTAACTTGGAACTGGAGCTACGAAATGATCCACAAAAGAAAAAGTTGAAGACACAAATGGAATTAATAAAACACAAATTAAATCTACTGGAGATGGATATAAGGGCACAACAGATTAAACGATCTAAACAGATTTTTTTTTAAAATGCCAATAAACCCGGAAGATGGCTGGCATATAAATTGAAAAAAGAAAGAGAAAAAAGACTGATAAGTAAACTACAAGATTCAAAGGGCCAATTATACTGCCATAATGATGCAATTAAAAAAATAACTACAGCTTATTATGAGACACTTTATAAGACTGAGGTGGTTTCGAATGAGGCAATACAGGACTATTTAAAAGAAGCGAATCTCCCAAAGGTACCAGAGAATATGCAATATATATTAAATGAGAACATAACAATGATGGAGATTACAGAGGCAATAAAAAGGCAAAAGAAGGACAAAACTCCGGGACCTGATGGTCTCCCTGCAGAATTCTATATAGCTTTACAAGACATTGTCAGCCCGATTTTGAAAGATCTTTGTAATGAAGCCTTTTCAGAGATAAAAATACCAAATTCATGGATAGAAGTCAATATTTCCCTTATACCCAAAGAAGACACTGATCTTACACAAATTAAAAATTATAGACCAATATCATTATTAAACGTAGATTATAAAATATTTACTACAATAATGGCAGAAAGAATGAAGAAATTTTTGATGGAATTTGTCCATTCGGACCAAAATGGCTTTCTACCAAAAAGGCAGATAAAGAATAATTTAAGGATTATTTTAAATGTGTTGGAATATTACGAAAACCACCCGGGGAAACAGTTGGCGCTTATATTTCTTGATGCGCAAAAAGCTTTTGATAATCTTAACTGGCAATTTTTGTTTCAACAGTTGAAGGAGATGGATTTTGGTGAAAACTTTATAAATGCAATTCAAGCAATTTATAATAAACAATCAGCAAGGATACTTATAAATGGAGATTACACAGATAGCTTTGAAATAAAAAAAGGCACAAGACAGGGATGTCCATTGTCCCCTTTGTTATTTATTCTTACATTGGAAGTGTTGGCCAGGAATATTAGGCAAGACATCGAGATTAAAGGATTGGAGATAAAAGACCAAAAATACAAATTACAGGCTTTTGCAGATGATTTAGTTTTTATTTTGGAGGAACCACTAGAAACAGCCATTAAACTTTTGCGGAAAATAGAGAAATTTGGAGAAGTGGCGGGGTTGAAGATAAATAGGGAAAAGACCAAAGTATTAATGAAGAATTTAACAGATAAACAAAAAATTCAATTGGCTAAAAAGACAAATCTTCAAATAGCTACAAAAGTTAAATATTTAGGTATCCATTTAACTTCAAAATACATAACAATAAAAGAGGACAACTATGAGAGAATATTAAAACAAATAAAAGTGGATTTGGAGAAATGGAAAAATCTTCAATTATCATTGCTAGGAAGGATAGCGACCGTTAAGATGAACATTCTATCTAAGCTAATTTTTCTGTTTCAAACGGTTCCTGTTAAGTTAAATCAGAAATTCTTCGATGAATTGAATGCTACAATAATGAGATTTATATGGTAAGGGAAAAAAGCTAGAATTAAAATCAAATTATTACAATATTCCAAAGACAGAGGGGGCTTTGGACTCCCGGATTGGAGACTTTATTACCAGGCAACCATTTTGCTTTGGCTTAAAGAATGGATCATACTGAGAAATAAACGACTTCTCTATTTAGAGGGGCATGATCTGCAATTAGGTTGGCATGTGTTTTTGTGGTATGAGAAAAATAAAGTACATAAATATTTTCAAAATCATGCCATAAGGAATGTATTGTTTTCAGAGTGGGAAAGAATTAAACATAAAATTTACATGAAAATACCTGAGTGGCTCTCAACAATGGAAGCCTTTTCCTATCCAAATTTAATTAACTATGATAAACTCGTTACTTATAAAGATATTTTGGATAAAGATGGAAAACTTAAAGACAGACAAACTCTTCAGCAACAGGGTATTGAACTAACATGGTGGTCTTATTTGCAAATTCAGACAAGATATGAAAAAGATATAAAATCTAAAGGATTTTATAAAGAACAGACACCACTAGATAAAATATTGTTAAAAACAGACAAAAACTTAATTAAAAAACTCTATAAATTTCTGCTAAGATGGAAGATGGAAGAAGAACAAGTAAAGGAAACAATGATAGTATGGGCAAAGAATTTTGGATATTCCATAGACTTAGAAGATTGGCAAAAACTGTGGGATCGAAATATCAAATTGACTAAAGCAGCTGCATATAAGGAGAATTTATATAAAATGTTTTATAGATGGCATATGACACCAGTTAGACTAGAGAAAATGTTTAAAAATGTATCAAATATTTGTTGGAAATGTAAACAAAAACCAGGGACTTATTATCATATCTGGTGGATATGCCCTAATGCAAAGAAATATTGGTTTAAGATTCATATATGGCTAGAAAAGATGACTAAGATACAGATAGAATTTAAACCAGAACTGTTTTTATTAGGAATATCAGGATCTAACTATGGAAAAGAGAATGAATATTTAATTTTACACATATTAACAGCTGCGAGAATAGCATTTGCCCAATTTTGGAAAAATGAAAAGATACCACCTGATCAGATTATTATTACGAAAATATTGGAATGCACAGAAATGGATAGATTAACTTTAGAAATCAAAGAGAAAGAAGACACAATTTACTTTAAAACATGGGAAAAATTCTATCAATGGTTAGCAATATGACAGAACGAAAAAAGGTCATGAAATTAAATAAGATAAATGATGTATTTTTTTATTATTATTTTTAACCTCTATGTCAGATGTTTACTTTTAACTATAAGTAATTATAATTAATAAGCAATATATTGGTATTTATATGTAACTATATTTAGTTAGTAATATATTATTAATAGTATACTGATTATTCTTATTTATAGAATGAATGATATGTATTGGTTAAGTTTTTATTATTATTAGTGACAAATTTATTTACTATAGCTTTTTAGTATTATATTAACTAAGCACATTTAATATGTATACCCGGACGATAGTCTGCTTGCTAAAGCGTTGATTTACTGTTGGGGGCAACCCCATTATTGTATCTATCCTTACCCCTGGTCTAATCCTTGTTTTTTTTACCCTATGTTATACCTCTACCCACCTTTCCCTTTTTTACCGCCATAACAATAATAAAATATATTAAAAAAAAAAACTAAGGAGAAGGAAGAAAGGACGATCCCTCTTTCTAACACTTTTAGTCATAGCTGGAGCTGTATTTGGAATAAAGTTTCTCTGTGCCTTTAGATGTTTTATGCAAAGCATCACTTTGTGTTGATTTTCCATCTAGGGTTTTTATCAGTTCCAAGATCAATTCAAAATGCCTTGAGATTTGCGATAAGGTGACCAAATGAACCAGAGAGGCTTCACTAGTTCCCAAAGTGGTGGATTCAACTGAAAAAGGATCTGTTGCCTGAAATTTGTATTTTTTTAATTGTAGGCCAGTATTTCTGCCCAGACCAAGTGTGAGAAAAATAAGTTCTTGGAGGAGTGGGAATGTGTTAGCCAATTAGAAACCTAGAAACAAGGTGTGCTATTGGGATCTTGAAGTTCTCATTTCTCAGTTCAGTATATTTTATAAAAACTGCTATGGCAATGCAACTGATGTGTGTTTATTTAAGACAATAGCACATTCTTAAAAATAGTAAGAGTAGATGGTTGGAGAAGTACCTTGAGGCTTGTTAATTATAAATATTCATGCTTACATCATCTATTACCTACGTATAGTTTCCTCCTCCTATTTTTCCTTACCACAAGACCCCCGAGAGGCAGGTGGGTTCAGCTGACTGACTGATTTGGAGTATCCATGGCCAGAGGAAGCAATCCACATAGGACAAAACCAGTGATGGGATTCAGCCGGTTCGCACCAGTTCAGTAGAACTGGTAGCTAATTTTTTGTTGCCCAGGCCCAGAATGGACTTCCAGAAATGGCATCCACACAGAGAACCGGTTGTTCACATATTTGAATCACACCACTGGACCAAACACATATTAATGAATGGATAATGAGAAAGCTTCACTGATCAGAGGCAACTTATTTCTCATAGAAGGGTCCGCATGGAGGAGAAACTGCCAATTCCTGGTGTGTGGAAAGAGCTTCAGACTGAGCTTTTCCCTGAGTTCTAACAAAATTCACCCAGGAGAGAAAACCTATAAATGCATGGAGTGTGGAAAGAATTTCAAGATGAGTTGCTTCTAAAATAAGTTATGTGGGGGAATTTTCCTTTTAACTGTATGAAATGTGGAAATTTGGGGTTCCACTTCTAAGGCAGTGATTGATGGGCAAAAATATGATGCTATCAGATGGTTGAGGTGAAAATATAGCTGGGAGGATTGAGAGAGAGAGAGAGAGAAGAAAGGGAAGGCAAGGGATATGGGACAAGGCAAGGAGTTGGGTAGTGAGGAGAAATTGATCTTTTAAAGATCAAGCCAACCTTATGGGATCCATAAGAGTCACCTTACCAGAAAGCCAATAATGGAAAACAAGGTGGAAAGACTTTGAGGGTTTTTTGGGAGACTTTGGAATCCTAAATAAGGGGGGTGAAGCTGGGAAAGATGGAAATTGAGGTGTTTCACTGTGGCTAGAATTGTCTTAGGGTTTGGGGTTTTTTATCCTTTTTAACTGTGTTCTCTTTATGAAACCTTATTTTCTTTCAACACCTTTAGTAAAGTTGATTTTCATTTAAATTCGGGAGTTGACCCATGGCCTTCTTGTACCTGCCTCATCTTGGTTGAGCTACTGACTCCCCAAACCAGACCAGGATGAATTTTATCTTCAATCCTCTTCAGTCCGATTGACTTGAATACCGATATGCCAAACCTGTCAGGAAGTTACAGGCTATAAATAAATGTCTGCTACTGGAAATTCCTCACCAGAAGTCAGAAAGTCTGTTCAGCATCTCAGCTCAGAGAAGATGGAACTGGAGGTTGTGAGAGAGGAAGCCATGAAGGAGATGGAACTTGATTTGGAGCTGAAATGAAGGGAGATTGCTGAGAAAGAGCACCTCAGGAGAAAGAGAAGGAACACCAAAACCGGTGAGAGAGTTGCAACACCATGTCATCTTCATGTACTCTCTTCTCCCCAGTAGAACACATAACTTGGGGGAATGGAAATACCAATTCATAAAGAACCATGAAAGAGATGAGGTTCACACCTCACTAATTATCTTTGAAGATACCTGCCAAGTTTACACTACTATAAAGCCCAGGAAATGACTCATATGTCTTGTCTTGAAGATTTGCTTAAGCCAAATATTGATTGACGTGTGTGCTGAGGAAAAGGACAAAAACCAACAGTTTAAGAAAACATAATATTTATTTATTTATTTACTTACTTACTTACTTATTATTAATATATTTGATGATCATCTTGAATTTTCATTTAACTAACAAACTTCACATATTTATTTCCTTCAATTTTAATAAACATGTTCTCAAGCAATTCCAAAGGAAGCATATAAACCCAATAATAATGAATAATGAAAAGTTATGAGCCTAAGAAACCATTTCACAGTTATTCTCCTGCTTTTGTAATTAGATGTCCCTTAGTGTTTAGATCTGGTCTCAGGATGATAATGTAGCACTTGGGGAAGAAGATGCAGCTCAATAGTCCAGCACCGGAGGCCAAGATGGAGAAAACCTGCACAGCCACCATGTATTTTCCTTTAGTGCTCAGGTAGGTGAGGAGGAAGGAAACCCAGACACTGCAAAAGACCAGCATGCTGAAGGTGATCAGCTTGGCTTCATTGAAAGCTCCAGGCAGGTTCCTGGCCAGGAAAGCCACAGTGAAACAAGTTGCAGCAAGGAAGCCCATGTAGCCAAGGACCACATAAAACATGGTGACAGAGCCTTCATTGCATCGAAAGATAATCTCTTCAGACTGGGAGTGCAGATCAGAGTCAGGAAATGGGGGAGAAACTCCCAACCACATGGCACATATGTGAATTTGGACAGCAGAACAAGAAAGGATGATGGAGTTGGCCAAGCTCTTCCCCAGCCATCTTCTCACTTTATTGCCTGGTTTTGAGGCTACGAATGCCAACACTACTGTGATCGTTTTGGCCAATACAGAAGACACGGCTACTGAGAAGACAATGCTGAACACCGTTTGTCGGAGAAGGCAGGTAGCTTTCCTTGGTCGGCCAATGAAGAACAAGGAGGATAAGAAGCAAAGCAGAAGGGAGACCAGGAGGATGAAGGAGAGGTCTCGGTTGTTGGCTTTGACAATAGGAGTTTCTAGGTATTTAATGAATATGATTAAAACAAAGCCTGTGATTAGGAACAAGAGTAGAGCAAAGGAGATGAGGATGATGCTGAGATGTTCTTCATAGGACAGGAAGGTTATTCTTTTGGGGATACACTGGACTCGGTTCTCAGTTGGATATTGATCATCTGGGCACTTGGTGCATTTTTTGGTATCTGAGAAAAGAAAGTAATATTTCTTTTATAGTTTTATAATTTCAAGAAAAAGTTTGGATAAGATGTGATACACAGAGACAGAAACGTCTCAGTAAATGGAATATACTTACACTACAACAACAACAAAAATCCCCAATACATACAACTATGAAAAGAACAACAACAGCAGCATAAAATTAAAAGAAGATCTATCTGGTACTGCAACCTCCCTTCTCTGAGATAATCCACCAGATTCTTATCCTGCACTGTCCTTACCTTATCTCCCTTACCTAATGTTTGGGAGAAGTAGCAAGTCTCCAGAGGTTTAAGAGGATGGGGGCCTATTCAGTTTCAAGGGCCAGTAAGTCCAATAGGGCAGGAACTGCAGCAGAAAAGGCAGGCTTATGTTGATCTATAAAGTGGGAATCCTTTAAGGGAACAGATCATTTGCATGCCAATTATATCTGCTTTGGTGGGAAAAGCAGATATCCTCAAGCAGAGAAAGCCCTGCAGATATGCTGGTTCTGTCTAGTGGAGGGTTTGAAAGTTGAATTTAATTGCACCTGTGATTCTGTGGAATCTGTGTCCTATGGAAGAACAGACGGAAAATCAACAATGTGCATGCCTTTGCATTCTGGACCATTTTATAAATTCCAGGTGGTTTTCAAGAGCAACCCTATGAGTATGGGATAAAAAGATAGAAACAGAAAACTGATGGCAGAAAATGACCTAGTGCTGCATCGAGTCTGCCCTTTGAGTTTTTTGTTTTCTTATTTATTTAATATTTTATTTTTATTTTTTTCAAAAAAAATTCACATGAATGTTTATCCGAAAAACATTTAAACACAGTTACTGATGATTGATCCACCACCCATGCTCTCAATACACTGCTCCAAAAATACTGGAGAGAGGATAAAAGTTGTCTAACATGGTTGGATCCATGGAGAACCACTTGAGAAGGGTTGCAACACTATTTCAGGACAGGCTGTACAACCCCCTTCACAAAAAAAACCATTGACTATCCTGAAATTGAGAGTGTTTCTTAACTATTGGGCCTTCTAGAAATTCCTTAAAATGTGATTCTTTCAATGGTCCTGGGAATCTCCTGGTAACAGCACCCCGTGTGCTGGTGGCATGGTAGGTAGCATCTTGATGTACTGCTCTCTTGCTTTCTTAGCATTTATACCTCATTGTTTTAATTTTTATTATTGGTTTAATTGTATTCCACCAAGAGTCACTTTGTGTGAAATAGCCATATAAACTTGATAAATAAATTTGAAAAAACATCTTTTTTTAAAAAAAATATATTTTATTAGATTTTATAGGGGTACAGGGATTACATTAAGGTGCTTAGGAACCACCATGGAGGTGGGTATATTAAACATCCAAAAGAAGAAAGACAATCACAAATATATAACTCAAATCAAATCTTTTAAACTTCCCTCTCTAATTCCCTCATTTAATTTTACTTATTCAAATTAATAAATTCTATATAAGTTTCAAACGATCCTATCAAATATCAATTACATTTCAATTCTAAAAGTCCAAATCCTGTTTTTTAAGCTTTACTAACTTACAATTACTATATTTCAATTAGCCTTAAATAGACATATTATTAACACTTCGGGTGCCCTTTTTTTTTTTACATAATTATATCTGGTATATTGTTCTCGCAACAACATTCCCATATCTTCTTCATTGATACCATTTTTTTCTCTTATCACCCATCCCTCTTATTCTCCTTTTATTTCCAAATAATTCTCTTAAAATAAAAATATCAGGCCAACAAATAAATTTCTATCTAATTTAAATATATATTCTATCAATGCCTCTATATCTATAAAAATCTTTTTAAACCAGTAGATAAAGTTTACTTCTCCAATACATATCATATCTAAAACAGAGTAATATTACAAAGGGTATCCTCTTAAAAATTTCACGTGTTCCATTAGTTGTTAAGTCAGTCAAGAAATCAAAGCCTTTTTAATCCCATTAAATAAGACTTTAAAATACATTTTTAAATCTAACTCTAGGCTTCTTTCTATGCCATAGTGGTTTCCATAGTAAGGTTCCTACATAATCAAACCACAATATTAAAAGGTCCATATTCTTTAACGCTTCAAATTGGTCAAAGTTCTCTTTCCTTTCTTCTAATAGCCTTTGGATGGTAAAAGCTGTTTTATTCCATGTTATATTTGCCAATTGTTTATCCACCTTTTCTCGATTTTCAATAAGTTGTATCTGAGTGTCAGTCTCTGTTGGTATTGGTATTGATGCTTCAGACATCTCTGTTGAAGTTGTTGTATAGTCATCAGACTTCTCGATAGGTTGTGTTGGAAGTTGAATAAAATTAGTTTGTTTTGTGGTTTCCACGGTTTCTCTCAGTGTAGGGAAAAGGGATTGAAAATAAGAGCTCACATCCTCTGCAGCTTCTAAAATTGTTTCCAATATAAGTTCATAGTCCAGTTGTGTATTAAGTTCCATATCGATAGTAATAAGGCTTTTTAATCTTTAATCTTTAAAGAAGGCTCTACTTCATAAGAATCAAGCAAGCATTCACCTTCAATTTTCAATAGGCCAGCTGCATCCGTTATCTTGTAGATATCACTCTTTCAGGGTCATAGCCATTCCCAGCCATAAAGAAATATAATTGCAGTACCACTTTTCGACACAAGATGTCCTCAGCAAACCAAAAAATCTTTTTTTTTTCCTTTCCAAATAATAGATTTTTTATTTTTCGTGTTGAAAGAGATGAAGAAAGGGTTCAAAATAATAAATGCGTAGTTGTAACAATAATAGTCAAGAATAAAGTGTTTTCAGGTCCCCTCAGTATTCCAAAATTTAAATAGTCCATCAAAATTAACTGGTTTTTATTTATATATTTTTTTTTTTCCAACGCTGTTTTTCCCCGTTGCCCAAGCGCTGCTTCCTCACGACAGGGAAATAGTTCAAAGAAAGCTTTTAACAGGAAAGTAGTTAGGGAAAAAAAAAGGGGGTAGGAAAGGTCTCACCCGGATTCTCCACGGGGGTTCTTTCGCTTAGATGTTCTTCTGGCTTTCAGCTGGTGCGACGAAGTGATCGTCCATTTTATTGGGCGATCTTTTCCTCCGGCGGCCCTAAGGAGAAAGCTCGAACTGGGGAGAGCCGCCGCTCTTCCCCAGTCGAGCAGGAGCCTCCCCTAACGGTGGTCGCCTCTACGGGGCGACTTTCGACCCGATTAAGGGTCTACCGGCGGAGGGAAAGCAGCCGGTGGGAGAGAGAGATCTCTCCGTTCGACTGCTGGTGTCGCGATCCGGAACCGGAAGCCGAAAACTGAGTGTGTTATCTGTAAAGTCTTTTTACCCTGTAAAAATGAGAAGATGAAGCAATATGTTTCCATATTCTCTAGGTTTGGCAACAATTTTAAAGAGAATGAATTCAACATTGGTATCAAAGGCTATTTAGTAGATTGGTCTTTTATTAGTTCTCTGTTTCCCCCTTCTTTCTGTTCATTTTTATCCCAACACTGCATGTTAGAATTTTTTTTTCCTTTCAGGACCATGACTATATTCCTTTTGGGGGGGGTGTTATATCTCATTACAGTGTTTAACAAGAAAGAAAATTGGAAAGGTAAGAAAAGGTGGAAAGGAAATATCTACTTGATGACTTTATGCTGAATCCTCTCGTTGGTTTCATTGTTTCTTTAACCCAACATCTCTCCCTCTATTGTTCCTCCAATTAGATATTTCAGCTTATAAGGATATATGATTTTACTAAAGATTAACTGATTAAGTGAATGATTGATCAATGTATCTATCAGCTTGTAATGTAAAGTCGGTTTAGGTAAACAAAACCCATTGATCTAAAATCATTCCTCAAGTTACAAAGAATACAGATATTTCTAAGAAAGATAAATATGGACAGAAACATCCAAACTGAGAAATGAAAGAGAGATTTCCCATGCAATCCACAACATCCTTCTTCTTACCTTATCCTTCAAGATATTTTTCTTATTCTTCCCATTATGGAAGAAATTGGACACCATTAAAACTGAGAAATAAACAATCAAACTTACATGTGTCTTTAAGAGGCATATTGATCAAAGTTTCCCTATGGTGTCACCCACCTTCCTGAGTGGAGATGGTCCCCTCTGGACAAGGAATGCAGTCGTAGCAGCAAACTGGCTCTCCTTCTCGACCCCGCTTGACAAATCCAGGATGGCATTTTTCCACACATTTAGACTGAGGCAGAGACTAAGTAGAAAAAGAAGAAATACCAAAGAAAATATGTTAGGACTCACCATCCATGTAAGATGGAGGGAAACATGAACATCAGCCAAGTCATCTCTGGGCTTCACGAAGGCAAATATGAAATCTCTGACCACTTCCAAATGGCTGCAGGAGAGACAATTGCAGGCAGATGCCTCATTTAGTTCCTCCCTTTTTCTTCTGACATATCAGATTTTTTTAAAAAAGTAGCTTTCTATTTAACAAAGTCTGGAGGGATGAAATTGAGAAAAGATTTAAGCATTAAGTGACAACCAGTGGGTTCCTCCTCATAATGGAATTAACATGCATTCCTCCAGTCTTCATACATGTTTGATTTTAAAATAAGATATCCAAACATACTAGTTTATCATAAAAGATTTATTAATTTTTTATTCCATTAGATTTATTGAAATAGAATAAAACTGTGATCAAGAAAAGAACTTGGGGGAAAAAAGCAGAATCTTGAAAAATTTCTTCTCAAGTGCATAAAACTTTGCAAAGCTGCTTCCCATTGAAAGCAGTCCAAAATTATCTCCGGTTAAGGTAAAAAGGAAAATTTCTTTACAAATAAGGGCTGTCAACCCTAAATATGATCTTTATTTGTATATATATATTTGTTCAATTTATATGGTTGTCATTCTGGTGAACTAAAACGGGCTGACTAGTTTCTAAAACTATAGTGAGGTGAGATGGAGGTGAGGTCATGAAAATGTGTCCCTCAATAAGGGTGAGTCAGGCATATTTTAATGCACCACATGGGTCATGAGTGTGAGCCTTATGTGTGAAAGGAATATTCAACACAAGGTATCCAACACAAGGTCCTTTCTGTTGAGAGAATACAATTAGGTGACACAATCTGACAGGGAAATACACACTCATATTTATTATTAGTTTGATTTGTAGCCTCCCAGTGTGTCTTAAGGCAGCTAACAATCAAGATAAACTGTTGCATTCAAGGATTTTCAGAGAGAGGCAGCTATAAGCATGTTCTCAGCTGATTAAAAACATTCCAGACTATGAGCCTGCAATTTTGGGAGACCCCTGACTCCAATCAAGGCAAGATGAAGCTTATTTAACTATTGGACCAACAGGACCTCCATCCAGTCTTGATTCCATTTCATTGGATTCAGTCCAAATCTGAACTCAGGGACTGGTCAACAGAGTTGCCTTCACCTTTGATATTTGAAGACAAAAAACTAGTGAACCTGAAGCTATTAATACCAAAACTGCCGAAGAGACACTAAATGGCAATGATTTGTGTCCTAAATAATAATCACCCCATATCTCATTTTGGATCAGCTTATAACAGGGTTCAGCATGACAGCATCAGAAGGGAAATCTTGGTTAATAGAACTGAAGCATGCTTATCTCCCTAAGAAAATTATAGAGGTTTTACTCCACACATTCAATTCTCAGTGAAGGTTATCCACTTTTTTGACTGGGTTTAGCCCACTTGAAAAGGCTTTGGAAAAAAGAGAAAAGACATATTTTCCCCACCTTGTTGAGCAACTTTAGCTGTGACAAAGCATCTTGGTTGATTGTAAGTCTCCGTCTTTCAAAACTCCCCAATCGCTTGTTGATGGGATCCTCCTCGGGGAGAACTAACCTACTAATGATCTTCAGATCTGCTGCTACATCTCCATTCTGATCCAAGTACACTTTCAGCAGGGAAAGATTATACAATTCCCTCTTCTTTAGAAATAGATGGAACTAGAATGGAAACATCCAGGAATTTAAAAGCAGAAATCTTGGTTTCTTATCTCTTATCACTTTTTACATTTGAATCTTTCTTCTATGGTTGTTTAACTTGCAAATATTGTGAGTTGGGAGAACAATTTTTACCATTATCTTCAAAACTGAAGTACAAAGATTCAGCAATATTTCTAAATCATGTAGTATACCGATAAAATGTAGCAACGGTCAAGAATCAAGTAAACAAAATACACAAATAACTAGAGTATTTATAAACTCCTTTCAAACAATAGGGTGATTACCAGAAAGCAAGGATTTGTTAAGAAGAAAGTTGCAAGGCTAATCTTCATTGAGGTAGAGGAGATAGGAAGAATGACCAGATGAAGTAATTCTACTTTATTATAAGGCTATATTAAGAAAATCTTGCAGTGTGAAAGTACAAATCTTTCACCATCTCTTGACAGTCAAAAAAATTAGAGAGGACTTTTTCTGAGTTTTTTCTCTGCCAGTTACGCAGCTGTGGGTTGCCCCCCCTCCCAAAAAACCCCATCTTATCTGATCCTTCCCTGCATCTTTTTCTCTGGTCCTCCGAACTCATTCACATGTATCATTATACTTTCTTAACAGATTGTGTGAATGCTGATGGCATATCTTGTTTTTAGCAAAGAATTTACAAAATGCTTTATGATGTGATGAATGGGGATCTATTTAATTGAGTGATGGATGGTATGAAATAATTAAGTGGATACAATTGTCTCAAAAATTGTACTCAAATAAATATTAATATTACTGATAAAATTGGGGAGTTATGAAAAACAATTAGACCTTGGTTATTGTTTCTTCTATATTTTCATTAATAAAGGAAGTAGATAAATCATGATTTTGTGATGCAAAAGTATAATAACACTTGGACAAAATTATTTTGGTCTCCTTTAATGATTCCCAGGTTCTCTCAGGTCCATATAGATCCCTGTCAGGATGCTGCCATCCTGATGGGAGGGGGGACCTTTGGAGCTCTCCTGTGATGTGTTTAGCTTTGCTTTGTTGACTCAGTTCCGCTGCCCGAGGTCATCTGCCTCACCTCACTATGGAAGAGATGCCTGGGAACATCTTACCACAATTTCTGTCTGGAGTTCTCACAACCTCTTTGCACCTCTGGATTGGCTCCTATTGACTGGGCAGTTGGGAGGAGTTTTGAACAATGGGGTTTAGCCTAACAATTTCACCCAGGAACTTCAGATTCTGCCTGCCTTCTCTTGCTGTCACTGACTCTCAATAAAAGTTCCTTTTGAAACGATGCCAGTTTCAAGAGTTCTGCTTTCTTGAGAGATTCAGCTTAGGCAGGGCCTTACAGCTTCCAGAACATAAAAATATGATTTTGTGTTAGAGAGAGGTGCATGAGTAAAATTCAATAGGAAACTAACTAATTGTTAACATCCAGAACTTGATACCAGATTGTATGAATGTAATGAATGGCAGCTATAATCTGTATTAATATTGCATTTGTAGGTTTTTTCACATTATTCTATTTGTAGAATGCTTATTGATTATTATAAAATAGTAGTAATATCTTAATGTTATGATAATAACCATATTCTTAATTTGTCGATAATGTCATTAATGATCCAGTGGAATGATACCAGGTCCTCTTGCAGGCACCACACTTGGAGAAGACACTGCACAAAATTTTCACCACCTTGAGTCAAGGACAAAGAAGGGGAGGAAGAGATCAAAGGAGCTGCTTTAAGTCTTGAGGAAAGACATCAAGCAGAAGAGGCATGTTGGAATAGAACAGAACAGAACAGAACAGATTAGAATAGAGCTGGAAGGGACCTTTGAGGTCTTCGATTCCAGCCCCCCGCTCAAGCAGGAGAACCTATACCATCTCAGACAAGTGACTGTCTAGCCTCTTCTTAAAAACCTCCAGTGATGGAGCGCCCACAATTTCTGAAGGCAAGCTGTCCCACTGGTTAATTGTCCTCACTGTTAGGAAGTTTCTCCTTAATTCCAGGTTGCTTCTCTCTTTGATCAGTTTCCAACCATTGTTTCTTGTCCTTCCCTCTGGTGCTCTGGTCAACAACCTTACCCCCTCTTCTTTGTGGCAGCCCCTCAGATACTGGAATACTGCTATCATGTATCACCTATTTCTTCTTTTCTTTAGATGGCCAAACCCAAGTTCCGCAGCCATTCTTCGTACATTTTGGTCTCCAGGCCTTTGATCATCTGAGTTTCTCTTCTCTGAATTTTTTCAAGACTCTCAACATCTTTTTTGTGATACATTGACCAAAATTGGCTGCAGTATTCGAGGTGTGGTCTTACTAGGGCTTTATAAACTGATACTAGTACTTCGCGTGATCTTGAATCTATCCTCTGTTTATACAACCCAGGATTGTATCAGCTTTTTTGGTTGCTGCTGTACACTACTGGCTCATAGTTAAGTGATCGTCCACCAAGGTCTCTCTCACAGTTGCTGCCTCCAAGTCAGGTCTCGCCCAATCTGTATTTGTTTCTTTAGTTTTCCCTGCCTAAGTGTAAGACTTTGCTTTTCTCCACATTGAAACTTATTTTATTGGATAGGGTCCATTGTTCGAGTTTGTCAAGATCTTTTTGGATCTTGAGTTTGTCTTCTGGGATGTTGGCTACTCCTGACAGTTTGGTATCATCTGCAAATTTGATGAGTCCCCCTTCAATTCCCTCATCTAAATGTTTATAAAGATATTGAAGAGTACTGGGCCTAAGACAGAACCTTGTGATACCCCACTGCTTACTTCTCTCCATGTGGATGTAGTGCCATTTAGGACTACTCATTGAGTATGGTTTGTCAGCCAGCTACAGATCCATCTGGTGGTGATGTTGTTATTCTACCTTTTTCTAGCTTACCAAGGAGTAGTTGTGATCTACTTTGTCAAATGCCTTACTGAAATCTAGGTATACTACATCCACTGCATTTTGCTGGTCTACTAGTTTAGTCATTTTATCGAACAATGAGATCAGATTGGTCTGGCATGATCTGTTTTTAACAAACCCGTGCTGGCTGCTAGTTATCACTTTGTTTGCTTCTAGTTCGCAGATCTATTTTTTGATTATCTTTTCTAGGATCTTCCCAGGTATTGATGTTAAACTGATTGGTCTGTAGTTTCCTGGGTCCATTTTTTTTCCTTTCTTGAAGATGGGGACCACATCAGCCCTTTTCCAATCCTCGGGTACTTCCCCGGTGCTCCAGGATTTGTGGAAGATGTGATGCAACGGTTCTGAGATAACATCTGCCATCTCTTTCAGAACTCTGGGATGTAATCTGTCGGGTCCTGGTGATTTGTATTCGTCAAGATTGGATAGGTGTTCTCTTACCATTTTCTTGCTTATTTTGATTTTTGTTTCTAGTATGTCTTTTGCAGTTTTTTTTTTGGTGTGTTGGACTATGGTTTCTTTTTGTGTGAAGACTGATGCAAAATATGAGTTAAGCAGCTCAGCTTTCTCCCTGTTGCCTGTAATTTCCTTGCCATCTTCTCTCTTTAGTGGGCCTACAGTTTGCTTAACTTTTTTCTTGTTGTTAATGTGTTGGAAGAAACTTTTTTTATTGCCCTTGATTTCCATTGCCAGTCTTTGTTCATTCTGAGCCTTTGCATTCCAGACTTCTTCTTTGCATGTTCTGGCTGTCTGCTGATAATCGGCCTTGATTATGTGTCCCTCTTTCCATTTTTTGTATTTGTCCATTTTGTCTTTTAGTTTTTAGTGAGATCTTTGAGCAGCCATGCTGGTTTCTTCCTGGATTTCTTGTTTTTCTTTCTCAATGGTATTGTGCTGATATGGGCTTTTGTGATCGTGTTTTTCAGGGTTTCCCACGCTTCTTGGGTTGTTTTCCCCTTTAGGATTTTCATCCATGGGATCTTTCCTAGGTTCTCTCTGAGCTTGTCAAACTCGGCTCTTTTGAAGTTTAGGACATTGGTTGGATTGTTTTCTATTGCTAGTGTTTGCATTATATTAAATTCCAGTATGATGTGGTCACTTTCACCCAAGGTTCCAGCAATTTCAATTCCCTCTATCGCTTCTTCTCTATTTGTAAGGATTAAGTCCAGTATAGCTTTGCATCTAGTTCCCTCCTCCAACTTTTAGTTAACAAAGTTGTCGGCTAGGTTGGTTAGGAATCTGTTTGATCTCCCACTCACTGCAGAGTTTGTCTCCCAGTTGATATCTGGATAGTTGAAGTCTCCCATTACTACTGTGGTGTGCTTCCTACATACATTTGTTAACTGGTTGTCAAAGAGTTCATCTATTTCTTCTGGTTGGTTGGGTGGCCTGTAATATACACCTATGGTGATGTCACTTTTTTTCTCTTTTATATTGACCCATATACATTCTGCAGAGATTTTGTCTTGGGTCGTGTGCATTTCTGCAGATATGCAGTGTTCTCTTACATATAGTGCAACTCCCCCTCCTCTTTTTGTAGACCTGTTTCTTTTGAACAATTTGTATCCATCCATCTGTCCATTCCATTCATGGGTTTCGTCCCACCAGTTTTCTGTTATGCCAACTATGTCATACCCTCCCTTGTGTACTACTGCTTCTAGTTCGCCCTGTTTGTTCCCCAAGCTTTGAGCATTTGTGTATAAGCATTTAAGACTTTTATGCCTGTCGGTGGGTGTGTTTCCTGCATCTCCTGATTGCTGTTTGAGTTTTCCTTTTTTCTCATCTCTGCACACCTGATTGTTTGATTTGTTTTCTTGGGATTTATGATTGATTTTGGGTTCTAGAGATTCTAAAGATTGGTCACCCTTCCCCTTCAATTTTAGTTTAAAGCCCTCCTGATGAGTTGGGCCAGTCTTTTTCTGAGTACATTTTTCTATGTTTTCGTGAGGTGCAGCCCATCCCTTGCCAAGAGTCCCTCGTGTAGAAAATGCAGTCCATGATCCAGGAAACCAAAGTATTCTTGGTGACACCAACCCTTTAGCCAGTGGTTTATTTCTAAAATTCTTTTTTCCCTCAATGGGTGTTGGCCTTTTGTTGGGAGCACTGACAAGAAAACTACTTGTGCTCCTAGCTTCTTGACTTTGTTGCCTAGTTGTTTGTAGTCTTTCACTATTGCACTCAGGTAGTTTGTAGTGTCGTTTGTTCCAATGTGGAGGAGGAGGAGGGGGGAGTAATCTGTGGGCCTAATTATTTTGGTTAGGTTCTTAGCCACATCTTTGATTTTTGCTCCAGGGAGACAGCATACCTCCCTGGACTCTATGTTTGGTCTGCAAATGGATGATTCTGTTCCTATGATGATAGAATCTCAGATTACCAATGCTCTCCTTTCTTTTTTGGGGGGGTGCAGTCTGGGGTACTTTTCTGTTTGTCTCAGGTGTGTTTGTTGATGTGGCTTTTTTAGGGATATTTGAGGTGACTTTTTTAGGATTATTTGAAGTTGTTTCTTTGCTAGGTGTCTGCATGTCTTCTTTGAGGGGGAGGTTGTGGGTCTGCATGTTTCCTTCTAAGGGGAGAAATTGATTGCTCAGTTTTAATGGGGCTGCTTCTGGTTGGGTAGGATTGGGCAGAAGGGGTTTGTTTGTTGCATGTTGTTTCTTTCTTTGAGTGTTGTGTTTCCTTCTGTGTGTGATATACCTCCATTTGACTTCCTCCAAGGGTTTATCAGTAGGGTCAAATCCTCTGGGAGTTATTTGTTCATTGTTTGGTTCGGTTTGGGAGGAGCTTTCTTTCATGCATTGGGGTTTGGCTAGAGTTGCTTCTAAGTTCCTAACCTTTTCCTATAGTAGTTCACATAATTTGCATCTGATGCATATGTAGTTTGAGTGTTCTTTGGGCATCAGTGCATACATGGAACATGTATTGCATATCACAATAGTTTCAGTCACCTGTTCCATGAATTCATTGTTTGGTAGTCAGTCTTTTTGGTTGGTGGTTGTGCTTTGCTGTTAGCTTTGTTTCTAGCTTCTTTGTTCTGGGTAACTATGGCTATTTTGCAGTCATTTTTTCTGCCTGTTTGTGCTACCTTGTTATTTATTTAACCTTCTTACTATTGTGTTAGTTTTATTTATCCTTATTCTTCCCTCTATCTTTTTTTAAAGTTTTTGAGTTCCAATTCCTTTTTATTCTTTACTGGGGGTCTTCCCTCCCTTCCTATTGGGACCTCAATCTTAATTGTTGCCTTCATTTATGTTGCTCACTCCTCCGGCCTCCTGTTGTTTTCTCCCTTCTGTCTTTGGTGCTGGTCTCTGCTCTGGTCAGGCCTCCGTTCAGCTTTCCAGTTGCCTCAGCTGCTCTGCCTGCTCTGCTCCTCTCAGCCAACCACTCAGCTTGAGAAATCAGAGAGGTCCCTGGGTCTCGAAGTCTCTCTGTTGTGAAGCTTAAGATCTTAAACCACCAAGCCCAGAGAGCACAAAAGACCCTGAAAAGGAATTTAGTTTGATGGATCCTTGTTGGGACCCCATACCTTCCATGGCTGCAGCCTTGGAGCCCACAACTTCTCTTCACCCTTCTCCCTTCTCCTCTGGGGTTTGGATGCAGCATTTAAGGCATGGGCCAGAAACTTAATGACACTGTAAGTAATGACTGGATTTGTGATCTGCATCCTATTCTTTTTCTCTTGGGTCTCCACTGGTGCTTTCTGGGTGCATCTTCTCCGGCCTTTGACAGAAAAGATGTGTTTTGAAACAGAACAGTGAAAATACTCAGCTTGAAATTCAGGTTCCACAAAGAAATCTCTTTTAAAGGCATTATCGTTTTTCCAACTATTTTTCCACTGAAAGGGAAAGCTCCAAATACTATGGATGTGCTTGAGACGCCAATCCTTTTTAATTGAAAATAATCCAACCACTGTGATGATCCAGACTTTCCCTTCAATGGGTCCTGGCAAACCTTCAAGTGCTGAATGGAATGGAAGAATAGTGTCCCAAGGGGAATCAAATTCTATAAAGTTAACAAAGACGTTGACTTGTCTCCACTTAGAGAGGGCAGCACTGAGGAATGCTATACGTACAGTCATTGAGAATTGTTGTGATATAACAACACAAATTCTATTCTTGACAAGCATAGGAGTAAAAGTCCTCATGAAATTCTCTCCCTTCTCTGTGTCTGGAGCAAAGAGACCAATCAGGGTCCATCCAAATTGGAGGAGAATTTGGACAATTCCTGGGTACTGGATCCCTTCTTTGGGGACCATCGGATGGAAAAAAGGGAATTGACTTTTATCACTCAGAGCGTCTGAAGCAATTCTATTACTGACCTGAAAAAACAATGAAGAATTCTGTGTTATATCTGGGATCCTACCAAGCCTGGAGGAACGTTGTCCATGGGGTCTTGATGGGTCGGACACGACTTCGCAACTAACAACAACCAAGTCCCAGTTTTTAGCTTTTAATGAATCCAACTTTTTTCTCATGCACATATTAGAACATTTCCTGTTGATTAGTCATTAGGCCATATCAAGATACAGAATATAAAACAAAGAACATTAACAAGACTGCATGTAAAAACAGAATTTAGAAAAATAAGTACAATAGAATAAGCATAAAGAATGAAAAGAGTATTTCTTTATAACCCGAGAATTTACCACAATCAGACCATAATTTCCTTCCGAAAAGGGCTTTATTATTGATCTCTCTCTTTCTTAAATAATTATCATTCAAAATAATAGATGTATTACATCTTCTATTTCTGAAGCTCCACAAATACAAGTACATTCATTGTAAGGAGTTTGGAAAATTTAACTCAATACTTGGAAGGTACATTTGTAGCAGCTGATACCTTTCAGTGTGCCAACCTTACTGAAGATGGCCCTACTTTTCTCTATTTTGACTATATTTGATTCTTTGTGCAGCATTTTTTTCAGGTTTTTCTCGAGTGGCAAAAAAGACAGGGAGATGACAGTTCCTAATATAAAATCAAGAATGTTTTAAATGAAATTTGTTTGTTCTAATAGCGTTTGGGGACTCTTATTAGTTTAATGAAGAGAAGGACGAGGGGTGACATGATAGCAGTCTTCCAATATCTCAGGGGCTGCCACAAAGAAGAGGGAGTCAAGCTCTTCTCCAAAGCACCTGAAGGCAGGACAAGAAGCAATGGATAGAAACTAACCAAAGAAAGAAGCAACCTAGAACTAAGGAGATATTTCCTGCAAGTTAGAACAGTTAACCAGTGGAACAACCTGCCTCCAGAATCTGTGAATTCCCCAATTTTATAAATTGTATAAATTCCCAATTCTGCTCTGAGGGCAGCAGCTGAAGTCCTTTTATCCACCCTCAAGATACTTCTCAGATGATGTGATCGGATTTGTACTAGTAGTGATATAAATTAAATCCCAAAGTTCAGCTCAATATAAGTGCATAATGGTAATGTTGGTATTTTGTATTTAATAATTCAGTCTAAGGAAGCCGCATACGTATGATTTTTTTTTTTAAATAGTGCATTCACTTGTGCCTTCTAAATGAGCTCCTTTGATGTTGAGGGAGCGAAGATCCAGTCACAGAGAAAAGTTCCCCCAGGTAAGGAAAGGTGTGAACTTGCTCTCTTGCCTCCTCATCTATTAGCCCCATATGGCAATGCTGTCATTTTCCAAAGACCATATTTTTTTACTTTGACTCATCCATAATCAGATAATAATTATGAGAATAGGAGCCAAGTCCTCCTAACAGCACATGAAACCCAAATGTCATATTGGCAACACCTTTGTCTTACCTTTTGCTACATATCAATCCTACTGCTCATCATCAACAGCAACAACAACCACAATACTTTTTTTCCATTTAATCATCCTTTTTCTCTACAAACTCGCTGAAACATAAGCCAATATTGATCCAAAACTAGAGGCAAATGATAGTCACACATCACACTTTAATATTGTTAGTGTTGAGGATGGGGATAGTTCTCAAAAAGGTTTAACAAATCAGAAACATACAATTATTTTTAGCAGTACTAATATTCATAGCCCAGAATAATTCAGTCATTAAAGAAGAACCACCATTAAAAGAAGGAGATTTTTGATAAGTGACCCAGAGAAGCTGTTCTAAAAACAAGTCATCTTCTATTCCTTTAAAAATCAGACATTGCATATCAATCAGTTATAAAAATATGGAAATGGTTGGGCAGAGGAAATTAGAACTATTTCAATCATTACTTTCAACCAAAATCAGTATTCCAGTCATGAATTTAGGACTGAACAGAGAGAGGAAAATAATGTGGACTTCTTTCAGGTTTCATTTGCCTCATGTTTCTACTCTCAGAAAATAAGGCAAAAGAGAGAGGCTGTGTTAATCAAAAGGATTCAAAACATTTGTCAGATCCTGCAATATAAGAGCAAGTAAAACAAGAAGAAAAAAAAGAAGAGTGTTAGAACTGCAAGTGGAGGGAATGAAACTCCATCGCATGACTTACAACCGAATCTGACTAGAAGGAGCCATGTTGAAAGGTAATGTTGCAGGTGTTATTCCTGATAGAGAGATGACTATACCAATGAGATGATCTCCTGGCCTATAATAACTCCATGACTTTTCTCCATCCTGGTGGTCCAAATTCAGTGGGCACTTCATCCTCAGCTTCCCAGAGAGTGGCTGGGACACCAGCAGCATCAAAAGCAGAAGCTGAAGCAGAAGCGGGAGGTCCGTAATTCATGGGGTGGAATCAATCTCCTTCCTCTTTCTAAAAAAGAATTAAAATTCAAAGCATTCTGACAGGGTGGAATATTTCTTTCTTGATTCAAACAGAGAAACCAAGATTCACCTGAAAGGGAGAGAAACTATATTCAAGAGCACAGCTCCTGTCTGTCCTGTAATGTGAGCCACAAAAAGCATAACCTGTGATATTTATTCTTTTCTGATGCAAGATCCATTCCATGTTGCTTCAGTCTGATGTTTACATCAAAGGCAGTCACTGGAGACATAGGAGAAGAGGTCTCAGAGACAGGGATGGTGATGATTGCAGTGAGAAGAAGCTTCTGCTCTTGGGACCCTGAACTTCTTCAACGTATGGAGGGATAGCTGGAGAAAAGAATGTTAGAGAAAAGTCACAGATACACCCCTTGGGGCAGTTTTCTACAGTGGTCTTAGTCCTTAGTCCTTCCTGTTAGGACATGTCTCGACCTTTCTTGCACACTAGCAGGTTCCTAAGGATCAAGGCCTGTCTGCTTTGAGATTGAAGCTTCTTAACACAAAGATATTAGGGAAGGGAACTGTTCTCTTTCGGCCGAAGAGACATTGAGGCGAGGCAGGAGTAACAAACACACGTCTTTATTGAGATCACGAACAGAAGACAAAATGGTGCCACGGCCTTTTATAGCCCCTTGCAAGGGACAGCATCAAACAATCATTGCAAGGCTAGTCTCCCGCCTTGCGCATGCGCACAAGGCTGGAGACAGCCTGTCTGGTCCCGGGCAACCACGTGGATTGCCCGGGCCTTTTGCAGCCTCCTGAGCCTGCTGAGTCATTCAGCAGTCCCAGGACTTAACACCCCTCCCCCCTTGGATAAAACAATAAGTGAATACTTATAGTTTTAAAACAACCTACATATACATGTTATTAATTTTAACACAATTATGCCTGCACACAGGCAGACCCTTATACCTCATATTGTTTCAGGTTATCAATAGAACACCCTTCTATGAGTGTCCAGAGTTCTAGAGAACTAGTAAGCCTCCCTAATACTTGACAGGAACCTCACATAGTCCTTTAGATGCTTGGGTGGACCTTTGGCCCTCTCTGACCTTCTTGGAGCCAGCGTTGGTGCCTGGCATGCCACCTCGCCTGTTGGGCTAGGCAAGCCAGGACTTTGATGCCCCCAAGACCCAGGCAACCCTCCAGACTGCTGACTGGCTGGATCCGCTAAACCCAAACCAGAGTTCCTTGGTGAGGTGGAGTTCCCCAAGTCCAGTGGTGGGGTGGAATTCCCCAAATCCACAATGGACCCCTCTTGGGAACACTGCCCTTCGAGCCCAAGACCAGCAGCTGGAGTGGCCTGAGGAACTGATTGACTGCCATGTCCCAATGACCCGGTGCCTGTGCAGAGTCAGGAGCCGCCTCCATGGCAAAACCCCCTTCAGGAACATGTGCAGGAACATTTGAAGGTCCACCTTGGTGGAGAGACTGTGGTCCACAATCATAATTGTGGTCCTCCTCCCCCCCCCCAGAGCAGAGCCAGGGGCAGAAGAGTGGCTGGAAACCTCCAGCGCAGTTGGTCAATGTGACGTCTGATCACACGACCATCATCCAAGGCCACTTCGTATGACAGTGGCCCAGAGACCTTGCATACCACTGCTGTCACCCAGAGATGTCCAGGTCCATAGTTCCTTGCCCAGACCGGATCGCCCACCTGTAGTCTCCTAGGTGCCCGCGGTTGTGACACCTGTGAAGCCACCTGGTCAGGGTGCAACCTGTCCAGCTTAGTGATGAGTCTGCGACCCCAGCAGAGTTCAGCTGGGCTTTTCCCAGTGGCAGTGCAAGGTGTGGTGCGGTGACAAAGAAGAAAGTCAGCTAACCTGTGATGCCAGTTTCCATGAGTGATTCTCTTTAAAGCATCTTTGGTAGTACGCACCATACGCTCAGCTTGACCGTTGGAAGCTGGATGAAACGGTGCAGATGTGGCATGCCGGATCATGTTGGCTTGAAGGAAACCCTGAAACTCAGAAGATGTGAATTGGGGTCCGTTGTCTGAGACAAGGACATCTGGAAGACCATGTGAGGCGAAGATGCCTCTCAGCACCTGGATGGTCCTGGCAGTAGTAGTGGAGGAAACAGGAACAACCTCTAGCCACTTGGAATGGCTGTCCACGAGGAGAAGGAAGAATTGCCCCTGAAAGGGCCCAGCGTAGTCGATGTGTACCCTCGACCATGGTATGTGTCTCCTCCCACCTATGTACAGGGGCCTGGGGCATTTCTGGCCTTGACTGTTGGCAGACTTGGCACCCATGCACCTGGGCCTCGATCTCTTTATCGAGCCCAGGCCACCAGAGGTGGCTACGTGCTAGCGCCTTCATCTGGACTATTCCCGGATGTCCCTCATGCAGAGAGAGCAAGACTCTAGTCCTCAATGAGGCCGGGATGACTACCCGGCTACCCCACAGGAGACACCCCTTGAAAGTAGAAAGCTCATGCTTCCTTTGCCAGAACCCTTGGAATTCTGCACCCGGGCACGTGTCAGGCCATCCTGACAACACCCATGTCAGCACGCGTGTAAGCGTGTGATCAGTGGCAGTTTCTGCAGCCACGTCCCTAGCATTGAGGGGAGATTCAGGCAATTCCTGAATGGAAAGAATGTGAAGAGCAGGAGCAGGATCTGCCTCTATCTGCTGTAGAGGTAATCTGCTGAGACCATCTGCATGGCCCATTTCTTTACCTGGTTTGTGAACCAGGGTGTAGTCATATGCTGACAAGAAAATTGACCATCTCAGCATTCTGGGAGATATAATGTGTGGGGTTTGTTTTGTTGTTGTAAACAAACCCAGCAAAGGTTTATGGTCTGTGTAAACCGTGAAATGGCGGCCATACAAGAAATCGTGGAATTTCTTTATTCCAGCCACTATTGCCAAAGCTTCTCTATCAATCTGTGCATAATTACGCTCTGCAGATGAGAGAGTCCTAGAGTAGTAGGCCACAGGGACTTGTGTCCCATCAGCCTTGAGATGGCTCAGTACAGCCCCAACCCCATAAGGGGATGCATCACAGGCTATGCACACAGGCAATTGCTCATTAAAATGGGCTAATACCGCATTTGAAGAGAGCAAGGCCTTGACCTCTGTGAAACTCCTTTCATGGACCTCCGTCCATTTCCATGGAGCCTGTTTGTCCAAGAGCCAGTGTAATGGCTCAGCCACTGCAGCCTTGTGGGGAAGGAATGAATGGTAAAAATTTAACAGCCCCAGGAAGGCTTGAAGCTCACTCTTCGACTGGGGGCTTAGGGCCTGCTGAATCGCTTGAAGCTTGGATTCCGAAGGATGGATGCCTTCAGCATCAATACGGAATCCCAAGAACTCAGTGGAGGTGACTCCAATTTTACACTTGTTTTGCTTCAGCTTCAGCCCTGCTTGGCGGAAACGCAGCAAAACAGCTCTCAGCCTTTCAGCTAAGTTCACAGATGACTCCCCAGCGATGAGGATGTCAGCAAAATAGGGACAGACCCCCGGAATACCACGGAGCATTCGCTCCATCACACTTTGGAATATTCCAGGGGCTACATTAACCCCAAACTGCAGCCTTTTTACCTTAAAGGCTCCCCGGTGCGTCACAATTGTTTGGGCCTCAGCCGTTGCCTCATCAACAGGTAACTGTTGATAGGCCTGAGCCAAATCCAGCTTTGCAAAGATCCGCCCCCCCTTGAGGGAAGCCAGAATGTGGCTCACCACTGGCACCGGATAGGCATGCTGCTGCAATGCTCTATTAAGTGTACATTTATAGTCCGCACAAATCCGGATCTCTCCATTGGCTTTCAGTGGCGTGAGTATAGGGGTTTTCCATGGTCTAGAGTCCACAGGCTCTAGAATTCCTTACTGGATCAGCTTGTCCAGCTCTGCATTGATTTTGCTTTTCAAGGCAAAAGGTACCCTTCTAGGCTTGATTCTAATGGGTGTGATGGCTGGGTCCAAACGTAAGGCAATGGGAGGCCCCTTGTACAAACCAAGCTCTGCACTGAACACATCCGCAAACTCCTTGCAAACATCTGCAAGGCCTGACGTTTGCAGATTGTGCAGCCCAGTCACTTGGATCCCAAGGGCCTCGAACCAATCGAGTCCTATAAGACTCGTGCGATCACCCCCAACTACCACCACATCTAGCAGTCCTTGAAAACTCTTACGCTGCACTCTGACTGTGGCCTCCCCCTTCACGCTCGAAATTTGAAAGTCAGTGAGGATTAAATTTGAAGGCCTGAGTTTGATTCGAAGGCCACTTCTGTGGCAAACCTTATTAAAGGTGTCTAGGGAGATGATTGATAGAGCGGACCCGGTGTCCAGCTCCATCAACAAGGGAACCCCTTGCAACTTCACGTCAAGGTGAAGTTTCTTTTTTAGAGGCCTGTGAACCCCAGTTTTGAAAATGCCCCTACGGGACGCGCAGAAGCCCACCCTATTTTGGCTGGGGACCTTGGTACCTTTCAGAGGCAATTCTACTGTCAACTGTTCCTTCTGGCGACCCAAATAGATGGATGCGATGTGGCCTTGGCTGCCACATGCCCAGCAGGTAGCAGAGCAAAACGGGCAATCAGCTTGCTTGTGGTGTCCTCCACAGCCGAAACACCGAAGGGATGCTGCTGCTCTTTCTTTGTGCCCTGGAGGCTTCCTCACTTCAGCCTGTTGAAGCCTGTCCACCTCTTCCTCCGGATCCGATTCAGATGCCTCTCGAGCAACATCTTGATGGATTGAGACCGCTGCTGGGGGGTTCCTGGCGAGCCGCAGGGCCTTCACAGTGCTGCCTGCTGCTTCTTCAGCTGCAATCTCTCTCAGAGCATCTTGGAACGATACATCTTCCTTTGTAAAGAGTTTCTGTTGTAGCTCACGACTTCGCAGTCCGCAGACCAAACGATTCCGGAGTCTCTCTTCCAGATCCGTGAAAGCACACTGCCTAGCTGCTTGTCTTAAGGCAGCAAAAAAGTCCGCGGCAGACTCACCAGGCCTTTGATCTCTCTGCTCAAATGCATGCCTCCAAACAATTACTGATAGCTTGGGTTCGAAATGCCCATGCAACATCCTCTTGAAATCGGTGTATGCAATTGATTCCAATGGTGCTGGGGCTACAAGATTTTCTGCAATGTCAAAAGTCTCTTGCCCACAGACACACAGCAATGTAGCAGCTTTGAGGCCATCTTCCTGGACCTTATTAACTCTAAAGTAATTCTCCACCTTTTGTTTTTAGTTGCTTCCTGTTCCTGTGGCATGAACTTTGACCTGAGTCTGAGTGTGCTTTCCTGGTATTCTGATGGTGATGGATTAATCCTATTATGACCCAAAGGTGATATCCTGCTTCCCTGGGGCTGGAGTTGATGATTCTTAGAGTTTGGGTGAGGTATGCAGATTTTAGGTGTCTTTGTCTTCTTAATCTCCTAGCTTCAACCTTCCTGAGGGTTTACATCTGCATTTGTACAGAGCTGGCTTCTGCTTGGGGGAGGGAGACCTGGGGCTATCAAGGAAAACTGGGCATGCTTTTCTGCCTCTTCAAGATCCTTTGAGAAAATATATTTTCCTGCCCTTTTAATATTTCCTTCTCTGGGCGGCTGACTTCCCACACCTTCAAAGGCAAAGCACTTCCTGAAAACCTTGCCAAAGTCTCTGGCTCAGCTGCACCCAGGGCCTTTCTGATCACCTTCACCCAGTCAGATGAGGCTGTGAGCTTTGCTGTGCCTGGCTCTGTTCTTGCAAGTCCAGCCAGGTGGCCTCCAACTCACTAAAATTGGGACGATTTTTGGAGCTGGTTGTGCTGCAGAGAGGTGACAAGAATCTCCCAATCGTGCCAAGGAGAATGGGTTTCAAGTCCTCATGAAGGCAACTGGGGGGATGGGGCAATGAAGCATGGGTCCTGGAGAGCCAGGAATGACTGAGAGACTATAGCAGTGGTGGCGAACCTATGGCACGGGTGCCAGAGGCGGCATTCAGAGCCCTCTCTGTGGGCATGCACGCCATTGCCCCAGTCCTAGGCCTTCAGCTGAGTTTTATAAAACCTTTTCACTTTAGGCCTACGCCGCTGTGTGCAAAAAAAAAAAAGGTTCAATCAGTCAATTTCAACTTCTCGTGGGGAAAAAAAAAGATCGTGCAAAGTTGGAATTGATTGATTGAACTTTTTAGTCCCACCCAGTCTACCATTACCACCGCAGCTATGCCCACCCAATGGGCCACGCCCAGCCAATGGGCCACACCCGCCCAGCACTCGACGATGCATAAGTGGGTTTTGGGTTGCAGTTTGGGCACTCAGTCTCTAAAAGGTTCACCATCACTGGACTATAGGATGCCTGTGGGCCTTCCTGGCAAGGGCAGGGAGGGCGCTCTGGAAGGGAGAAAGGAAGGCAGAGTCCCCAACCCAATCCAGTCAGGGCAGCCTTGGGTGCGATCAGAAACCTCTCTTCTGAGGGAGGGGCCTTCCTCACATATGGGGGGGCCTGTTGTGCATCACTAACATCACAGTCAGCATTGTCAACACAGAGCAAAAAATTTCTTTGCTTCCTTCCTTCCTTCTCTCTACTCTTTGACTCTCTGGTGTCAGTAATTTGTAGATTTTGAACCAACCTAGAACTAAGGAGAAATTTCCTGACAAACCAATTAATCAGTGGAACGACTTGCCTCCACAAGCTTTGGCTGCTCCAACACTGGAGGTTTTCAAGAAGAGACTGGACAGCCACTTGTCTGAAAGGGTAAATGGTAGGGTCTCCTGCTTGAGCAGGGGGTTAAGAATAGAAGACCTCCAAGGTCCCTTCCAACTCTGTTATTCTATTATTCTGTTTCAGGAATGCAGTATATTTAGCAAATTAAGTTGTTAAAGGGGGTATAGACTTGAGGGCAGAGGTGGTTAGGTAGTTTTAGGGGTGAAAGATGAAAAAATCTGTCTCTAAAAAGCTTTTTTGTGTTCTTTATTGAAGAAATGTGGGGTTTGGGGGGAGTGGGTGGGGGTCAAAGCTAGGAAAAGGTTTCAGGAAGCTCATCTGAAGCTGCCTCATCGTCATGCAGTGTCTGGTTTCCCAAGCCTAGCAAGAGCCAGGAGAGCTTTGCAGTCTCCCAACAGCCTGAGGATCAGGGTGGAAAGCTTCAAAAGCAGCCGCCATTTCTACATGGACTCATTGGAGTATTGCAAATGGTGTCCACTTCCAACAGGCCTGAGGATCAGGCCCAAGCACTGCAGCGTCCCATTGGGGCAGGATCAAAAGGGAAGAGGCTTCCAGCCAGAGGGAAATATGTTACCCAGCCACATCTGGAAGGCCGCAGGACCCTGAACACTTCTATACGTTAAAGAGGGGCTTGGTGGGGGCACAAGGGAGTCAAGGAGGGGCTGAAGAAAGAGCTCACATTTGAGGAAAGGAGATGGAAAAGGGAGCTCTTTGGGGGGGTGACCCCAGCAGGCAGAAACTCAGCTGCATTGGCATTCAGCTCTTATTTTTCCCAGGGTGGCACTCTTTGATGTGAAGGAAGACAGACAGCCCTGATCTTGAGTGGGGAGGGACGTCCCAAGTCTTAAATCTTCCAGGGACGCTTTTTGCCTAAAGCCAAGTTCTCCATGAGGAAAGATTTCCATTTTGGGCCTCCCGGGTCAGAGAGAGAAGCGAACTCCAGCTTGTAGAAATGGCGGCTACTTTTGAAGCTTTCCACCCAGATCCTCAAGCTGTTGGGAGACTGCAAAGCTCTCCTAGCTCTTGCTAGGCTTGGGAAACCAGACACTGCATGACGATGGGGCAGCTTCAGATGAGCTTCCTGAAACCTTTCCATGGCTTTGATTCCCCCCCTTGCTCCCCCCCAAAACCCACATCTCTTCCATAAAGGACACAAAAAAAGCTGGGAGAGACAAATTTGTTCATCTTTCACCTCCCTCCCCAAATTAGGTGCTAAAAAATCTCTCTCCTCAAATCTCTACCCCTTTAACAATTTGCTAGATATACTGCATGCCCGAAACAGAAGAACAGAGTTGAAAGGGAACTTGGAGATCTTCTAGTCTAACCCCCTTGCTCAAGCAGGAGACCCTACCATTTACCATTTCAGACAAATGTTTGTCCAGTGTCTTCTTGAAAACCTCCAGTGTTGGACCACCCACAACTTCTGGAGGAAAGTCGTTCCACTGATTAATTGTTTTGTTAGGAAATTTCTCCTTAGTTCTAGGTTGGTTCAAAATCTGTAAGTTTACTTTGATTGCAGAGAGTCAAAGAATAGAGAAAAGCAAGGAAGGAAGCAATGAAATTTTTTTTTGCTCTGTCTCACTGTATGTGAGGAGGCCCCTCCCTCAGAAGAGAAGTTTCTTTTTTTTTTTTGAACAAGTTTTATTAAATTTTTCTATTTTTACATCCAGGTAATTAGGAAGCAGCATGGTGATAGAGTAATCAATAATCCAATAACAGAATCATTCATATATATGTCAGGTTACATCATTAAAATTCCCTCTCTGTTCCCCTTAATTATTATATCATATACAAATTAATGCATTTCTAAGTAAAGCTCAATCAGTCAATACATTTATCAATAACATTTTAGTTATACATATCCAAGTCCTGTTTTTGAGTTCTACTTAATTCCAATCACCATACTCAGGTTTAGTCTTTAATAACCATAGTATTTAAACTTCGGGTGACCCTAATTTCCCTCATTTCATTATAAGATAGTTATCATATCTAAAGTAGATATATTGTTCCAAAAATTACATTCTTACTTTTTCACAAATACATTTCATTTCTCATCCTGGTAGCTCCTCATTTACTAATAATATATCTTTTATTGTCACAGACCCATTTCCATATTACAATTCCAAGCTATAATCTAACAGTTAATTTTTATTTCCATCATAAATCTAAATCCTGTATATTAAATCAATCTATATCTCTAAAAATCTGTCATTAAAATTCCCTCTCTATTTCCCTTCAGATTAATACATTTCTAAATAAAGTTCAATCAATCAATACATTTATCAATAATATTTTACTTATACATCCTATTTTTAAGTTTTAGTTAATTTCAATTACCATATTACAATTTGGCCTTTAAAGTAAAATAACTTCCATTGTCACAAACTCATTTCCATATTACAATTCCAAGCTATAATCTAAATTACTTTTCATTTCCATTATAAATCTAGATCCTAAATATTACATCAATCAGTATCTCTAAAAATCTCCTTAACCCATTAGGTAAAATTTTAAACCATTTTTAAATCTAACTCTGGCTTTCTTTTTCTGCCAAACAGGCTTCCATGCCAGAGCCTTTAAATCCTCCGATAGATCTCCCTTCATTCTTACACATGTTGTTTGAATCAAGGGAGAGCATCCAGTTGTCAATTTTTCAAAGGAGCTGGCCCCTTGATAGTTATTAAGTTGTTGTCCTAATAGTTCAATTCTCCATGTTTGATTTGGGATATTTATCATCATTTCAATCTGGTCTTCTTCTTGTTCCAGTTTCGTCTGATTAGAAAAAAGAGTCATGTCTGGTGATGTAATTGTTATTTGATTGTCTAGGTTGTCTAGGTACTCAATATATTGTATTTGTTGATCAGTTCCTGCTGCTTTTGGAGTTACAGGTATTTTAGTTGAAGTCAGTATTTGATTCTCAAAGTCCTCAGTAGGTTGTATATATTGTTGTTCAGCATCCTCTTTAGTGTTAATTTGTTCCTCTTCTCTTATTTTTTGGCTTATAAGTTGATCAGTTGCAGGCTGGAGTTCAATTTGTAACTTCGGGATAACATCTTTAGCTTTCATTCTGGCATTCATTAGTTCAGTGGCTTCAAGATTTTTTTCAAGTATAAGTTTATAATTAAGTTGTGGGTAAAATTCCTCCATTTCTGTAGTGATTAGAGATAGTTTTTTTAATGGAGGCTATGTTTAGTAAAAGTAGCCAATATCCACCTCCACAATATCTAGAGGTTGTTTTTGCCACCCAGCTGTTTCCACTTCTTATCTTTTCCTTAGATAATATGAAGGACAGATGAAGGGAGTCAGCAGCCCTCAAAGTCAGAAAATTCAATTGCTGTACCAAGCCACAAGATGTCCCCAGTAGACCAGAAAAATCTTTTTTCCAGACGTTAGTTAAGCTTTTATCCAGTTAAAAAGCGAAAAAGAGATATTTTTCAAACTTAATAGATAGAGAAAGTGCTAGTTCTTTATAATAGGAACTCCCAAGTCTCAAAAAACAGCAAAAAAATAAAAATCCAGTTAGTTGGTTATAGAAATTAGTTATTATTATTTTTCCCCCCAAAATTTAAATTCCCAAGGTATGCAAATGCTGCTGTATTAAAAGCGGGGAAGAAGTTTCAGGAGGTTTTTACAGGAAGGTAGTTAGGGTAAGAGAAAGGTAAAAAGGAATCTCACCCAGATCTTCCACGGTGCTTCTTAGTGCTTAGTTGTTCTTTTGGCTTTCGGCAGGTACAGCTAAGTGATTGGCCATGTTAATGGCCGATCTTTTCTACGTCGATGCCTCAGATCAAACGGAAGGGCTGCCGCCTTTCCGCGATCAAATGAGGGTCCTCCTCAGGGGTGGTCGCCCCTCCAGGGCGACTTTCGACCCTTTCTAGGGTCTTTCAGCGAAGAAAAACCAGATGACGGAGAGAAGGCTCTCCCCGCCTGTCCGCTGGCGCCACGATCACACCCAAGGCTGCCCTGACTGCATCGGATTAAGGGCTCTGCCTTCCCTTCTCTCTTCCAGAGATCCCTCCCTGCCCTTGTCAGGAAGGTCCACAGACCTCCTGTAGGCCCCTCTCTCACTCCTGGCTCTTCAGGACCCGTGCTTCATTGTCCACCCCCCCCCAGTTGTCCTCATGAGGACTTGAAACCTATTCTCCTTGTCAGGATTGGGAGATTCTTGTCACCTCTCTGCAGCAAAACCAGCTGCAAAAATCGACCCAATTTTAGACAGTTGGAGGCCACCTGGCTGGGCTTGCAAGAACAGAGCCAGGCACAGCAAGGCTCACAGTCTCAGCCGATGGGGTGAAGGTGGTCAGAAAGGCCCCGGGTGGAGCTGAGCCAGAGACCTTGGCAAAGTTTTCAGGAGGTGCTTTGCCTTTGAAGGAAAGGCTGAAAGTTCCCTTCCCTAACATCTTTGTGTTAAGAAGCTCAAAGCAGACAGGCCTTGATCCTTAGGAACCTGCCAGCATGCAAGAATGGTCAAGAATGCTTACAAAAGCAAAAGTAGTCAAGAATGCTTCTTCAAGTGAAACATCACACATAACACATAAGACAAGGCAACGGCTGGGAAAAGGGGAACTTGGGAGCAAAACCTGAGCTGCTCCTTCCTTTGCAAAACATGACCACAAACTAGACTGATCTCTTGTCTTGTGAATGTTGCCATGCTGGATAGCCAGGGACCCTGAATCCAAAGGCAGATCCTATAAAAGGTTTTCCATCTTCTGTGCAAACACACTGCATTGGCCATCACATAGATGGTTTGTGGTAAATCTGGGTGAGTTCACACAATACCCTTAACTTAGGTTAAGGGAAGAAAACTGCTACATTGGCATAATGTATCATGCCAAAATATCTAAACCAGATGCTGGCTTAGCACTATGTTCTTCACACATTGGCACAGGACAAGGTTCCCAACTACTGGAAATTTAATATTTTTTTAATTTAAACTTAAACTTAAACATTATATTTAAAGTTTTAAAATCTCAGTCAATATTATCAGGGGCTCTATGGATGACCAAAGTCCTCTGCTCCTTAGAGGTTTCTTTGGGGATGCAAGGGAGAAAGAAGCCACTTTTAATCTGGTTACCTCTGAAGCCCAAAACCTTTGCCCCTCCCTGTGGTCAGTGCCAGGCTGAGATGTGTCCAGCTTGCTAAAAATAATGCAGAAATGACTGAAAAACCTGATTGGCCTAAACATGAGCTGTGAACTTCACCTGTTAATTCAGTTGATGACTCCACCCAGCTCAGGAAAGAGGGTTTCTCCCCAATCCAGGTTAAGGAGAGCACACGCTTCCATGATGGTCAGTGGAGTTTGACTCAGTCGGTTCAATTCTGCAGAGCATGCACAACTGTCAGGCACCTGGTGGGACACTCACACAACACACTTTCAGGACCTCTGCAGCTGAGTCCTGCAAAGGGGACTGAGGGGTTCTGTCAGACTGCAAACCCCTCCCCTATTCCCTTTTGTCTTCTATTCTTTTGGGGCCTGTCATTCTGTTGGGGGAGGGGGTGCATGGGGGAATATGTTGGTAACTTTCGCTTTCCTCTTTCTTTGTCTGGCCTCCTCCCTCTGAGTATGGAATGTGTCCCCTTTTCTAGAAGACAGTTGCAAGGAAACGAAAGCTGGAGAAGACCTTGAGATGCGGGCCTACTGTACCAGTCAGCCGGCCATCAAGCCACCTGTGGATTGGCTGGAGTTCAAACAGACATTATGACTTTGGTGGGAGGGGGCATACTGCTTGCTTTAATTATATCATTCATGTGGGCTTTTCTTCAGATCTCACCTTACATACCCTGCTATCACTAGTCCCTAATAAAAGTTCCTTTTCAGACAATGCCTGTTTCAAGACTTCTGCTTGTTTGGGAGATTAGTTGAAGTGGATCCTGACAGAAGGTGAGATCTGCATAGTACTCAACCCAGAGAAGTGAACTGCTCTACCGGAGGACTCGTGACCGAATTCTTGATGGAGGAGTTCCAATCAGCGCAATGGGCCGAAGATCTCCTCAGCCTTGAAGCCAGCGAAAGCCTCTCCAGGGACCTGGAAGAGGCTGGACCATCTGGTGAAGAAGATCTAGCTAGATGGTCACTCGGAGTCAGGAAGAAAGAAAGCTGGGATGAGAAAGCCCCAAAAGTCACCTTAACCTGGGGGGGGGAGGTAAGAAAAAAGTTAAGAAGAATCCAGAGCCTGCCCCCCCCCAGACAAAGACACAGAGAAAGAAGAACCCAAACCAGGATCTATGGAAGCTATAATGGAGTATGTGAAGAAAACCCTCGATGAGTTTAAAATGCAAATGAAAGGGGCCACAAATCCGAAGAAGAGTCGGAGGGGGAAGAATCCAATGAGGAAGAATCGGAGACCTGAGAGGCAGCAGCCGTCGAAGCCCAAGGTGCAGCCCAACCACGAGGCCATCCACTACAAGCCACCAGGGGCAGAACCCCCCCCCCCAGCCAGCAGAAACGAAGCCAATCCCAATTGGGGCGAAGTTTGATGGAGACCCCAAAAGACTGGGGTATTTCCTGGCATAGGTGTTCACCTACATGCAGATCTATGGGAGAACCCTGCCCATGGATGTCGAGAAGGTACATGTGGTCACCTTGGCACTGGAAGGGGTGACGGCAGATTGGATGGTGACTCTTTACAACTGCAATGCCCCTGAGCTGAGAAACTTCAACAGTTTTATGGCTGTGCTCCAAAGGTGTTTCGAGGACCGGCTGGCAGACAAGAAAGCCCGGGAGCTCATAAAGACCATGAAGCAAGGGAAAAGACCTATCGCTGAATACACTGAGGAATTCAGAGAACTGGCCAGCTGCCTTCATTGGCCAGAGGAGATCCTGGTGAGCTGTTTCCAGGACGGGCTTAATGAGGAGATGTATAATGGTTGCGTAGCTCGGGGAGCCCTGGGGTGACTTTACGACTGGTGCCTGCTAGCCGAGGAGGTGGAAATCAACCAATGCAAGCACCTACACTGCCTGGTGAGGCAAAGCTTTAAGCCGCAACCAGAGAAGCGAGGAGACTCTGCACGAGCCACTCCCCCCTTCTGCCTCACAGCACAGTGTGTTTCAAGTATGGAAAGGAGGGGCATCACACCACTGATTTCAGCAGCAAGACACCTGCTAAGAGAGGGGACCGCCTGCTGGCTGGAAACCCCCCCATGATGCAGAGAAACCACCATGAAGTCCACGGAGGCCATGGAGTTCCTTGCGACTGCAGTCCGGTAGGTCGAGCTCCGGCCCTAAAAGCCGGTGACTCTGCAGAAATGGAGGATGACGACGAGGATGACCCGCTGGTGAGTGGGCCAATTGACCCCATAACAGTGCCCCTAGAACTGTCCATAGGGGAGTGCAATTTACATCAGAATTTTGGAAGGAATTTTTATCCCTCTTAGGAACCACTCAGGGACTGTCATTTAGTCATCCTCCTCAATGTAATGGACAGACCGAATGTTCTAACTCAGTACTTGAGCAATACTTAAGATGCTTTATTAATTTCCAGCAAACGGATTGGACAGACCTACTCCCTTTCGCAGAAGTTGCTTACAATAATGCAGTCCACTCCAGCACAGGCTACACTCCCTTTCAAGTAGCCACCGGTCAAAGTTTCAACCCTATACCAGAACTAATCCCAAACAAACTGGCAATCCCATCGCTGAAAGAATGGATAACACAATTACAAAACACCTGGCCAGTAGTTAGGAAAGCTTTAGATGAAGCTAGGCAAGCATACAAAGCACAAGCGGATAAAAAAAGAGTCGAACCCATACCATTCACTGTAGGAGAAATGGTATATTTGTCTACAAAATACCTAAAATCCCTACAGCTGTAAAAAACTTGGCCCAAAATATATAGGACCTTTTCCAATTAAAGGAATCATAAACCTAGTAACAGTAGAATTAGAACTACCCAAAAACCTCAGGCAAATACATCCAATTTTTCACTGCACCTTGCTGAAATGAGAACAACAGTCACCCTTACAGCCAAAAATCCCCCACCATCACCTCCAATCATGGTTGAAGGAGAACAACACTTTGAGATAAAAGAAATCCTAGATTCTAGGAAGTATCATGGGGCAACTCAATACCTAGTAGCATGGAAACACCTTCCCTCCTCACAAAACGAGTGGGTCCATAAACGTCAAGTCAGAGCACCCAGACTGCTAAAGAAGTTTCATGCAGAATATCCCAACAAACCAGACTAACTCTATACCTGTTTTGTTTTCTCTACAGCTGGATCTCTCCTATTTTTAAGGGGGGCAGGATGTCAAAACTCATTTCTATTTCATTTCTATCTATCTCCTCTGATCTAAAAACAAATCTCACTTTCCCCTGGGTTCTGCCATACTCCCAAGGGGAGGGGGGATATGCCTGCGGGGTTATTGCTTTCGCTTCCTCTATTCACTACAATGTAACCTTTTGTCTTGTTTATTGCTTCTGTGTCCGCTGCCCGCTACAATGTAACAATTTGCTTCCTACACTGCATCTCTCTCTGAACTTTCCTCTTCCTAACCTGTCAGCTAGGAAAAGGGGGGAGAAAGAAATTCAACCTCCGGAGCCTGGCTTATTTCTCCGGTCTCAAAAGGAGGTGCGAAGAGCTGCTTGAACATCATGCTATGACTGGAGCTGGACCAATGTTATCTCCCCTTTCCCATGATGGACTTAACACCTGGGGACTGGCTGGTCTGAACCGTCCGGATGAACTGTGGGGTGGGGTTTGCTTGGGGACACTTTAAAGTATCGATCTGTAAAGGAATCCCTTAGATCCTGTCTATTATGCCTGCTATCAACTACTTTTAATAAAAGTTCCTGTTGGAGAAAACCATCTCCAAGAGTTCTGCTTTCTTAAGATGTGGGATTGAAGTGGGTCCTTGCACCTGTGAAACAAAAGTGCAACTCATCTGAAAAAAAAAGTTTGGGTTATATGTTGAGTCAAATCTAAGCCAAAATATTAGCAACTAAAATCTGGGGTGAAAATCGTGGTTCTTATTTGATAGAAGAAGGTAGCTCAATGTTTCCTGAAAGATGATGTTCAGGATGCAGTTTCTATGGTATTCATAGGTTACACCTTCTCCCGCCTAGCCTTGAGTATGAAATGTTTTTTCCACACATAGGAGGAACCTAACTGGAAGAGTGTTTTAGATGCAACGGATGGAAACTAATCAAGGAGAGAAGCAACCTAGAACTAAGGAGAAACTTCCTGACAGTTAGAACAATTAATCAGTGGAACAACCTGCCTCCAGAAGCAGTGAATGCTCCAACACTGGAAGTTTTTAAGAAGAGACTGGACAGCCATTTGTCTGAAATGCTATAGGGTTTCCTGCCTGAGCAGGGGGTTGGACTAAATGACCTCCAAGGTCCCTTCCAACTACATTATTATTATTATTGTTGTTGTTGTTGTTGTTGTTGTTGTTGTTGTGGTTGTTGTTGTTGTTATTATTATTATTATTATTATTATTATTATTATTATTATTATTATTATTATTATTATTATCATCATTATCATCATCATCATCATCATCATCATCATCATCATCATCATCATCATCATCATCATCATCATCATCATCATCATCATCTGGTTGCTTTAGGGCTTTGCCCTCTGTGAATCCAGAGCCACTCCTATTGCAATAAGCCTATTGTTTTCATGAACATAAACTGTCCTTCAGAGTAGATTTAGACACCCCCCCCCCAAACACACACTCACACACACATGCACAAACCTGTGGAATTTTATAAATGCCCAGCAAACTTGCTATCTGGATGGAGATATCAGCTTTGGACCCACCAAAAACTACCAGGGGTCTCTTATGTCTTCCACATCTGTAGTTTGGAATATTTGCCTCCTCACAAGGCATCCAAATGTTTGGCATTTCTTGTTATGCCCATGCAACACCACTGCTCTGTGAGCTGCATTGGATCCCAGTAGGCTTCCAGGTGGAAACCAAGGTGCTGGTCTAGATCTATAAGATACTTCCTCTATAGTTTCTGCCCACCCCTCAAATATATAAGGAAGGCGTGTTCCAGATCATTTTGATTAAGCCATGTAAGTCCTTGGAGTTGTGCCTTTTCAGTAGAAGAATTTGCCTTGTGGAACAGCATCCCCAAGAAAATTTGGATGGTCCCAGCCCTCCTAGCCTTTCACAAACCACTGAACACCTGGCATCCCCCCTGCAACATTTGGGTCCTTCTTCCCTTTCTCCCCACCTTTGTGGGTGGCTCTGCTGCTGGTGCTTGGGCATTGACACTGCTTGTGTCTGTTGGGTGATTTTCCCACCCAATTGGGCTAATTTTGGAGATAAATTGTGGAAAGTTTTAGACATGTAGATTGCGGTGTTTGGACTATTTCAGCCTACTTTCAAGAGCATATATGTTTCTGAGTAATATATAAAACCGTCATGAATAAAAACTGCAAAATGTATCACAGTGATGCACATGACATGGCGTGCTGAGTCAGGTCTGCTCATCACCTCCCATCCCACTGCAGCACCAGAATCTCATTTCCTATATCCGGCTTCTCCTTTCTCTCTCCACTTTCCATCTTGTCTCCCAAGGACCCCTTTTCAAAACTGTAGGAGGACCCATGCCTTGCAATCTCCAGCATCCCTCCCTTTAATGTTTGAACTCCTGAATCTCTCTTGAACATTTGGCACCCCGATGCCAAAGTCTGCACACCATTTGTCTTCCTCCCACCTGTCTCTTTCCATTCCATCTTTGTGGGTGGCTCTTACAGATGGAGAGCTTTTCTTCCTCAACTTGAATCAAGGAATTTTCCATATATATTTTTTTAAAAAAATATTTTATCCTGTCAACCAGCAGAGGTTGCACACCAACCACAAGGCTTTTATTTTTTTCCCATAGATACTAGGAATATGGGATAGTGCTAGGGCAGACAGCTGAGAAGTGACAGAGAGTAACAGTATGCCAGTCCTGTCATGAAGGAACAGGCTATAAAAATGTCTGCTGCAGGAAATTCCTCACCAGAATAACAGTTGGAAGGAATCTTGGAGGTCTTCTAGTCCAACTCCTTGCTCAGACAGCAAACTCTATACCATTTCAGACAAATGGTTGTTTAGTCTCTTCTTAAAAACATCCAGTGTTGGAGCATCCACAAGTTCTGGAGGCAAGTTGTTCCACTGATTAATTGTTCTAATTGTCAGGAAATTCCTCCTTAGTTCCAGGTTGCTTCTCGCCTTGATTAGTTTCCATCCATTGCTTCTTGTCCTGCCGTCTGGTGCTCTGGAGTCAATAGGCTGACTCCCTCTTCTTTGTGGCAAAACCTTAAATATTGGAACACTACTGTCACCTGTAGTCCTTCTTTTCATTAAACTAGATATACCCAATTCCACCATTCTTGATATGTTTTACCCTCCAGTTCATTAATTATCTTTGTTGCTCTTCTCTGCACTCTTTCCAGAAGTCAGAAAGTCAATTTAGCACCACAGCCCACAGAACCTGGAATTTGAGGCTAAGACAGATTAAACCACAAGGAAGATGGAGCTTGATTTGGAGCATAAATAAATGGAAATTACTGAGAAAGAGTCACACCAGAAGAAAGAGAAGGTGAATTATTACTTTATTTATTATATTGTCTGATTATTATATTGGATTTTAATTTAACTAGTCTAACTTTCTTCATATTTCTATTATCTTTGATTTTAAATAGCTTAAATTATTAAAAAACACTAATTAAGCATATAAACCAATAATAATGGAATTAATAATTAAATGTTATCAGCCTAAGAAACAATTTCACAATCAGTTTCCTAATTTCATCTTCAGATATTCCTTGGTGTTTAGATCTGGCCTCAGGATGATAATGTAGCACTTGGGAAAGAAGATGCAGCCCAACAGTCCAGCACTTGAGGCCAAGATGGAGAAGACCTGCACAGCCACCGTGGACTTTCCTTTGGTGCTCAGGTAGGAGGGCAAGAAGGAGACCCAGACACTGCAGAAGACCAGCATGCTGAAGGTGATCAACTTGGTTTCATTGAAGGCCCCAAGTAAATTCCTGGCCAGGAAAGCCACGATGAAGCAAATGGCAGCACGGAAGCCCAAGAAAGGATGATGGAATTGGCCAAGCTCTTCCCCAACCATTCTTCACTTGGTTTCCTAGTTTTGTAGCCAGGAAAGCCAGCACCACCATGACTGTTTTGGCCAAGAGAGAAGAAATGACAACTGAGAAGACAATGCTGAACATTGTTTGTTGGAGAACACAGGTGGCTTTCCTTGGTTGGTCAATGAAGAGAAAGGAGGACAAAAAGCAAAGCAGGAGGGACACCAGGAGGATGTAGGAGAGGTCCCAGTTGTTAGCTTTGACAATGGGTGTTTCTAGATATTTAAGGAATATCATTAATACAAGGCCTGTGGTTAGGAATAAGAGTAGGGCAAAGGAGATGAGGATGATGCCCAGATATCCTTCATAGGACAGGAAGGTTATACTTTTGGGGATACAATTTATTCGATTCTCATTTGGATATTGATCATCTGGGCACTTGGTGCATTTTTCGGTATCTGAGAAAACAAAGTAACATTTATTTTATGGTCTTTCAAATTTCAAGAAAACATTTGGATGAGATGTAGTACTGAGAGACAGGATAGCCTCATTAATGGTATATTTTTACACTCCAGCAAAAAAAAAAAAAAAATCCCTGATATATTACAACTATAAAAAGAAGAATAACTACAAAGTAAAATCAAAGTATAAAAACAAGAACAACAACATAAAATTAAAAGAAGAACTGTCTGGTGCCACAAGCTCCCTTCTCTGAGGTAACCCACCAGATTCTTATCTTGCACTGACCTTACTTTATCCCAAATGGTTGGGAGAAGTAGCAAGTCTCCAGAGGTTTAAGAGGATGGGGCCTATTGAATTTCAAGGGGGATTGGGTCCAATGGGGCAGAAGGTGAACCAGAAAAAGCAGGCATCTGAGGACCCATAAAGTGGGAATCTTTTAGGGAACAGACCTTTTGCATGCCGATAATATATTATTATCTGCTCTGGTGGGACAAGCAGATATCCTTAAGGAGAGGAAGCCCTGCAGATACCCTGGTTCTGTCTCATGTAGGCTTTGAAAGGTGAATTGAATTGCACCTTGAAAGAAACTGGGAGCCTCTGAAGCCTGCACTATAGGGTGTCCTATGGAAAAACACAGGGAAACATAACACTGCACTTACCTTTGCATTCTGGGCCATTTGTAAATTCAAGCTGGTTTTCAAGAACAACTCCATGAGTATGGGATAGCAACACAGAAACAAAAAGCTGAAGGTAGAAAAAGACCAAGTGCTTTATCGAGTCTGCCCTCTCAGTTTTTTCTTTTCTTATGTTTGTTTGTTTGTTTGTTTGTTTGTTTGTTTCATATTTGTCAGATAATGGACATATGTTTATCCCAGGAAGATTTAACTCATTTACTGATGATTGACCCACCAGCCATGCTCTCAATAAATTGCTCTAAAAATATTGGACACAGGATAAAACGTGTCTAACATGGTTGAATCCATGGTGAGCCTTTTTAGAAGGAAGTGCACCTCTGCCTACTTCAGGGCAGGTGGAACAGCCCCCCCCCCCAGGAAAATAAAATAAGATGATACAACAGTAGTGGGCCTTATTCAGGATGACAAGGTGGAAGCTTACTGCAAGGAGGTTGAGGGGTTGGTGAACTGGTGCAAGGAAAACAGCCTAGTTTTAAATACAAGAAAAACCAAAGAGATCATTGTTGATTTCAGAAAAGGCAGGCACAGCCACACTTCTCTGTGCATTAATGATTCACCTGTGGAGATGGTTACCAGCATCAAATTCCTGGGTGTGCAGCTAACGAGTAGGCTGACTTGGTCGCTAAACAGTGAGAAACTGGTGAAGCGGGCACAGCAGCGCCTGCATTTTCTGCGCCACATGAGAAAAGCACATCTTCCTTCCCCTGTCCTGACCACTTTCTACAGGGGGACAATCGAGAGCATCCTGTCATACAGCATCACAGTCTGGTTTGGAGGCATCACTGCTTCAGACAGGAAGGCGGTGCAAAGAGTGGTGAGGATGGCCGAAAAGATCATTGGCAGTTCCCTCCCTACCATCCAGGACATAGCACAGAAGCGTTGCTTGAGCAGGGCCCGCAAGATTTTCTGGGACACTACACATCCTCTCACAACCTGTTTTCCGTTGTTACCTTCTGGGAGGAGGCTTCGTGGTATCCGTAGCAGAACATCCAGATTCAGCCATAGTTTCACTTCCATACAGAATTAACCTTGCGAACTCTCAAAATCCTCCTTGCGTATATATTCCAAGAGGGACAGTATTTAATATTTATTTGCTATGTATATGTAGGGATGTGGGTCTATATATATGTTGTACATAGTATGTTTAGGTGTGTGTCATGTATATGTTTCACTTTGAGAGCGGGCAACTAAATTTCATTTTTTATGTGTGCCATTGTGCCCACAATATAAAAATGACAATAAAGGTTATTTATCTTTATCTTTATCTTTAAATAATCATTAGAGCACAGAAATTCACAGTATCTCCAAACTATGAGGCCTTTTAAAAATCCCTTAAAATGTAACTCTTTCAACAGCCCTGGGGATCTCCATTCTGGCCATCTTCCCCCAAGTCTTCACAGCTCTTCTGGAAGCTACCGGACAGGCTGCAGGGGCTCAGGACCCCTTGAGGAAATTCTTCTTAAAGGAGAGCTGGCGTAATGTGAAGAAACCACTATCCAAGGCAACAGAGAGTCAGAAGAACAAGCAGATAAGAAGGGAACTCCCCAGGGAACATTCCATGTAGGAGATAAAATGTGTCTATTCACCAATTACCTAAAGTTGAGGATTCCCTGTAAAATCAAGGCCCTAAGTACATAGGACCTTCCCCGATCGTGAAAATTATTCACCCAGTGACTGTAGAACTGAAACTGCCCAGAATACTGAGTAAAGTGCACCCAGTATTTCACTGCAGCCTGCTGAGGCCGCCTCAGGGATCGAAACTGAGACCAGTTGGAAAAGAAGCACCTGGTCCAATAAGGGTGGAGGGAGAAAGACATTACAAGGTTAAGCAAATCTTAGACTCTAGAATCCATAAGGGGAAACTACAGTATCTAGTTCAGTGGAGAGGTGATCCAATAGAGGAAGTGAGTTGGATCAAACCTCATAACATTAAAGCAGAAGACTTAATAAGTAGATTCCAGTCAGAATATCTTCAAAAGCCAGGGGCCCCATAAGTGGGGAATTGAGGGGAAAGAAATGTCTTAATATGTGTTTGCTGTTTTCCAGGTACCTTCCAGTTTTTAGGTGGGTCCATCTGTCAAGTTTTGAAGGATATTTTTTTTCCTGCTGCAACAGTTATTGCTTCTCAGCCTGCCAATGAACTCAGTGGGGAGGGAATCAGATTGGAATGCAGACTTCAAAGATTAAGGAAGCAGAGCATGGGAACCAAGGACTTTTACCAGGTGTCTGGCCAAACCCAGAGATACTTTCTCAAAACAATATTGCTGCATTTAATTGGCCCCCTGATCCAGAGGGAGGAGAGAGAATACTATGCTTTCACTATGTAGTGCTTGGGTGGGGTTTTGCCAGAGCTTCTTTTGCTTTCATACATGCCGAAATGATGTACTCTATAAAGATTTACATTAAGAGATTGGAATGTTTCAAAGGTGTTTGCTTGGATGGGATCATCAGCTGGAACCTTGACACAGACCTTGGAGGAATTGAAATACCAATTCAGAAAGAATCACGAAGGAGATGAGGTTGAGGTTGAGAACCTCCTAAGAAACTTTGAAGATACCTACCAAGCTTAAAGCAGTCCAAAGCCCAGGATAAGGTTCATATGTGTCCTGTCTTAAAGGGCTGCTTAATTCAAATATTGGGTAACCTGCGTGCTGAGGAAAAGGAGGGCTAGCAACAGTTTTAAAAACACAAATATTAATTATTAATTTGTTTTATTATTTGAAGATTATTTTGGATTTTAGTTTTATTAATCTAAATTCTTTATTTCATTGGATTTTAAATAACCTTAATTGTCAAACAGAGGCAAACAAAGCATATAAACCAAAAATTGCAATCAATAATTAAGTTTTAAGAGCCCAAGAAACAATTTCATTATCAGTTCCCTACTTTTATCATTAGATCATCCTTAGTGTTTAGATCTGGTCTCAGGATGATAATGTAGCACTTGGGGAAGAAGATGCAGCCCAACAGTCCACCACCAGAGGCCAAGATGGAGAAAACCTACATGGTCACCATGTATTTTCCTTTGCTGCTCAGGTAGGTGGGGAGGAAGGAGATCCAGACACTGCAGAAGACTAGCATGCTGAAGGTGATCAATTTGGCTTCATTGAAAGCTCCAGGCAGATTTCTGGCCAGGAAAGCCACAGTGAAGCAAATGGCAACAAGAAAATCCATATAGCCATGGACGACATAAAACATGGTGACAGAGCCTTCGTTGCATTGAAGAATGATCTCTCCAGGCTGGGAGTGCAGATCAGAGTCAGGAAATGGGGGAGAAACTCCCAGCCACATGACACAAATGAGAATTTGGATAACTGAACAAGAAAGGATGATGGAGTTGGCCAAGGTCTTCCCTAACCATCTTCTAATCCTGTTCCCTGGTTTTGAGGCCTGGAAGGCAAGAACCACCATGATAGTTTTGGCCAACACCAGAAGACACGGCTACTGAGAAGACAGTACTGAACATTGTTTGTTGGAGAACACAGTTGGCTTTACTTGGTTGGCCAATGAAGAAAAAAGCAGTGCAGGAGGGAGATCAGGAGGATGAAGGAGAGGTCCCGGTTGTTGGCTTTGACAATGGGTATTTCTAGGTATTTAAGGAATATGATTAAAACAAGGCCTGTGGTTAGGAACAAGAGTAGAGCAAAGGAGATGAGGATGATGCTCAGATGCTCTTCATAGGACAGGAAGGTTATTCTTTTGGGGATACACTGGACTCGGTTCTTGGTTGGATATTGATCATCTAGGCACTTGGTGCATTTGTCAGTATCTGAGAAAACAGAGTAATATTTATTTCGTACTCTTTCATATTTCAAGAAAATCTTTGGATTAGATGATACTGAGAGACAGGAAAGTCTTAGTAATGGTATATTCTTACACTCCAGCAAAAAACCCCTCCAATATATACAACTATTAAAACCAAGAACAACAAAGCAAAAATAAAAGAAGAAATAATGGTGCCGCAACCTCCCTTCTCTGAGGTAATCCACCAGATTCTTATCTTGCACTGACCTTACTTTATCCCAAATGGTTGGGAGAAGTAGCAAGTCTCCAGAGGTTTAAGAGGATGGGGGCCTATTGAATTTCAAGGGGGAGTGGGTCCAATGGGGCAGGAGCTGCACCAGAAAAGGCAGGCATCTGAGGACCCATAAAGTGGGGATCTTTTAGGGAACATACCTTTTTGCATGTCAATTATTATCTGCTCTGGGATATCCTCAAGGAGAGGAAGCCCTGCAGACACTGTGGTTCTTTCTCATGTAAGGTTTTGAAAGATGAATTTCAGCAAAAATAATTATTAGAGCACAGAAATTCACAGTATCTCCAAACTATGAGGCCTTTTTAAAAATCCCTTAAAATGTGACTCCTTCAACAGCCCTGGGGATCTCCTGGTAACAGGCCCTGTGTGCTGGTTGCATGGTAGGTAGCATCTTGATCTTAAGGAAAATTAATTCATGAAGGAATTCATAAAACAAAAACTGTGTCTGCAAAGTCTTTTTACCCTGTAGAAATGAGAAGATATATTTCCATACTCTCTATATTTGGCAAACAATTTTAAAGAGAGAATGAATTCAACATTGGTATCTATGGATGTTAAGTAGATTGATCTTTTATTAGTTCTCTTTCCCCCCCCCTTTTCTGTTCCTTTTAATCCCAACACAGTATGTAATTTTTTTTCCTTTCAGAACCAGATCTATATATTTTTTTCAGTTATAACTGTTTGTATCTCACTATTTAGCAACAAAGAAAATGGGAAAGATAAGAAAAGGTGGGATGGAAATATCCAGAAAGATTTTATGGTGAATCCTCTGTTTGATTTTCATTTGCTTCTTGAAGCCAAAATATCCCCCTCCACTGTTCCTTCTAATTAGATATTTCAGCTTATGAGGATTTATGATCTTCATAAGATTGAGTGATTAATTGAAGGATTGACTGATGTTTCTTTTGGCCTGTAATGTACAGTAAAGTTGGCTTGGGTGAGCAAAACCCATTGATCTGTGGGAAGAATCCATAGAAAGAAATATCTTGGGAAATATTAAAAAGGCAGGATATATTTCTCCAAAGAAATAATGGAGAAGATCTTTAAAAAGCCAGAAAACTCAGCAGAAACCAGCTTTTTAGAAATGCAGATGTAATAATCCATTCAGGAAGGCTGGGGCCAGGAAGCTAGAAGCTATGAAATTAAGAAGACAAAGACCCCTAAAATCTACATATCCCACCCAAACTCTAAGCACAGGAAACATAATAGGATTAACCCACCAATACCAAAAGGACACATTCAGACTCAGGTCAAAGTACATGACACAGGAAATACAGAGCCTCAAACAGGAACAGGAAACAACCTAAAGAGCCCCAGAAGGTATAAAAATCCCCAATCCCAGCAACATGTGGTCAGCTTTCCCAGAGCCACACTTCTGTCTGGCTCTATTCAATAAACTCCAATGTTTTTTCTAAAGCAGTCTCCATTTTGTTTATTCCCAGCTTGGACTGGACCCTGATGAAAATTTTTCTTTCAAGAGATTTAAAATCATTTCTCAAGTTACAAAGAATTCAGCTGTTCCTAAGAAAGATAAATGTGGAAGGACACATCCAAATTGGCAAATAAAAGAGAGATTTCCTACGCAATCCACAACATCCTTCTTTCTACCTCATCTTGCAAGATCTTTTTCTTTCCCCTCCCATTAGGGAAGAAATTGGACACCATGAAAATTAAGAACTAAACAATCAAACTTACATGTGTCTTTAACATGCATATTGATCAGTTTTCCTATGGTGTCACCCACCTTCCTGAGTGGAGATGGTCCCCTCTGGACAAGGAACGAAGTCATAGCAGCAAACTGGCTCTCCTTCTTGAGCCTGCTTGACAAATCCAGGATGGCATTTTTCCACACATTTAGACTGAGGCAAAGACTAAACAGAAAAAGAAGAAATGCCAAAGAAAATACATTAGGACTCACCATCCATGTAAGATGGAGGTAGACATGAACATCAGCCAACATCATAGACAAGTCTCTGGGCTTCACCTAGGCAAACATGAACTCTCTGACCCTGTCCAAATGGTAGCAGGAGATACAATTGCAGGCAGATGCCTCATTCAGGTCCTCCCTTTTTCTTCTGATTTATCAGATTACAATAAAGTACCTTTCTACTTAACAAAGTCTGGAGGGATGAAACTGAGAAAAGATTTAACCATTAAGTGGCAACAGGTGGGTTCCTCCTCATAGTGGAATTAACATGCATCCCTCCATTCTTCATAAATGCTTGATTTTAAATTTCCACAAATACTAAATTTTAGAGTGAACATTATTGTAAAATATATATTAATTTATCATTTCATTGGATTTATTCAACTAGAATAAAACTGTGAGGAAGAAAGAAACTTTTGACCAGTAGGATCTGGAAAGGTTTCTTCTGGAGTACATAAAACATTGCAAAGCTGCTTCCTCTTGAAAGCAGTCCAAAATTATCTCCGGTTAAGATAAAAAGGGAAATTTCCTTACAAATAAGGGCTGTCAACCTTAAAGAGGTTCTTTATTGTGTATATATATTTGTTCAGTTTATATGGCTGCCATGCTGGTGACCTAAAACTAAAACTGACTGACTAGTTTCTAAAACTATAGTGAGGTGAGATGGAGGTGAGGTCATGAGAATGTGTCCCTCAATAAGGGTGAGTCAGGAATTTTTTGATGCACCACATGGCTCATGAGTGTGAGCCCTACGTGGGAAATGGATACTCAACACAAGATATCCAACACAAGGTCCTTTCTTTTTTTTCTTTTTTTAATATATTTTATTAGATTTTCTATGGGTATGGGAAGGATAGGGATAATATGGGTAAAGGATGGGGTTAGGAAATGGGATTAGGATAGGGGTGGGAATAGGGATAGGAATAGGTACAATAGTGGGGTTACCCCCACATAAAAAATCCAAAGCTTAAACAAGCAGACTCTCGTCTGGGTACACATATTAAATAATAGTAGTTAATACAATCTTCTTCTTCTGCCATATCCGTTATCGGACGTTGGCGATCATGTTGGCGATCCTGTTTTTATCAGCAGCCGCATGAAAAAGTGCTGCTGAGTTTTGTCCAAACCAGTCCCTTAGATTTTGAAGCCATGATGTTCTTCTTCTGCCTGGACCTCGTTTGCCTTCAATCTTTCCCTGGAGGATTAAATGGAGTATGCCGTATTTTTCTGGATGTCGCATCACATGTCCAAAATATTCTAACTTTCATTTTTTAATTGTTTTGATGATTTCCCTTGGCTTTCCCAGGCAGCTTATCACCTCCTCATTTCTGATCTTGTCAACCCAGCTTATACGTAACAGCCGCCTGTAAATCCATATTTCAAATGCTTCTAGTCTCTTCAGGTGGCCTTTTGTCAGAGACCAACTCTCTACTCCATAGAGCAGGATAGAAAAAATATAACATCTGACAAGCCTGATTTTCAATCTTAGGCTTATGTCGTGACTGCAGAAGATCTTTTTCATTTTGAAGAATGCTGTTCGAGCTTTCTCTATCCTTGTCTTTACTTCAGTGGTCATGTCCCAGCTTTCATGTAAATTAGAACCGAGGTGCGTGATCCTTTCAACTTTTTCTAATGATATTCCTTCCGAATTTATTGGTGGTAAATTAACGGGTTGTTTGCTGACAACCATGATCTTGGTTTTTGAGGTGTTAAGCTTCAAGCCGTATTTTTCAGATATTTCGGTGACTCTGTTGATGAGGAGCTGAAGGTCTTCATGCTTACTGGCAAGCAGAACTGTATCGTCAGCATATCTTGAATTGTTGATCCAAACACCATTTACTTTGATGCCAGCATCAATGTTCTCCAGTGCCTCATTGAAGATTGACTCAGAGTAGATATTGAACAACAGTGGAGACAGAATACATCCCTTTCTGACCCTCTTCGTATTTCTGCATCAGCTGAGTATTTTTGGCCTAGTCTCACATTTGCTACCTGATGCCAGTATAGATTCTTTATGATTTGGATGTCTTTGTCATCTAGTCCCCCTTGTTTCAGGATTTCTAATAGTTTGCTGTGTCTTATTTTATCAAATGCTTTTTCAAAATCAATGAAGCACATGTAAACACTGTGATTGACATCTCTACAATGCTGTACAAGAACTTGAATGCTGAATAGCGCATCTCGTGTACCAAGATTGTTTCTGAAACCAAATTGTGTGTTACCTAGACGCTCTTCAATTTTGTTGTATATTCTTGTGTGAATTATTCTCAGGAATATTTTCAGGGCATGACTCATTAAGCTTATTGTTCTGTATTCGGTACACTTCTTTGCATTTATTTTTTGGGGGATTGTCACAAAGGTTGATTTTAGCCAATCATTTGGTATCTTTCCTGTTTCGTATATCTGATTGAAGAGCTGCAGTAAAAAAAATTTCCCATTGTCTTCCAGCAATTTTAAAATTTCTACTGGGATATCATCAGGTCCTGTGGCTTTTCTTGTTTTTGCTATTTTTATTGCATGTTCAACCTCCTCCATAGTGATGTTGGTCCAGTTGTTATACTTCCCATATCTATATCATCCCTAGTGTCCTCAAAAAGTTCTTCAATATATTCCTTCCATCTCTTTAGTTTTTCATCCTCATCTAAGATAATTTCCCCCTCTTTGTCAACTAAGTTGTTGGTTTTCTTTTTGTAGAGGCCTGCTGCTTCTTTCAGTTTTTTGTGTAAATTGAAATTATCATGCATACGTTCTGTCTCTTCTATTTCCTTGCATCTCTTTGCAAACCACTTTTCTTTTGCCAGTCGAATTTTTCTTCTAATTGTTTTCTGCAATTCATTGTATTTTACTTTGTTTTTATTTATTTATTTTTAATATTTTTTTTATTTTTTTAAAACAACAAAACATAACACACATAAACACACAGTGTATACTCCTTTTTTTTTTAAACAGCAATTTCGTAATGGTAGTCTTCTATTATTTACATTTCCCCCCCTTATTCTTCTTTAAAAAATATTTGTCCTTGTTGTCCCATTGTTTCTTATTTCCATTTTCTTCCTTCATACTATACTTCATACTTAGAATAATACATATTATTACTATACATTATTATACACACATTTTCCATTTCTTGACCTTTCCACATTTATTTTCATTTATTATTTCTAATCTCCAACCAATCATACCACTTATTCCATATTACTCTGTGTCTTCCTTTTCTTTTATCTCTTTTGTTAATTTGTCCATCTCCGCACAGTCTAGGATTTTCCTTATCACTTCTTCCTCTGATGGTATATTCTCATTTTTCCAGAACTGTGCGTAGACTATTCTTGCTGCCGTTGTTATATGTAAGATTAAGTACCGTATTTCTTTACTATATTTTCTATTTAAAATACCCAGCAGGAAGATCTCTGGTTTCCAGTCTACGGGTTGATCTATTATTTCTTCCATCCATCTTCTTATTTTAGTCCAGTATTTTTTCGCAACTGGGCATGTCCACCATAGATGATAATATGTTCCATGTACCTTTTTACATTTCCAACATGTCGGCGAGTTGTTCTGGAACATCTTGGCAAGCTTTGCTGGTGGAAGATGCCATCTGTAAAACATCTTCAACTGGTTTTCCTTGAATGCCGCAGACATAGTCAATTTTATGTTTGTTTCCCATATTTTTTCCCATTTCTCCAATTCTATGTTATATCCGAAATTTTTTGCCCATCTGATCATTGTGTCTTTGACAACCTCGTCTTCCATTTTATATCTCAGTAAGTATTTATATATATTACTAATTAATTTTATTTCTGTTCCATGTATAATTTTATCCAATTCTTGCGGCTCTTTTTGTATTTCATATAATTTTTTGTCCTCTGTATATTTAGATTGAATTTGTGTAAATGTCCACCAGTCAATCTCTCTGCCTACATCTTGTTCCAATTCTTGTTTTGTTTTCAGATTTCCCTGTTCATTTACCAATTCCTTGTATCTAATTATCTTATTTATGTCCAGTAGGTTTGGGTGTTTCAGAGCTTCTGTTGGGGATAACCACATTGGAATTCTTATGTAATGTTTTTGTTTTATTTTTTCCCAAGTCTGTAGCAATGCATCCCTAACTATGTGTCTTTGAAAGTATCTGTGTATTTTATATTTTTCGTCCCATAGGAATGCATGCCACCCCGCTTGCAAGTCATGTCCTTCTAGTGTTAAAACTCTGGTATTTTTCAATTCCATCCATTCTTTTAGCCAAGTTAGGCTTGATGCTTGGTAGTATATTTCCCACTCTGGTAACGCCAATCCCCCTTTATCTTTCGTATCTTGCAAGAGTTTTAATTTAATCCTAGGTTTTTTCCTTTGCCATATAAATTTAGTGACCAATTTATTTAATTCTTGAAAGAATGTTTTCCCTAGTTTTATTGGAATAACTTGGAACAGGAATAATATTTTTGGCAATATATTCATTTTGACCGTAGCGATCCTCCCTAAAAATGAAATTTGTAGATTTTCCCAATTTTCTAAATCTTTTTTTATCTGGTGTAATATTTTATCATAATTATCCTCCTTAATCGAGGAGCACTTCGTTGTAAGCCAAATCCCTAAATATTTTATTTTCTTAGTTACGCTTATTTTTGTTTTATCTTCCAGTTCGCTTTCCTGTGCCTTGGTTATTAATTTGGATTTATTCTTATTAATCTTAAGTCCGGCTACCTCACCCAATTCTTCTAATTTTTGAATTAATTTAAGGCCGGTTTCTAATGGGTCTTCCAAAATAAATACCAAATCATCAGCGAAGGCTTGGACCTTATATTCTTCCTTCTTAATTTTTAAACCCTTTATTTCTTGGTCCTCTCTGATTTTTGTCAGAAGTATTTCTAATGATAAAATAAATAGAAGAGGAGAAAGTGGGCACCCTTGTCTTACTCCTTTAGTTATATCAATTTTTTCTGTCATTTCGTCATTCATAATTACCCTAGCTGTTTGTTTAGTATATATTTTCTCAACCATCTTTCCAAATATTGTCCCAAATTCCATGTAGTTCAATTGTGTTATAATAAACTTCCAATTCAAATTATCATATGCCTTCTGGGCATCAAGGAAAACCAGTGTAGCTTGTCTTTCAGAATGGACTTCATAGAATTCTAAGGTGTTCATTATTATCCTCATATTATTTTTTATCTGTCGTCCTGGTAGAAATCCATTTTGATCTGGGTGGATGTAGTTATTCAAGAATTTTTTAATCCTTTCTGCTATTATTGTTGCAAATGTCCTATAGTCTATATTCAGTAAAGAAATCAGCCTATAATTTTGAATTTGTTGCAGGTCTGAGTCTTCCTTAGGGATGAGAGTAATAATTGCTTCAGTCCAAGTTGCCAGTATCTTCGCCTCCTCCAGCACCTCATTACAAATCTCCAACATTATCCATTGTAGTGACTCTTGTGTATTTTTATAAAACTCAACCGGAATTCCATCTGGGCCTGGTGATTTATTATTTTTTTTGTTTTTTCAATGCTGTTTCTAGTTCTATTGCGGTTATTGGTCTATTCAACATTTCCTTTTGTTCTTCGGTGATTTTGCTCATTTTTGCTGCCTCTATATATTGTTTAACTTTATCATCTGCTATATCTTCCTGATGGTATAGCTTTGAGAAGAAATTTTGTATTATGTTCTTTTTCTCTTCCCGTCTATATTGTACTGTTCCACTTTCATCTTGTAGTTGATGTATTGTTCTTTTGCCTTTTTCTTTTTTTAATTTATAGGCCAACCATCGACCGGTTTTATTCGCATTTTCAAAATAATTTTGTTTCGCCATCCTAATTTTCTGTGCCATTTCTTTTTGTGTTGTCAGATTAATCTTGTGTTTTATAATATTCCATTTTTCTTTTATCTTTTTGTTTTGTGGATCCTTCTGTAGGTCACTTTCTGTTTCTTTAAGTTCTTCATGCAGTTTTTCTTGTTGAAGTCTCCTATCTTTATTTTTCTTAGAGTTGTATGCAATTGTCAATCCCCGAATGTAGGCTTTTGTAGTATCCCACAAATTTTGTGTTGATGTCTCTTCCTTTTTATTTACCTGAAAAAATAATGTCAACTCCTTTTCTAGCATCTGTATATATTGTTTGTCTTTACATAGTCTTTGATTCATTGACCATCTTTTTCTCTGTTTCTGGCCTTTCCATTTTATTGTTATTGGGTTGTGATCCGCCCAGTCATTAAGTCCTATTTCAATTTCCTCTATCCCGTTCTGTACTTCTGTTGTTACCCAGGCCATATCGATCCTAGACCAGGATTGATGCGGATACGAATAAAACGTGTATTGTTTGTCTGATCTGTGTGTCTCTCTCCATATATCCCGAAGGTTGAGTTCTGTTACCATGTCAAAGAACGATTTTGGTAATATATTTTTCTTCTTTTTGCTCTTTTTACTACTCTTATAGTCTTTCTTAACATCAACTATTGCATTTAGATCCCCAATCATACAAATACTTTCATAATCCAGATCCACTAGTTTCTTATGTACCTTTTTAAAAAAATTCATGTTGGTTATTATTTGGTGCATATACTGCCGTTAATAAAATTTGTTTTTGCTCTAATTCTATTTCCAACATTAAAATTCTCCCCTCTTCATCCGAATATATTAATTTTGATTTTATTTTTTCTTTGACATATATAGCAATTCCTCCTTTCTTGTTTTGTGCTAGTGTTGTGTATAGTGTTCCTAATTTTACATTCTCTAGTAGTTTTCTATAATCCTTTTTTATATGAACTTCCTGAAGACATATCACGTCTGCATCCAATTTCCTTAATTTGTTAAACGTTTGTACTCTTTTTCTTGGTATGTTTAAACCATTAATGTTTACAGAAAAGAGCTTAATTGCCTCTCCCATTTTTTACTTGATCTGTTTTTTTTGTGCTTCTTGTCTCTATTACCCTTCCTTTTGCTCCTTCTCTTTCTAACCTTTCTCTTTCTTGTATCTTTTGTGTTTCTCTTTCTCGTTCAAATTCTTTAATAGGTCTTCCTCCTGGCTTTTACTCTCCGGCTCTTCCCTACTTTCTTGTTCTTCTCCCTGCACAAAGTGACGTTCATAAAAGTCCTGCGCTTTCTCGAGTGTATCTATCTTATATTTTTTTTCTTGCCATGTTAGAAATATGCTTTCAGGTACTAACCATCAAAGCATAACTTTGTATTTAGTTAATTGGGTCGTTAGAAATTGGTATTCTCGTCTCTGATTTCGTATTCTACGTGGTATTTGCTTTAATACAATTATTTCTTTACCCTTATAAACTATCTGTTGGTCTCTTGTTTTTTTATATATTTCATCCCTTATTGATCTTCTAGTAAACCTTATATGCACCTCTCTCGCCAATCTGTGCCTTCGTGCATAATTTGTATATACTCGATATATTTCATCTATGTCTCTTCTTGTTTCTTGTTTGTCCTTTCCTAATATCTCAGCCAATATCTCCGCCATCTTCTCTCCCAAATCTTCTTCTTTTTCCTCTACGATATTTTGAAATCTTAGGAAGAACGAAGCTTTTTCCATTTCCAAGAAGGCAACAGAATCAGTCAACTCTCTGTTTACTTGTTTGGATTTCTGTTCCATCTTTTCTATTTTGCCATCAACTTGATCTATTTTTGTTTCGACTTTTTGAATTCTTTGTTCGTTCTCCATCATTGTTTGTTGTATACTCTCTATCTTGACATTCATGTTTCTAATTTCATTCTTGATTTCTTTGTGATGCATTTTTGTTTCTTCATGATTATTTGCTATTGCCTCTTGGGTCTTCATCATTGTTTCCTGAATCATTTGTAGTGTTATCTGCATGCTCTGTGGGTTCATCGCCAATTCTACTTTTTCTTTTTCTTTCCCCAACATGGTTCCTATCATTCTTTGACCTATAGGAGAGGCCATAATAGGTGTGGGATTTGTAACTGTTTTTTTACTTATTTTAGTTGTTGTTGCGGTACTTGTCATTTTTATTACTTGAATAATGTTTTTCCACACTTGCATATATCAATTTTATATAACGTTATTCTTAGGGTTAACATTAAAAATAAGATTACAAATAGAGTTATACCTTTTCTTATCCCACTATTATATAATATAACTTATAATACTCTTAACATCTCTTATATATATTTCCATAACACTACACACAATGCATATACATATACTATTCTCTAAGTATTATCACCACTCTTAATTTCATTCACTATCACTCTTATTTGAATAATCACCTTTCTCTATATTTCTTTACTATGTTATAATTACTTTCTCAATTCTATTTAATTCAATTACTCAATTATACTTATTTCTATACATTAGTTCAATTCATTTGCTTCATTCCTTTTAATACATTGCCTGCAGTCCCTTTTCTTCTTGTTACTTGATCACTGCTTGTTAACGGGTGCTGCAATATTGCATCAGCCATTTTTTCTCTATGTCTCAGTTTAATGTGTCCACAGAACCACCAAATGTCACCTCTTATTTCTTCTTCTGTATATCCAATGTATCCAAAACATCCACTAGTCACTTTACCCAGATATATGTCAGTTAAGATTCAAATGTCAATGCTATTTGCTCTTCAAAAATAAGATCCACTAATTAGTATTAAGTTTCTCCGTTGTCTCATTTCAACTTTTAATCCTTATGTTAATTTTTTCAAAGTCTCTTAATCACCCTTTGTTGCCTCCGGCCGTCCTTTCTCCAGTCCTTTCTCTAGTTTCGATCTCTGCTTCTTGCAGCTCTTAAATTCCAGTCTTTCATGTTTTATAAACTTTACTGTGGGCTCTCTGCTTCTTCTCGCTGCTCTCGTTCTGCTCTAACGCTCCCTTCTCCGCTCTATTCCATTTCAGTTGCCGCTGTGTCTCTCTCCTTATCGCTTTGCTTTTTCTGTGCCTTCTCTCTACCAAGTATTCCTCACCTTCTTCAGGGGGTTCCTCGTCTCCCATATGAAGCTGTCAGTTCTACTTTTCTCTTCCCTCTCAGGCTGTCACCATCACTCCAGGCCGGCCTTAAAGACCGGCTTCTTCTCCGCCAATTTTAAGAGTGCTGCTCCTGTCTGCTCGGGTGTTTGCTTTCCACCCGGTTTCTCTGAAGCTTCCTCTTTAATTTACCAATCTCTCCGGGTTCGGTAAAGCCCTTACCAGGCTCTTAGCAAAGAATTTTCTGGGATTTAGGAACAGAGATCTGTTCCTTCACCCGCTCCACGATGACGTCACAGCCGGAAGTCTACTTTGTTTTTATTTTTATAAGATCTTCTTTCATCCATGAGATGAAGAATTTCCTCCGTTATCCACTGTTGTTTCTTGTGGTACCCCTCTCTCTGTTTTGAATTTGTTACCTCTACTATTGCATTTTTAAATTTATTCCAGTTCACTTCTACATCATCATCATTCAGGTTGTTGGGTTTCCCTTAAATGATTTTCTAGTTCTTCTTTAATCTTCCCTCCATGTTTAATGATGAAGTCTCTGTCGATTCTTGGTTTAGCAGGGTTTGGGTTTTTCATCCTTTTTAGTTTCAGCTGGACTTCAGCAAGTAGTAGATTATGATCGGATGGTACATCTGCACCTGGGTATGTCTTTACTGATTTTACTGAGTTTCTAAATCTTTTGTTTATTGTAAAATAGTCAATTTGGTTCCTTACTACATTATTTCATGTATCTGCTGGTGATCTCCAAGTGTAGAGGCGTCTTTTTGGCAACTTAAAAAAAGTATTCATCACACATTGCCTATGTTCTTTGCAGAAGTCTACAAATCTGTCACCTCTACCATTTTTGGTTCCTAAGCCAAAGTTTCCAACTACAGGAGCATCACTTCCTTCTCCCACTTTGCATTGAAGTCCCCCATGAGTATTGTGATATCATTACTTTTTACGGTTTTCAGTACACTGCTTATATCTTCGTAGTACTTCTCTAAATCCTCCTCATCGCTGTCAGCTGTGGGAGCGTAAACTTGTATAACATTCATATTTACTGGAGTACTATTTATTTGGATCATTATCACTCTATCAGATACAGGAATAAAGGACTTGATGCATTTATTTACACGATTGTTTACGATTATAGCTACTCCATTTCAATGGTGTTTGCTGTTCTCACCAGAGTAGTAGATAGTATAATTTCCTATTCTACACATTCCATTTTCAGGCCAGCACACTTCACTCACTCCCAATATAGAGATATTGTATTTGGACATTTCTTGGATAGTGTTGTGTGTTTTCCCAGCTTCGTATAGGCTTCTCAGATTCCACGTACCAATTCGTAGTTTGGGATTTATCATGCTTCTAGCAGACTGGGAGATTTTTAGCACCCCTGCCCCATTTAAGGAGCGCCCGTACTCGGGGCCATTGTTAGGTTTTGCCACCATTAACATGATTTTCCTGGGAAATATATAGTGTAGTAGTCTTCCCTTTGCTTTCTACACCGCTGTGCACACGCTGTTCAAGTGGCTGCCACCACACCATGCGCTGTTCTTCTGAATCCGTTCCAACCAATATGGTCTCCACCTTCAGTCGATACTGGGGAGCCAGCTGCCACTCACCAGGCCTGTTGGTCCATGGGAGGTATTTGATTCCCTCCAACCCGCCATTACAGTATAAAAGCCATAATGGGTAGGGCCCCCCAATCCGCCACCTGGGGATGCGCTCTGTGGGGGTTCCAGGCTCCCCCTAAGAGAGTTAATACAATACTAAACAATTATTATCATTAATACTGAAAATAGTCATAAAGTTAAGCTTATTAATTAAGCATATTTTAGCTCTAGCGTAATGCTAACCATTGATAAAAAAATTTCCATGTCCTAAAATACACTGAATCCTCTTTCTCTTTAATTTCCAACATCAATCTATCCATTTCTGCACATTCTAAAATTTTCATAATTATAATCTGATCGTGTGGTAAGTTTTCATTTTTCCAAAATTGGGCAAATACAATTCTCGCTGCTGTCAATACATGTAATATTAAATATTCATTCTCTTTACCATAATTAAGTCCTAATATTCCTAGCAAAAATAATTCTGGCTTATATTCTATTTGTATTTTAGTCATCTTTTCTAGCCATTTATGAAATTTAAACCAAAATTTCTTAGCTTTAGGACATATCCACCAAATATGATAATAAGTTCCTGTTTTTTCTTTACATTTCCAACAAATATTCGATACATTTTTAAACATTTTCGCTAGTCTAACTGGTGTCATATGCCATCTATAAAACATTTTATATAAATTCTCTTTATATGAAGCTGCTTTAGTAAGTTTGAGATTTCTCTCCCAAAGCTTTTCCCAATCTTCTAAATCTATGGAATATCCAAAGTTTTTTGCCCACACTATCATTGTTTCTTTTACTTGTTCTTCTTCCATCTTCCAATTTAATAGAAATTTGTAAAGCTTCTTAATCAAATTTTCGTCTGTTTTCAAAAGTATTTTGTCAAATAGTGTCTGTTCTCTGTAAAAAATCCCTCACTTTTAAATCTTTTTCATATCTTGTTTGAATTTGCAAATAGGACCACCATGTTAAGTCAATGCCTTGTTGATAAAGAGTTAGTCTGTCTTTAAGTTTTCCATCTTTATCCAAAATGTCTTTATAAGTAACAAGTTTATCATAGTTAATTAGATTTGGATAGGCAAATGCTTCCATTGTTGAAAGCCACTCTGGTATTTTCATATAAATTTTATGTTTAATTTTCTCCCACTCTGAAAACAAAGCATTCCTTATGGCATGGCTTTGAAAATATCTATGTACTTTGTTTTTAATCATACCATAAGAACGCATGCCAACCCAATTGTAAATCATGTCCCTCTAAATAAAGCAGTCGTTTATTTCTCAATGTGATCCATTCTTTGAGCCAAAGCAAAATAGATGCTTGATAATAAAGTCTCCAGTCCGGAGGTCCAAAGCCCCCTTTATCTTTTGTTTCTTGTAGTAGTTTAGATTTAATTCGTGCTTTCTTCCCTTGCCATATAAATCTCAATATTGTTGAATTTAAGTCATCAAAAAATTTCTTACACAGTTTAACAGGTACCGTTTGAAATAGGAAAAGTATTTTTGGTAAAATGTTCATCTTCACAGACGCTATTCTACCTAACAATGTCAGTTGGAAATTTTTCCACTTTTCCAAATCTACTTTTATTTGTTTCATTAGTTTTTCATAATTATCTTCTTTTATTGTTGTATATTTTGATGTTAAATAAATACCTAAATATTTAACTTTTTTTAGCCATTTGAAGATTTGATCTTTCTGCAAGTTGAGATCTCTGTTTTTCTGTTAGGTTTTTTGTTAATACTTTAGACTTTTCTTTATTTATCTTCAAGCCTGCTACTTCTCCAAATTCCTCTATTTTCTGCAGAAGTGTAGTAACTGTTTCCAATGGTTCCTCTATAATAAAAGCTAGATCATCCGCAAAAGCCTGTAGTTTGTATTTCTGTTCTTTTATTTCCAATCCTTTAATTTCCGTATCTTGTCTAATATCTCTGGCCAACACCTCCAATGTAAGAATGAATAATAGGGGGGATAATGGACATCCCTGTCTTGTGCCTTTTTAAATATCAAAGCCCTCTGTATATTCTCCATTTAGAAATATCTTTCCTGTTTGTTTATTATATATTGCTTGAATCGCGTTTATAAAGTTTTTACCAAAGTCCATTTCCGTCAACTGTTGAAACATAAATTGCCAATTTAAATTATCAAAAGCTTTTTGTGCATCAAGAAATATAAGTGCCATCTGTTTGCCTGGATGATTTTCATAGTATTCTAAAACATTTAAAATAATCCTTCAATTATTCTTTATCTGTCTTTTAGGCAAAAAGCCATTTTGGTCTGTATGAATAAATTCTGTCAGGAATTTCTTCAATCTTTCTGCCATTATTGAAGTAAAATTTTTATAATCCACATTTAATAACGATATTGGTCTATAGATTTTAATTTGTGTAAGATCAGTATCTTCTTTAGGTATCAAAGTAATATTAGCTTCAGTCCACAAGTTCGGTATTTTTGTCTCTAAAAAAGTTTCATTGCACAATTCTTTCAAAATCGGGCTTACTATATCTTGTAAAGCTACGTAGACTTCTGCAGGGAGCCCATCAGGCCCCGGAGTTTTATCCTTCTTTTGACTTTTTATTGCCTCTGTGATCTCCATCATTGTTATCTTCTCATTTAAAATATGTCGCATATTCTCTGGCACCTTTGGAAGATCAGCTCTAGTTAAATAATCTTTTTTTTCCTCTTTAGAGACCACCTCTGCCTTATACAATGTCTCATAGTAGTCTTTAACAATTTTTTTTAATCACATCATTATGGCAATATATCTCGCCTTTTGAATCTTGTAATTTACTTATCATTCTCTTTTCTCTTTATTTCTTCAATCTATATGCAAGCCATCTTCCCGGCTTATTAGCATTTTCAAAAAAATTCTGTTTAGATCGTTTAATCTGTTGTGCCATCTCAGATAAGTTTAATTTATGTTTTATTAATTCCATTTGTGTCTTCAATTCCTTCTTTTGTGCGTCAGTTCGCAATTCAAATTCCAATTTTTTAATTTCTTCTTTCAGCCTCAACTGCACTTGTTTCTTTTCTTTGTTCTTTTTGGCAGTATACGTTATAGCCAAACCTCTAAAATATGCTTTTGCTGTGTCCCATACATTTTGGAGAGAGGTTTCTTCTTTCTTATTTACTTTAAAGAAAAATTCCATTTCTTTTGTTGCTAATTGTAAAAATTCTTTCTCTTTCAATATGGATTTATTTAATGACCATCTTAATTGTTTCTTAATTCCTTTCCAGATCATTTTAATTGGGTTGTGGTCTGCCCAAATATTAGATTCTATTTCAACCTCTTGTATTGTAGTCTTCAAATTTTGAGACATCCATATCATATCAATTCTTGACCATGATTTATGCCGATTTGAATAAAATGTATACTGTAACTTTTCCAGATTCATCTCTCTCCAAACATCTTGTAGAAACAATTCCTCCTTCATTTTTAAAAAGGTCTTCGGTAACACATTTCCTCCTTTTTTCCTTTGTTTGTAACTTTTATAATCTTGTATTGCATCAGCTACTACATTAAAGTCTCCTAATATACACAGATTTTGGTGATTTAAGTCCACTAGTTTATCATGTAATTGTTGGTAAAACTGGTCTTGCTTCTCATTGGGTGCATATATTGCCACCATCAATATTTGTTTTTGATTCCATGTAATTTCTACTATTAATACTCTCCTCTCTTCATCAGCATAAATTTGTTTTGGATTCAATTTTTCTTTTATATACAGAGCTATACCTCTTTTCTTTTGAAGTGCCAAAGAAGCATAAAGTTTACTCAATTTAGGTTGTTCTAAGATTCTAAAATGTTGTCTCTTAGTATGTGTCTCTTGCATACAAATTATATCCATTTTCAGTTTTTGTAATCTCGTAAATATTTTACTCCTTTTTGAAGGAGAATTCAAACCATTTATGTTTATTGAAAAAATTCCAATCTCCTCCATAGCTTCAGTTATTTCTAGCTCTCAATATTCTAGGTGAGGTTATCTGCCTCTGGTCTTTCGGTCTCACATCATCTTCTGTTTGAGTCTTTTTGGGTTCATCCTCTTCCATCTGTTTAGATGTTCCTGCAACAGTCATTTCCTCTTGCTTCTTAGACTTCGATTCACCTCTTTCCAAGAAATCTCTATGATTGTTGAAAAACTCCTCTGCTTGAAGTGGTGTATTCAATCTGTATCTTTTTGTGTCCCAGAAAATTAACAATCCTTCTGGGATCAACCATCTGAAGTTGACTCCTTTATTGAACAATTTCTTTGTTAAAAATTGATATTCTCTTCGGGCTTCTCTTATCCTTCTAGGAATTTGCTTAAAAACTACAAGTTCTTTTTCTTTATATTTCAGTGGCTGATCCCTTATTGCTCTCAAGATTTCATCTCTTGTGGATCTTTTGACAAATCTTACATGAATTTCCCTAGGGACTCTATTTCTTCTAGCATAGCTTGAATTAACTCTGAAGACCTGATCTATCTCTCTTTCCATTTGATCCTTTTCTGTTCTGAGCAGTTCCGCCAATAGTTCACTCATCAGATCCAACAGGTTCTCATCTTTCTCTTCTATAACGTTTTGGAATCTTAAAAAAGTATGATGATCTTTCCATCTCCACCACGGCCATGCTGTCTTCCAATTCTGCGTTTACTTGCGCCAATCTCTGATTCTCTCCTTGGAGGTATTCTAATTTCTGATACACTTCCACCGACTTGTCTTCTATTTTTTGCATTCTTTGTTGGTTGTCTATAATCGCCTGTTGGAAGGTTTCCAATTTTTGATCCATTTTTTGATCCATTTTTTGATCCATTTTTCAAATCCTCAAAATCTTTATCTGACTCCTTTTTCAAATCTTCAGTATTTTTATCTAGCTCCTTTTTCACATCCATTTTCATCTCTGCAATTGCTTGTAATATCGCTTGAATATCTTTTGATTGGGGTTCCACCTTTTCTTGTTGTAGAAATGTAGTAATTGATTTTTGAGGGATAGGACTCGCCGATGATGAAGCAGGGGTGGAAGTTGCCTTTTTACTCCCCTTCTCCAAGTTTGAAGTCGCCATCTTTTGGTTGTTCTATTATTTTGTAATCCACCAGGTGGCCCAATGGCCAATTGTAATCCACCAGATGGCCCGATGGCCAGTTGTAATCCCTTACCCTCCTATTGTTAGAAGGGGAGGCCAAACATAATTCAAAAGGCAGGGGAAAAAAAGAAAAATAAAAAGTTCCAAAAAAGAGACACGGGGTTGCAGAAGGCCCCCCTAATCTTAAAAAAAAAAATGCCTAGAGGCAAAGCCCAAAAAACAAAAACAAAATAAAAATAAAAAGTAAAAAAGCAATCCCAGATTGATAAAAATAGTAAAAAAGAAAACAGGAGGAAATCCAGAACAAAAAGAACAAAGATTAAAAATAACACGACAAAAAACAAACCCAAAGGGAAAAAGAAAAAAAGAAAAAAGAAAAGATAAGAAAAAACTATGTAGTAAAATTTGTCCAATTTATAATCCAACTAATTCAATTCTTGATGTTCAATTCTTCTTGCAATAAACATTATACAGCCACAGACAGAAAGGGGGAAAAAAGTGTCTCTTTGAATACCTTGTAGCAAGAGATAAGAATGTCTGGGCATTCAGCCAAGTGTCTGGGCATTCAGCCAAACTTTCACTCTAAACAAACAGCAGCTGCCAGAGAACAAAGGAAAAAAAACTGGCTACAATGTAACTTTCCCAGGCATTAGACAGTGAGGAAAAAAAATAAAAAAGCAAAATAGAAAGTTATTCAGAGTAACTGAAAAAAAATAATTCTGAAGTTTAAAAGAAAAATCAGATTAAAACAAGAATAGCTTTCCCCATTAAATATATCTTTTCTCTTAAAAAGCAAATAAATTTCTTCAGTTTTAGGCTTTTAAAGACTTTGAAGTAAATCAAATTGTTCTTCTTTTTGTAGTAAAAACTTAAACCACCGCTTGTATTGGGGGGGGAAACCCTCCTTCCTCCCTTCAGGCTTCCCGGTTTAGTTGAAGACAGACTGTTTAAAAAGTATTTAGGGACAAAATCCACATTGCCGAAATAAAGATAGCAAAGTCTCACCCGGACCAGTTGCTTGTTGTCAAAATCAGCTGTTTCTCTGTCTCTGCAAGACAGCTGTTAATGGCGGAACGCATAAATGCGGTCCGCCTTTCTTCCGTTGGTTCCAGAGGCTGCTTTGAGTTCTGCGGGCCGGCTACTGCCGGCCCGTGTTCTTCAAAGATTCACCCTTCAGTGGCCACCTCTCCGGGGTGGCATTCGGCCCAAACGGACCCACCAGCAGAAGAATATCGGACCTAAGGAGTGCACGATCGTCTCCCTAGGTCTAGCCTCAGCGGCATCCCGGAAATCAGTCCCACAAGGTCCTTTCTGTTGAGAGAATTCAATTAGGTGACACAATCTGACAGGGAAATACACACTCATATTTATTATTAGTTTGATTTGTAGCCTCTCAGTGTGTCTAAATGTAGCTAACATTCAAGATAAACAGGATTTTCAGATGAAGTGCACTCTTACAAGCCAATGCCCAAATCTAAGTAATATTTCCCCCGAAATTGTCCCTTATTATTTCTGATATCAAGAATTTTTGTTGCACCGAAGCGATGCTTCCGTATTTCAGTTTTCAAGCCATTATCATGGTGAGATGGGCAGCAAATAAATTTAATGAATCAAGGCAAGATGAAGTTTATTTAACAATTGGACCAACAGGACCTCCATCCAGTCTTGATTCCATTTCATTGCATTCAGTCCAAATCTGAACTCAGGGACTGGTGAACAGAATTGCCTTCATCTTTGATATTTGAAGGCAAAAAACTAGTGAACCTGAAGATATTAACGCCAAAATCTCCAGCATATGAGGCTCTGTCTCACCAGTTTTACGGTGACACTAAACTGCCGAAGGTACACTAAATGGCAATGATTTGTGTCCTAAATAATAATCACCCCATATCTCATTTTGGATCAGCTTACTTCAGGATTCAGCATGACAGCATCAGAAGGGAAACCTTGGTTGATATAACTGAAGCATGCTTATCTGCATAAGAAAATTATAGAGGTTTTACTCCACACATTCAATTTTCAGTGAAGGTTACCCACTTTTTTGACTGCGTTTAGCCCACTTGAAACAGCTTTGGAAAACAGATAAAAGACATCGATATTTTCCCACCTTTGTTGAACAACTTTAACTGTGACAAAGCATCTTGGTTGATTGTAAGTCTTTGTCTTTCAAAAGTCCCCAATACCTTTTTGATGGGATCCTCCTTGGGGAGAACTAACCTACTAATGATCTTCAGATCAGCTGCTACATCTCCATTCTGATCCAAGTACACTTTCAGCAGGGAAAGATTGTACAATTCCCTCTTCTTTAGAAATGGATGGAACTAGAATGGAAACATCCAGGAATTTAAAAGCAGAAATCTTGGTTTCTTATCTCTTATCACTTTTTACATTTGAATCTTTCTTCCATGGTCATTTATATTGCAAATATTGTGAGTTGGGAGAACAAGTGTTATCATTATCTTCAAAATTGAAGTACAAAGATTCAGCAATATTTCTAAATCATGTAGTATTTGGTAGATTTGAGGCATCAAATTTGGTAGTTGGTAGATTTGGTAGTTGGTAGATTTGAGGCATCAAATAGTACTCCTGCTAGGAAAGCTGTGCCCCATCCTGATGAGCAAGTGCCTAGCTTTGATGTCACCTCTGTCCGGAAAACACTGCAGACAGTTAACATTTGGAAAGCAGCAGGCCCAGATAACATCCCTGGACGTGTCCTCAAGGAATGCGCAGAGGAGCTGGCTTGTGTTCTCACTGATATTTTTAACCTCTAATTGCAGCAGGCAGTGGTCCCATCGTGTTTTAAGATGGCCATCATCTTGCCAGTGCCAAAAAAGTCCACAATCACAGGCCTCAATGATTACCGTCCGGTTGCACTGACATCCACCATCATGAAATGCTTTGAGAAGCTGATAAAAGACACTATTGTATCTAGCCTCCCACCAGCATTTGACCCGCTTCAGTTTGCCTACCGACCAAATCGCTCTACGGAGGATGCTATTTCTTCCGTTCTCCATCTGAGCCTGAAGCACTTGGAGGAAAGAAATACTCATGTGCGTTTGCTGTTTGTCGACTTCAGTTCGGCGTTTAACACACTCATTCCCCAGCATCTAGTAGACAAACTGGGCCTTTTAGGCTTAAACACTCCTTTGTGCAACTGGATTCTGGATTTTCTTACCAACAGGCCCCAATATGTGCGAGTTGGAACAAATACCTCAAATACCATTTTCTTGAGCACAGGTTCTCCTCAGGGCTGCGTCTTAAGTCCGCTGCTGTTCACCCTGTTGACCCATGACTGCTGTGCTAGGTTTGCCACCAACCATATTGTGAAGTTCGCAGATGATACCACAGTAGTGGGCCTTATTCAGGATGACAAGGTGGAAGCTTACTGCAAGGAGGTTGAGGGGTTGGTGAACTGGTGTAAAGAAAAACAGCCTAGTTTTAAATACAAGAAAAACCAAAGAGATCATTGTTGATTTCAGAAAAGGCAGGCACAGCCACACTTCTCTGTGCATTAATGATTCCTGTGAGATGGTTACCAGCATCAAATTCCTGGGTTGCAGCTAACGAGTAGGCTGACTTGGTCGCTAAACAGTGAGAAATGGTGAAGCGGGCACAGCAGCGCCTGCATTTTCTGCGCAGCATGAGAAAAGCATATCTTTCCTTTCCCCTGTCTGACCACTTTACAGGGGGACAATCGAGAGATCCTTCATCAGCATCACACAGTGGTTGAGGGAGGCACACTGCTTCAGGGAAGGCGGTGCAGAGAGTGGGGAGGATGGCCGAAAAGATCATTGGCAGTCCCTCCCTACCATCCAGGACATAGCACAGAAGCGTTGCTTGAGCAGGGCCGCAAGATTTTCTGGGACACTACAACCTCTTCACAACCTGTTCCCTGTTACCTTCTGGGAGGAGTAGCAGAACATCCAGATTCAGCCATAGTTTCATTCCATACAGCATTAACCTTGCGAACTCTCAAACTTCCTCCTTGTGTTATATATTCAAGATGGACAGTATTTAATATTTATTTGCTATGTATATGTAGGGATGTGGGTCTATATATATGTTGTACATAGTATGTTTAGGTGTGTGTCATGTATATGTTTCACTTTGAGAGCGGGCAACTAAATTTCATTTTTTTATGTGTGCCATTGTGCCCACAATATAAAAAATGACAATAAAGGTTATTTATCTTTATCTTTATACTGATAAAATGTATATTGACAAAATGTAATGGACAGAAATTGTCAATCATATATAACAATCTAGAAAAGGTCACCAAATTAGCAAACAAAATACACAAATAACTAGAGTATTCATAAACTCCTTGCAAACAATGGGGTGATTACCAGAAAGCAAGGATTTGTTAAGAAGAAAGGTGCAAGGCTAATCTTCATTCAGGTAGAGGAGATAGGAAAAATGACCAGATGAAGTAATTCTACTTTATTGTAAGGCTATATTAACAAAATCTTGCAGTGTGAAAGTACAAATCTTTCACCATCTTTTTTGACAGTCAAAAAAATTAGGCATGACTTTTTCTGTGTTTCTTTCTCTGCCTTTTACCCAGCTGTGGGTTGCCCCCCCCCCAAAAAAAAAACATCTTATCTGATCCTTCCCTGCATCTCTTTTTCTGGTCCTCCGAACTCATTCACATATATCGTTATACTTCCTTAACAGATTGTGTGAATGCTGGTAGTATTAGTTGTTTTTAGCAAAGAATTAACAAAATGCTTCATGATGTGATGAATGGGGATCTAGTTAATTGAGTGCTGGATGGTATGAGATAATTAAGTGGATACAACTGTCTCAAAAATTGTACTCAAGTAAATATTAATATTACTGATAAAATTGGGGAGTTACGCCATTGTTTCTTCTATATTTTCATTAATAAAGGAAGTAGATAAATCATGATTTTGTGATGCAAAAATTATAATAACACTTGGACTCCTTTAAAAATTCCCAGCTTCTCTCAGGTCGCTATAGATCCCTGTTAGGATGCTGACAGCCTGATGGGAGAGGGACCTTTAGAGCTCTCCTTTAATGTGTTTAGCTTTGCTTTGTTGACTCGGTTCCGCTGCCTGAGGTCATCTGCCTCACCTCACCAAGGAAGAGATGCCTGGGAACATCTTACCGCAGTTTCCGTCTGGAGTTCTCACAACCTCTTTACACCTCTGGATTGGCTCCTATGGACTGGGCATTTGGGAGGGGTTTTGAACAATGGGGTTTAGCCTAACAATTTCACCCGGGAACTTCAGATTCTGTCTGCCTTCTCTTGCTATCACTAACTCTCAATAAAAGTTCCTTTTGCAACGATGCCAGTTTTAAGAGTTCTGCTTTCCTGAGAGATTCAGCTGAGGCAGGGCCTTACAGCTTCCAGAAAATATGATTTTGTCTTAGAGAGAGGTGCATGAGTAAAATTCAATAGGAAACTAACAAATTGTTAGTGTGCAGGACTTGATACATGATTGTATGAATGGCAGCTATAATCTGTATTAATATTTCATTTGTAGTTTTTCTCACATTATTCTATGCGTAGAATGGGTACTGATTATAATAAAGTAGTAGTAATATTTTAATGTTATGATAATAACAGTATTATTAATTGGTCGATAATGTCATTAATGATCCAATGGAATGATACCAGGTCCTCTTGCAGGCACCAAACTTAGAAAAGACACTGCACAAAATTTTCACCAGCTTTAGTCAAGGACAAAGAAGGGGAGGAAGAGATCAAAGGAGTTGCTTTAAGCCTTGAGGAAAGACATCAAGCAGAAGAGCCATGTTGGAATGGAATGGAATGGAATGGAATGGAATGGAATGGAATGGAATGGAATGGAATGGAATGGAATGGAATGGAATACTGACCTGAAAAAACAAGGAAGAATTCTGTGTTATATTTGGGCTCCTACCAAGTCCCAATGTTTAGCTTTTAATAAATCCAATATTTTTCTCATGCACGATGTTGTGGTCCGAAGGAAGAAACAATCCTTGAAAACGGAGACATTATTCTCTGTTTTAGTTTCTTTATTTTGCATTCCTTGCCAGGAGTTTTGCTACAATATTTCGGTACATTACAAAGCGGATGCCAGAATCTGGATTTCTCTGGCCTGCGTCTGTCTTATCTTGCTAACTCCTCCCTTACTTTCCTGTCATGATTTACGTCTTCCAATTAGGCTGGAGGCCAAAGATTCACTTCCCTTCCCAGTCTCGCGCTTTTTTCATAATTCTCCTCCCTTCGTCTGTCATCTGATTTAACTCCAAAAATACCAGACAGTTCTGCATATCTTGTCAATGCAATAATATCCCATATTAACAGCGTTGACATCCGGCCCCCCTTACAAAAAGGACAGATCCTGTAATGTAAACAAAAGCATATATTAATGACTAGTCTTCGGTTTGTTGGGGTATTTCATATGAAAACTTTTGACGAGCCTGTCAGCTTTCACCTCACTGGATTTCACCCAAGTGGCTTCAGACATCGGGTATCCTTTCCATTGTACTAGGTACTGCAATTTCCCTTTAAAAATTCTAGAATCAAGAATATGTTTCACTTCATAATGGGTCTGCCCCGCAACTACGAGGGGTCCAGGTGCTTTCTTCGGGGGAGGTCTTAAAGTGGAGCCCCGATAAGGTTTTAACAAGCTACTGTGGAAGACAGGGTGAATTTTACCCAAAAGTCTAGGGAGTTTCAGTTTTACAGTGACTGGATTGATGACCTTTACGATAGGAAAAGGCCCTAAGAATTTCGGTCCTAACTTCTTGCTGGGTAATTTGAGACGTAAATATTTGGTTGACAAATAAACCTTTTCCCCACCCTGGAACGTTCTTTGGGGAGCCCTCTTTTTGTCAGCTTGTTTTTTGTAGGTTGCAAAAGTCTTTTTTAAAGCAGTTTTTGTGTTTCTCCAAACGTCCTCCCATCCCCTCACCCATTGGTCAAGTGTCTGGGAAGCGGTTGGCACTTGGGGATATTCAGGAATTGGACTGAACTCTTTGCCTGTGGCTGTGGCTGCTGCTGGCCCCATCCTGGTTGCTGGTTTATGCCCAGGGGTTGCACGTTCAGGGACTGGGGCCAATCTCCTTGTTGTGGCCGTCCTCCCTCTAGCAGCTGATCTCCTGGGCCCTGCACCATCCCAATCTCTTGCAAGGTCTCTATTAGCTGTGGTGAGCTCAAAGGTTGTCTGCTCCCTGCCTGCTTCAAATGCCATACTCCCCATTGTTGCAGAGGCCTCAGACATGGAATCCCTCTCTCTTCAGGGCTGGGGTCCCTGATAGAGGAAGACAGGGTCTGAAAGGCTGTCTGATACGAATTGGAGGGGCTGTAAGCTTCTTTTTGCAGGAGTGGCTCTCTGCTTTTCTCCCCTGGGGTTTGAGATATTTCCAGTAACTCACCCAGGTTTTGAATGGCAGTTTGCCCATTGTCTGTCCACCGGTTCTCATTCGTCTGCCAAAATTCATTTTCCCACAGCATGCTGTCTGTTACTTCCCCCTCTGGGATATCAGGCACTACCGGCTGTATTCAACAAACTCCCGTTTCATGATAGATTGGCCTGCTCCTGAATTCTGTCATTCTCACTCCCGGCTAGGAGAAAGAGGTGGGGTAATGCACCTCCCTGTTGTTTGAAAAGTTTTTTAGATTCTGGCATGATGTTGTGGTCCGAAGGAGGAAACAATCCTTGAAAACGGAAACATTATTCTCTGTTTTAGTTTCTTTATTTTGCATTCCTTGCCAGGAGTTTTGCTACAATACTTCGGTACATTACAAAGCGGATGCCAGAATCTGGATTTCTCTGGCCTGCGTCTGTCTTATCTTGCTAACTCCTCCCTTACTTTCCTGTCATGATTTACGTCTTCCAATTAGGCTGGAGGCCAAAGATTCACTTCCCTTCCCAGTCTCCCGCTTTTTTCATAATTCTCCTCCCTTCGTCTGTCATCTGATTTAACTCCAAAAATACCAGACAGTTCTGCATATCTTGTCAATGCAATAATATCCCATATTAACAGCGTTGACACACATATTAGAACATTTCCTGTTGATTAATTATTAGGCCATATCAAGATACAGAATATAAAACACAGAACATTAACAAGACTGCATGTAAAAACAGAATTTAGAAAAATAAGTACAATAGAATAAGCATAAAGAATGAAAATAATATTTCTTGATAACTCCAGAATTTACCACAATCAGACCATAATTTCCTTCCAAAAAGGGCTTTATTATATATAATTTTTGAATTCTGAGCACAGAGGAAATACATTTTTTAAATATTAGGATCTCAATAGATTGTTTCTCTAAAGTGCAATCCAAGATATTGATCTCCCTCTTTCTTAAATAATTGACATTCAAAATAATAGATGTATTACATCTTCTATTTCTGGAGCTCCAAAAATACAAGTATATTCATTGTAAGGACTTTGGAAGATTTAACTCAATTCTTGGAAGGTACATTTGTAGCAGCTGATGCCTTTCAGTGTGCCAACCTTACTGAAGATGGCCCTACTTTTCTCTATTTTGAACATCTTGGATTCTTTGTGCAGCATTTTTTTAGGTTTTTCTCGAGTGGCAAAAAAAGACAGGGAGATGGCAGTTCCTAATATAAAATCAAGAATATTTTAAATGAAATTCGTTTGTTCTAATAGCATTTGGGGACTCTTATTGGTTTAATTATTATTATTATTGTTATTGTTATTGTCATTGTCATTGTCATTGTCGTTGTTATTATTGATCATTGCACAGTCAGCCAGATGTTCAGACTGGATTTGGAATTTTTGTCTAGCTATTGAGTCCTTACCAAGTACCTGGGATAGGCAGATTTGGATAATAATAATAATAATAATAATAATAATAATAATAATAATAATAATAATAATAATACTAATAATAATACTAATAATAATACTAATAATAATAATAATAATAATAATAATAATAATAATAATAATAATAATAATAATAATAATAATAATAATAATAAAAATAATAATAATAAAAATAATAATAATAATAATAAAGTTGGAAGGTACATTGGAGGTCATCTAGTCCAACCCCCTGCTCAGGCAGGAAACCCTATACCATTTCGGTCAAATGGCTGTCCAGTCTCTTCTTAAAAACGTCCAGTGTTCGAGTATTCACCGCTTCTGGAGGCAGATTGTTCCACTGGTTAATTGTTCTAACTGTCAGGAAGTTTCTCCTTAGTTCTAGGTTGCTTCTCTGCTTGATTAGTTTCCATCCGTTGCTTCTTGTCCTGCCTTCAGGTGCTTTGGAAAATAGCTTGACTCCCTCTTCTTTGTGGCAGCCCCTGAGATATTGGAACACTGCTATCATGTCCCCCCTCGTCCCTTCTCTTCATTAAACTAGACATACCCAATTCCAGCAACGTTCCTTATATGCTTTAGCCTCCAGTCCCTAATCATCTTTGTTGCTCTTCTCTGTACTCTTTCTAGAGTCTCAACATCTTTTTTACACGCGGTGACCAAAACTGGATGCAGATTCCAAGTGTGGCTTACCAAGGCATTGTAAAGTGGTATTAACACTTCACGTGATCTTGATTCTATCCCTCTGTTAATGCAGCCTAGCACTGTGTTGGCCTTTTTGGCAGCTGCAGCACACTGCTGGCTCATATTTAAGTGATTGTCCACTAGGACACCGAGATCCCTCTCACAGTTACTACTATTGAGCAAGGTACCCCCTATACTATACCTGTACATTTGTTTTTTCTTGCCTAAATGTAGAACCTTGCTTTTTTCACCATTGAATTTCATTTTGTTAGATAGTGCCCAGTGTTCAAGTCTGTCCAGATCCTTCTGTATCTTAAGCCTGTCTTGTGGAGTGTTGGCTATTCCTGCCAGCTTGGTGTCGTCTGCAAATTTGATGAGTTCCCCATCTATCCTCTCGTCCAAATCGTTGATGAAGATGTTGAAGAGCACTGGGCCCAGAACAGAGCCCTGGGGCATCCCACTACACACTTCCCTCCATGTAGATGCGGTTCCATTGAGCACCACAGGCTGAGTACGGCTGGTCAGCCAGCTACGGATCCATCTGGAGGTGATGCTGTCTAACCCACATTTTTCTATCTTGTCAAGTAGTAGGGTGTGATCTACTTTATCAAATGCCTTACTGAAGTCCAAGTAAATTATATCCACAGCATTCCTCTGATCCACTAATTTTGTCACTTGGTCAAAGAATGCAATAAGATTTTTCTGGCATGATCTGTTTTTGACAAACCCATCTTGGCTTTCAGTAATGACTTTGTTTGCCTCTAGGTGTTCACTGATTCGTTGTTTGATTATCTTTTCCAGAATCTTCCCAGGTATTGAGGTCAGGCTGATAGGTCTGTAATTTCCTGGGTCCATTTTTCTTCCTTTTTTGAAGATGGGAATTACATCAGCTCTTTTCCAGTCCTCCGGTAGTTCCCCAGTGCTCCAGGATCTATATATAGTTCAGTGGTTCTGAGATCACATCTGCCAGTTCCTTGAGAACCCTGGGGTGTAATCCATCTGGTCCTGGTGATTTGAACTCGTCTAGGCTGGACAGGTGCTCACTTACCATTTTCTTGCCTATCTTAACTTGTGTTTCTAATCTGTTTTTTATGGCACTAATTTTGATAGGTTGGTCTGTTTTTTCCCTTTGTGTAAAGACAGATGCGAAAAACGAGTTAAATAGTTCTGCTTTCTCCCTGTTGTTTGTCACCTTCTTGCCACTTTCACCCACTAATGGACCAATCATTTCCTTCACTTTTTTCTTGTTTTTTACATGTTGAAAGAAGCTTTTTTGTTATTTTTGACTTTCATTGCGAGCCTTAGTTCATTTTGAGCCTTAGCTTTCCTCACTTCATCTTTGCAGGCTCGGGCTATTTGCTGATATTCTGACTTAGTTATGTGCCCCTCTTTCCACTTTCTATACTTGTCCTTTTTATCTTTCAATTTACCAGAGAGTTCTTTATGCAGACATGCTAGTTTCTTTTGAGAGCTGTTATTTTTCCTCTTTGTTGGTATTGTGCTAGAGTGGTCTTTTATTATCTCACTTTTCAAAATTTCCCAAGTTTCTTGAGTTGTTTTCCCCTTGAGGATTCACATCCATGGAATCCTCCCCATGCCCTCTCTAAGTTTATTGAAATTAGATCTCTTAAAGTCCAAGACTCTAGTTTGACTGTGTTCTATTGCTTGTACTTCCATAATGTTGAATTCCAATATTGCATGATCACTTCCTCCCAAGGTTCCTGTGGTTTCAACACCTTCTATCATTTCATCTCTCTTAGTGAGAATTAGATCCAAAATGGCTAATCCCCTAGTTCCCTTCTCTACTTTTTGGGAGACAAAGTTGTCTGCTAGGTTTGCAAGGAATCGGTTTGATCTTCCACTTGGTGCAGAGTTTGTCTCCCAGTTGATGTCAGAGTAGTTAAAGTCCCCCATTACTATTGTGATGTGCTTCCTACATATCTTAGTTAGCTGACTAGCAAAAAGTTCATCTATTTCCTCTGTTTGGTTGGGTGGCCTGTAGTATACACCTATGGCAATGTCATTCCCCCCCCCTTTTATATTGACCCAAATGCATTCAAGACAGTTTTCATCATTGTTGTGCTCTATTTCTGTAGAGATGTAGTTATTTCTTACATATAGAGCAACTCCTCCTCCTCTTTTATTTGGTCTGTTTCTTTTAAATAATTTAAATCCCTCTAGCTGTGTGTTCCATTTGTGGGTTTCATCCCACCATGTTTCCATAATGGCAACAATATCATATCTGCCCTCATTAACCTGAATTTCTAGTTCACCCTGTTTGCTGTTCATACTCTGTTCATTGGTGTATAGACATTTGAGTCCTTTATGACTGATCCTGTGTTTACTTTCTACGTAACCTGTGTGGTGCCTGAGTTCCCCTATTGTCTTACCACCTATTTGGTTAGTGCACTTTGTGTGGCACTTGCTATTAGAAGCTTGATTTTGCTTGACAGCAAGGTTGATATTCTTGTCCACACACACATCTATGTTACATGCACTGATAACCCTATAATTGTTAGATTGCCGGGGACAGGGATGTTCTGTATCACTTAACTCACTGTCCCCGCTGTTTAGTTTAAATATTCCTCCAGAAAATCTGTGAATTTATAGCCGAGTAACTCAGTCCCTTTCTTTGATGGATGCAAACCATCTCTTTTGTACATTTTTTCATTGGACCAGCTACAGACATCGTGACTAATATATCCAAAGCCTTCCCCTTTACACCACTCCTTTAGCCACATATTGAATTGTGCTATACGCTGGCCTTTTCCATTTTGCTCCTTATATACTGGTAAAACTTCTGAAAAAGTAAGCCTACAGCCTATTCTGCTAAGTTCCTGCCCCAAGCTCTGGAAATCGTTCTGCACAGAGAGTACATCTTTTTGGGACAGATAGTTAGTGCCAAGATGTACAATAGCCTCCACATCACAGTCCTTGCTGGCATTCTTGATTATTTTAGAAATACGCTTCTTGTCCCTACTGGCAGTAGCACCTGGAAGACACCTGACCTCTTTTGAAACCTCTGTGTCCTTTCCTAAATTTACATCCCTTATAATTGAATCACCTACCAGAAGGTGGCTTCTCTTTTTGGATGCCTTTCTGTTCTTGCATGACTGATGTGTAATACCTGATTCACACTTCTCCCTGTCAAAAACAAGTTCTTCATCTCAGACCACGATCCCCTGCTTATTTGAGTTATCATCACAAATACCTTTACCTGTCTCCTTAATGTCCCTATTAAGGTCAGCAAAGGGCATTGTATCTGTTCTGCAGGGACACAGCGAAAGCTTTGCATTTATGGTTCACAGCTCTCACCCTGCCAGATCCCACGGTTGTCCACACTGCCCTTCTCCTGCAGGATCTTTGTGGTAGGGGGGGCTGATAGTGTGGAGGCTCAGTAGAGTAATGGGACTGAACTGGACACCTAATTTCTGTCTGAAGAGCACAGATTACAGACCCTAGATAAATAATCTGTCTTTGTAGACTAGTGATTTGTTCACAGATAGGAAAGTTTCCAAGTTTGAAAAGGGTACTGCGAAAGACAGCTGCAAAGCAAGTGTTGCATTGAACTAAGCCAGACATTCTTAGATACAGGGAATCTCAGACACACTTGCCCCGAATGTACCACTGTTTTTGATTTTTTGTTATATATGTATGGTGAGGAAAAGGAGGAAAATCAATAGTTTAAAAAACATAATATTTATTTGTTTCTTTGTTTCTTTACTTTTTTATTTATTATTAATGTATTTGATGATTATCTTGAATTTTCACTTAACTAACAAACTTCACATATTTATTTCCTTCAGTTGTCAAGCAAATCCAAAGGAAGAATATATAACCAATAATAATGGATAATTAGAAGTTACTAGCTTAAGAAAAAATTTCACAATCATTCCCCTGCTTTTGCCATTAGATGTTCCTTAGTGTTTAGATCTGGTCTCAGGATGATAATATAGCACTTGGGGAAGAAGATGCAGCCCAACAGTCCAGCACCAGAGGCCAAGATGGAGAAAACCGGCACGGCCACCATGTATTTTCCTTTGGTGCTCAGGTAAGTGGGCAGGAAGGAGACCCAGACACTGCAGAAGACCAGCATGCTGAAGGTGATCAGCTTGGCTTCATTGAAAGCTCCAAGCAGCTTCCTGGCCAGGAAAGCTACAGTGAAGCAAATTGCAGCAAGGAAGCCCATGTAGCCAAGAACAACATAAAACATGGTGACAGAGCCTTCGTTGCACTGAAGGATAATCTCTTCAGGCTGGGAGTGCAGATCAGAGTCAGGAAATGGGGGAGAAACTCCCAACCACATGGCACAGATGAAAATTTGGACAGCAGAACAAGAAAGGATGATGGAGCTTCCGGTTCCTGTAGCAGTGCCTGCGGTCAGGCAAAGAGTATGCTCTCTTTGCCGACCAGTTTCCCCCCGCCGGTAGACCCTGGACAGGATCGAAAGTCGCCCCGGAGAGGCGACCACCGTAGAGGAGGGCACTCGCTGATTGCAGAGGGAGCGGCAACTCCCTCTGCGATCCGAGCAATCACCTTTGGGCCGACGGGGAAAAGATCGGCCAGTAACATGGCCGATCACTCAGCTGCTCTGGCCGAAAGTCACAGCAACATCTAAGCATAAAGACCCACCGTGGAAGATCCGGGTGAGACCTTTCTTTCCCTCTTGATATTTTACTCATTTCCCTGTGAAAAGCTCTTAGAAATTGCTTCCCCCCCTTGAGAAAGCAGCCTTTGAACACTTGGGGAAAGAGCTGTGGAAAAAGAAAAAAATGACTAATTTCTATTGTTTGTTTGAGCGGCTGGAATTCGGAGAACCCTGAGGAAAAAGGAGAAGAGAAGGATCCTTGCTGTGACTCTCTCTCTCTGCCTGCTTGTTTTCAGCTTAAGTGGAAACCTTTAGGGAGGGGGGTGGAGTGTTCTTCTTCTTCCCCCCCTTCTGAATAGTGCTATCTACTTTAAAAACAAAAAACAAAAACGCTACGGCTCCTGGGTGAATTTATGTGGATTGCGCCCAGACGCTTGCATTTCTTTTGGAACTTGTTTGAATTTCTGCCTGCTGTTTTTGATTTTATAATACAAAGTATACTCTCCTGAAAAATGGATTTGTTCGCTCTAGGATTACAATATAATAATTGAGACACCAGTTGCTATTATTTATTTGGATTATAAATTAGATATTCATAATATTGATTGGGACTTCTGCTGTTTTTATTTTTGTACTTGCTTTTTCCTATTTTTGTTTGGATTTTATATTTTATAAAATTGCAACTCAGCTTTTAAGTTGAAATTCTACTAAAAAAACGAAGAATGGAATCCCACTCACAGCTTAACTATGGATTTATATTAGAAAAAATCTTGGAAACAAAGGAGGAATTAAAAAAACATTTTAGAATGCTTTGGAAAAGGGAAATCCCAGAGTTAAAAACTGAAATTCAACTTATTGGACATGATACACAACTAGGTCTACAACTTAACGATATGGAGGAAACACATTTACAATCTATTGAAGAGGAAGATACTACATCTTATACACAAATGACAGAGACTTTGGATGACCAAAGACAGAGTTCAATTAAAACATCTATAATTTTAAAGGCAACAGGAACAGACTTTCAGATACGAGACGTTAAAAATGCTGACAACATGAATAAACAACGAACAATCACCATATTGATTAAGACTGATTACATAGTGCAGACAACAGTGGAGAAAAGAGAAGAAGACTATGACTGGATTCAATTGTGGAAAATGTATGGTCAAATACTATGGAAGGAATTAGAAGCCCTATTGTGGAAACCTGCTTGGCACAAAAAGAAAGCTAGAATTAGATTTAAAAGTTAGAGCTAAAATTTTATTGGATGGGTAAAAATGGCTTTTAGAGACTTTGACTGAACTAATATGCCTGAGATTCCTAAGGTTCAAGACTTTGATCCGGATGGCAAGATGGAAAATTGGAAAATCTAAAATTAGGAGTTGGATAGAGATTGGTGAAATATTTAACTATGATTTATAAAAATATTTGATAGAGTACAGGAAATAGAATATAGACATATTAATATATATAGATAGATAGATAGATAATAGGCATATTATAAGTCTATTTTAGAAACAATTATTGTTCTATCATTTCAGGCTTGAATCTAAAATGGTTTTAAAACAGAGAAGTATAAATTGAACAACTGGAATAATATCTACATCTTAAAAATAATCTATACTATATGGGTACCCGAATTGTATACTATATGTTTATATAAGGCCAAATTGGAATATGTTAATTGTGAGTTAGTTAAGCCTGAAAACGGGTGGAAATATTATTGATATTATGTGTGTGTTTTTTCTTTTTTCTACTTGTTTTTTCTTTCCTTGCTTAGAGAGAGAAACTTTAAAGAAGTAATTCAAATTGTCTATGTATGATTATATTTTTTACTTTGTTGTATGGAGTGCCCTATCTCCACGATGAGTTCCAAGCACTTGGTTGTAAAACAAAAAAAATCAATAAAACTTGCTTTAAAAAAAAATAAAAAAAAATAAAAAAAGAAAGGATGATGGAGTTGGCCAAGCTCTTCCCCAACCATCTTTTCACTTTATTGCCTGGTTTTGAGGCTAGGAATGCCAGCACTACTGTGATTGTTTTGGCCAACACAGATGACACGGCTACTGAGAAGACAATGCTGAACACTGTTTGTCGGAGAAGGCAGGTGGCTTTCCTTGGTCAGCCAATGAAGAACAAGGAGGATAAGAAGCAAAGCAGAAGGGAGACCAGAAGGATGTAGGAGAGGTCCCGGTTGTTGGCTTTGATAATAGGAGTTTCAAGGTATTTAATGAATATGATTAAAACAAAGCCTGTGATTAGGGACAAGAGTAGGGCAAAGGAGATGAGAATGATGCTGAGATGTTCTTCATAGGACAGGAAGGTTATTCTTTTGGGGATACACTGGACTCGGTTCTTGGTTGGATATTGATCATCTCGGCACTTGGTGCATTTTTTGGTATCTGAGAAAAGAAAGTAATATTTCTTTTATAGTCTTTCAAATGTCAAGAAGACCTTTGGATAAGATGTGATACAGAGAGACAGAAAAGTCTCAGTAAAGGGAATATACTTACACTACAACAGCCAAAAAATCCCCAATACATACAACCATAAAAAGAACAACAACAACAACATAAAATTAAAAGAACTATCTGGTGCTGCAAACTCCCTTCTCTGAGGTAATCCAACTTACTGACCTTACCCTATCCCAAATGTTTGGCAGAAGTAGCAAGTCTCCAGAGGTTTAAGTGGATGGGGGCCTATTCAATTTCAAGGGGGAGTAAGTCCAATAGGGCAGGAACTGCAACAGAAAGGCAGGCTTCTGATGATCCATAAAGTGGGAATCTTTTAGGGAACAGTTCGTTTGTATGCCTATTATATCTGCTCTGGTGGGACAAGCAGATATCCTCAAGCAGAGGAAACCCTGCAGATACCCTGGTTCTGTCTCATGGAGGGTTTGAAAGGTGAATTTAATTGCACCTGGGAAGAAACTGGGATTTACATGGAAACTCAACAATGTGCATGCCTTTGCATTCTGGACTATTTGTAAATTCCAGGTGGGTTTCAAGAGCAACCCTATGAGTATGGGATAAAAAGATAGAAACAGAAAACTGATGGCAGAAAAAGACCTAGTGGTCCATAGAGTCTGCCCTTTGAGTTTTTTGTTTTCTTATTTATTTAATATTTTATTTCATTTTTTTTTTCAAAAAAAATTCAGATGATGGACATATGTTTATCCCAAAAACATTTAAATATAGTTACTGATGATTGACCCATCAACCATGGTCCCAATACACTGCTCCAAAAATACTGGACAGAGGATAAAAGTTGTCTAACATGGTTTGATCCATGGAGAACCACTTGAGAAGGGTAGCAACACTGACTATTTCAGGACAGGTTGTACAGCCCCCTTCACACAAAAAATCATTGACTATCCTGAAATTGAGAGTGTCTCCTAACTATTAGGCCTTCTAGAAATTCCTTACAATGTGATTCTTTCAATGGTCCTGGGGATCCCCTGGTAACAGGGCCCCATGTGCTGGTTGCATGGTAGGTAGCATCTTGATGTACTCCTTTCTTGCTTTCTTAGCATTTATACCTCAATGTTTTAATTTTTATTATTGGTTTGACTGTATTCCACCAAGAGTCACTTTGTGTGAAATAGCCATATAAACTTGATAAATAAATTTGAAAAAACATCTTAAGGAAGATTAATTCATAAATGAATTCAAAAACAGGAACTGAGTGTGTTATCTGTATTTTTACTCTGTAAAAATGAGAAGATGAAGCAATATGTTTCCATATTCTCTCAATTTGGCAACAATTTTAAAGAGAACGAATTCAACATTGGTATCAAAGGATATTTAGTAGATTGGTCTTTTATTAGTTCTCTGTTTCCCCCTTCTTTCTGTTCATTTTAATACCAACACTGCATGTTAGAAATTTTCCTTTCAGAACCCCGAGTATATTCCTTTTGTGTGTGTGTGTGTGTGTGTTATATCTCACTACAGTATTTAACAAGAAAGAAAATTGGAAAGATAAGAAAAGATGGAAAGGAAATATCTACTTGATGATTTTATGCTGAATCCTCTGTTTGGTTTTCATTGTTCTTTTAACCCAACATCTCTCCCTCTATTGTTCCTCTCAATTAGATATTTCAACTTATAAGGATATATGATCTTAATAAAGATTAAATGATTAAATGAATGATTGATTGATGCATCTATCAGCCTGTAATATAAAATTGGTTTAGGTAAGCAAAAGCCATTGATCTAAAATCATTCCTCAAGTTACAAAGAATACAGATAGTTCTAAGAAAGATAAATATGGACGTAACCATCCAAACTGGGGAATAAAAGAGAAATTTCCTACTCAATCCACAGCATCCTTCTTCCTACATCATCATTCAAGATATTTTTCTTATCCTTCCCATTATGGAAGAAATTGGACATCATGAAAATTAAGAACTAAACAATCAAACTTACATGTGTCTTTAACATGCATATTGATCAAAGTTTCCCTATGATGTCACCCACCTTCCTGAGTGGAGATGGTCCCCTCTGGACAAGGAATGCAGTCATAGCAGCAAACTGGTTCTCCTTTTCGAGCCTGCTTGACAAATCCAGGATGGCATTTTCCCACACATTTAGACTGAGGCAGAGACTAAACAGAAAAAGAAGAAATGCCAAAGAAAATATGTTAGGACTCACCATCCATGTAAGATGGAGGTAGACACGAACATCAGCCAACATCATAGACAAGTCTCTGGGCTTCACCTAGGCAAACATGAAATCTCTGACAACTTCCAAATGGTGGCAGAAGATACAATTGCAGGAAGATGCCTCATTCAGTTCCTCCCTTTTTCTTCTGATTTATCAGATTACAATAAAGTAACTTTCTACTTAACAAAGTCTGGAGGGATGAAATTGAGAAAACATTTAAGCATTAAGTGGCAACCGGTGTGTTCCTCCATTCATTCATTCCTCCATTCTTCATACATGCTTGATTTTAAAATATCCACAAATACTAAATTTTAGAGTGAACTTTATTGTAAAATATATATTATTTTTTTATTTCGTTGGATTTATTAAACTAGAATAAAACTGTGAGGAAGAAAGAAACTTTTGACCAGTAGGATCTGGAAAGGTTTCTTCTGGAGTACATAAAACATTGCAAAACTGCTTCCCTTTGAAAGTAGTCCAAAATTATCTCCAGTGAAGATAAAAATTTTCCGGTGACGTTGCTGCAAGGTGAGTGCTTGGGAATGAATCTCCCTTCCCCAAGCCCGATTTCTACCAGCTGGGGAGTCCAAAAGGACTGAAAGTTGCCCTGTAGAGGCGACTGGCCAAAGGGTGAAACTTTGCAGATCGTGGGCCAACGGTAGCTGGCCTGCTTGATCCAAAGGAGCCCTCGGGACTGGCAGGAAGAAAGGCTGACCGCACCCATGCGGTCTGCCAGAAGCAGCTGATCGTCGGAGACAATGAATTTTAAAGCGGAAAGCAAACAGCGGATCTGGGTGAGACTACTTTCCTTATCTCTCTACAAGTGGAAATACCGGTTCTGGGAAGCAGCATTCAACAGCATAATCCCTCAGCTTCAGGGAGGGGGGATTTTTTTTCTTATCCCTCCCTCCTGAAATATTAGCAGTGGTTTAAGCTTTGGGGAAATTAAAACTGACTTATAACAATACTGTGAAGATGACTGAGCCATAAAATAAGGATAATTTGGAAAACCTTTGGTTTTATAAATCTTTTTTGTTGTTGTTTATTTCTTGTTTGGAAACCATCAGGTTTTTAACTTCTTAAACTTTTTCAAAGTATGGTGGGAATGGACACCTGACATCTAGTGGCAAAACTGAGAACTACAGCAGTTTTTGCTTTGTCTTTTTTGTCGTTATCTTATTGAGTTGAGTTGGAGTAAAACTTGGCTGTATGCCCAGACATTGCTTATAGTTTGGTGTCCTTGGATTTTAAAGTCCTGAAGAGTGTGGTTGGAAAAGAAAGATTCTTTTCGGATTGCCTGTCTTACAGGATGGATCACAATTATAAATAAAAATTGTGTTTGAAGTCATCGGACTTCCCTGGATTACAAATACAGCTTGATCTGGAATTTTTACAAGCTGTTTTGAAAGAGTGAATAACAAGAAATCCCTCCGAACAGAATACTTTGGATTATAAATTTGGGTTGGGTTTTTTTTCTATTTTTTTCTTTTTTCCCTTTTGCTCTTTTTTACTATTTACTATTTTTATTGGTTTACCTCTCCTATTTGTTAGGAGCCTATTGGATTATAAATTTTGACTTACTTGATGGATTACAATGTATGATTTAAAGATAAAGATGAGCGCTCCTGACTTATCTAAAATTGGGAAAAAAGGATCTTCTGCTCCCTCTTCAGCTTCTGCAAGTCCAGTCTATCAGAGATCAATTGATACAATGCTTCAACAAGAAAAGGCCAATACTTTCCAAAAGGACATTCAAGCGACCCTACAAGCAATTCAAGAAGCAACCGCTACTCAAATGGTGGTCACAGCGAAAAACCATGAGGAGTTGAAAAGTGATTTTGACAAAATGAGTCAAAAAATTAACAATATAGATTCTCAATTTGAAAATTTCAAACAGATGATCACAGATAATCAACAAAGAATTCAAAAAATAGAAGATAAATCAGCTGAGGTTGACCAGAAATTAGAAGCTTTAAAAGATGAAAATCAGAAGTTGATCCAAATAAATGAAGAACTAGAAGACTCAATAGCAGGGATCGAGATGGAAAGAACCTCATACTTTTTAAGATTTCAAAATATAATGGAAGATAAGGAAGAGGATCTCCTAGGCTTGATAAGATAAAGATAAGATAAGATAAATAACCTTTATTGTCATTTTTATATTGTGGGCACAATGGCACACATAAAAAATGAAATTTAGTTGCCCGCTCTCAAAGTGAAACATATACATGACACACACCTAAACATACTATGTACAACATATACTGTATATAGACCCACATCCCTACATATACATAGCAAATAAATATTAAATACTGTCCATCTTGAATATATAATGCAAGGAGGAAGTTTGAGAGTTCGCAAGGTTAATGCTGTATGGAATGAAACTATGGCTGAATCTGGATGTTCTGCTATGGATACCACGAAGTCTCCTCCCAGAAGGTAACAAGGAAAACAGGTCGTGAAGAGGATGTGTAGTGTCCCAGATAATCTTACGGACCCTGCTCAAGCAACGCTTCTGTGCTATGTCCTGGATGGGAGGGAGGGAACTGCCAATGATCTTTTCAGCCATTCTCACCACTCTCTGCACCACCTTCCTGTCTGAAGCAGTGATGCCTCCAAACCAGACTGTGATGCTGTATGACAGGATGCTCTCGATTGTCCCCCTGTAGAAAGTGGTCAGGACAGGGGAAGGAAGATGTGCTTTTCTCATGCGGCGCAGAAAATGCAGGCGCTGCTGTGCCCGCTTCACCAGTTTCTCACTGTTTAGCGACCAAGTCAGCCTACTTGTTAGCTGCACACCCAGGAATTTGATGCTGGTAACCATCTCCACAGGTGAATCATTTATGCACAGAGAAGTGTGGCTGTGCCTGCCTTTTCTGAAATCAACAATGATCTCTTTGGTTTTTCCGGTATTTAAAACTAGGCTGTTTTCCTTACACCAGTTCACCAATCCCTCAACCTCCTTGCAGTAAGCTTCCACCTTGTCATCCTGAATAAGGCCCACTACTGTTGTATCATCTGCGAACTTCACAATATGGTTGGTGGCAAATCTAGCACAACAGTCATGGGTCAACAGGGTGAACAGCAACGAACTTAAGACACAGCCCTGAGGAGAACCTGTGCTCAAGAAAATGGTATTAGAGGTATTTGTTCCAACACGCACATATTGGGGCCTGTTGGTAAGAAAATCAAGAATCCAATTGCACAAAGGAGTGTTTAAGCCTAAAAGGCCCAGTTTGTCTACTAGATGCTGGGGAATGATTGTATTAAACGCCAAACTGAAGTCGACAAACAGCAAACGCACATGAGTATTTCTTTCCTCTAAGTGCTTCAGGCTCAGATGGAGAACGGAAGAAATAGCATCCTCCGTAGAGCGATTTGGTCGGTAGGCAAACTGAAGCGGGTCAAATGCTGGCGGGAGGCTAGATACAATAGTGTCCTTTATCAGCTTCTCAAAGCATTTCATGATGGTGGATGTCAGTGCAACCGGACGGTAATTATTGAGGCCTGTAATTGTGGACTTTTTTGGCACTGGCAAGATGATGGCCATCTTAAAACACGATGGGACCACTGCCTGCTGCAATGAGAGGTTGAAAATATCAGTGAGAACACAAGCCAGCTCCTCTGCGCATTCCCTGAGGACACATCCAGGGATGTTATCTGGGCCTGCTGCTTTCCGAATGTTAACTGTCTGCAGTGTTTTCCGGACAGAGGTGACATCAAAGCTAGGCACTTGCTCATCAGGATGGGGCACAGCTTTCCTAGCAGGAGTACTATTTGATGTGTCAAATCTACCAAAAAATGCATTCAGTTTGTTTAGGAAGTCTATGTCATCCTTACATCTCGATGGAGCCACCTTGTAATCCGTAATCCGATAACTGAATTATTGGCAGGCGCATTAGGAACTGGGAAACAGCAAATGGAAGGAGAACTAGACCAGATCTATTGAGTCAACTCAAATGATGCTAGAAGAAATAAATTCCCTAGGGAAGTACATGTCAGATTTCTTAAAGAGACAAGATTTTGAGAAGAGTAAGAGATGAACCTTTGAACTATATATATAAAAAAATTGTAGTTCTCAAACAAATCCCTAGGAGAATAAGAGAATCCCGAAGAGAATACCAGTTTTTAACTAGGAAATTAATTGAAAAAGGAGTGAATTTTAGATGGCTGATTCTAGAAGGGATTTTAATTTACTGGGATACGAAAAGATATAGACTGGACATACCACTTAAAGCAATGGAATTCTTTGACAACCATAGAGCATTTTTGGAAAGAGGTGACCCTGAATCCGGTACAAGAGAGAAACAAAGAAACAGGAAGAAATGGCAGTAGAAGGAGCAGTCAAACCAAGAGAGGAGGAAGAAACTAAAAACACATATATAGAAGAAGGAACAAGACCAAGAGATCAGAGACAGATAAGATTGACTAGAAGATTAAGACCTAGATATAATTGAAAGAGATGGAGGAGTGGGATTTTGTCAATGAATATAAATGGACTAAATTCTCCTTCAAAAAGGAGAAAAATCTTTACACAATTACAAAAATTATAAATGGATATAATTTGTCTTCAAGAAACACACATTAAGAGACAACATTATAAGTTGTTAGAACAACCAAAAACTGGTAACCTTCACTTTCCATTAGCACCTCAAAAGAAAAGAGGAACAGCTTTATAGAAATGATGAACCCCAAACAAATCTATGTGGATGAAGAGGGGAGAATATTAATGGTGGAAATAATGATGGACCAAAAACAGATACTGATGGTACCAATATATGCACCAAATGATAAACAAGAACAATTTTACCAAAAACTATATATATATATAAAAATTAGATTTAAACTATCAAAATCTTTGTATAATGGAAGACTTTAACGCAATAAGAGATGGAACTTTGGACTACAAAAGTGCCAAACAAGGGAGAAAAGGAGGAAATATATTACCTAAAGCGTTTTTTAAAATGACAGGAGAACTCTGTATCCAAGGTATATGGAGAGAGAAAAATCCAAAGAAACTACAATATACATTTTACTCAAATAGACATAAATCACGGTCTAGAATTGATATGATATGGACATCGTTGGAACTTTACGATGATACAAGAAATTGAGATAGAAACTAATGTTTGGGCAGATCATAACCCAATAAAGATGACTTGGAGAGGAACTAAGAAAAAACTAAGATGGTCCTTGAATAAATCTATATTGAAAGAAAAAGATTTTTTACAACTAGAGACAAAGGAAATGGATTTTTTCTTCAAAATAAACAAGAAAGAAGAAACATCGCTTCAAAATGTGTGGGATACGGCTAAAGCATATTTCAGAGGGTTGGCTATAACTTACATCACTAAAAAGAATAAAGAAAAGAAACAACAACAGTTAAAGTTGAAGGAGGAACTTAGAAAGTTAGAATTAGAATTACAAATAGATCCACAAAAGAAAATACTTAAGAAACAAATTGAAATAATAAAACATAAATTAAATTTAGCCGAGATGGAAATAATGGCTCAACAGATTAAAAGGGCCAAACAGAATTTCTTTGAAAATGCCAATAAGCCGGGGAGATGGTTAGCATATAGACTGAAAAAAGAAAAAGAGAAAAAATTGATAAAGCTGCAAGATATAAAAGGTGAATTACAGTTTCAAAATGATACAATTAAAAAAATTATTAAAGATTACTATGAGATACTTTATAAGGCAGAAATTCCAAAAGACAAAATACAGCAGTACTTAAAAAAAGCAGACTTACCAAAAATACCAGAGAATATTCAAAACATATTAAATGGAAAAATATCAATGATTGAGATTATAGAGGCTATAAAAAGGCAAAAAAGGGATAAGACTCCTGGCCCAGATAGATTACCCGCAGAGTTTTATAAATCACTACAAGATGTATTAAGTCCAATCTTGAAAGAACTGTGTAATGAAATTATCCTAGAGGCTAAAATACCAAATACATGGACTGAAGCCAATATTACTTTAATACCTAAAGAAGACTCTGATTTAACGCAAATAAAAAAATTTAGACCAATATCACTATTAAATGTAGACTACAAAATCTTTGCCTCAATAATGGCAGAAAGACTAAAGAAATTTTTGATCGAATTTATACATACAGACCAAAATAGTTTCCTACCAAAAAGACAGATACAAAATAATTTAAGAATGATTCTTGATGTGTTAGAGTACTATGAAATTCATTCAGGGAAACAGATGGCTTTAATATTCCTTGATGCACAGAAAGCCTTTGACAATGTAAACTGGCAATTTATGTTTCAGCAATTAGCAGAAATGGACTTCGGAAAAAACTTAATAAATGTAATTAAAACAATTTATTGTAAACAAACAGCCAAAATAATTGTAAATGGAGATCTTACAGAAAACTTCAGTATTAAAAAGGGCACAAGACAGGGATGCCCAGTATCTCCATTACTTTTTTTTACTAACACTGGAAGTACTGAATAGAAACATTAGACAAGATATAGAAATTAAAGGACTGGAGATAAAAGATGAAAAATATAAACTACAAGCATTTGCAAATGATTTGGTTTTCATATTGGAAGATCCATTGGAAACAAGCACCAAACCTCTGGAAAAAATAGAAAAATTTGGAGAAGTGGCAGGGTTGACAATAAACAGAGAAAAGACTAAAGTGCTAACAAAGAATCTAACAGAAAAACAAAAAAACCAACTAACAAAAAAGACAAATCTTCAAATAGTTAAAAAAAATAAATATTTGGGAATTTATCTAACAGCAAGATGTGTAACAATAAAAGAAGATAATTATGTAAGACTGCTAAAACAAATAAAATTGGATTTTGAAAAGTGGAAAAACTTCCAACTTTCAATGTTGGGGAGAATAGCAACAGTGAAAATGAATATCTTACCAAAAATACTCTTTTTATTTCAAACGATTCCTGTAAGGCTGGGAAAAGTCTTTTTTTGATGAACTGAACACAATAATATTAAATTTATCTGACAAGGAAAAAAAGCTAGAATTAAAGTGAAAATGCTACAAGAAGCGAAAGAAAGTGGAGGATTTGGACTGCAGGACTGGAGGTTATACTACCAAGCATCTATTCTAACATGGCCTAAAGAATGGATAATGCTTAGAGATAAAAGACTATTGTACCTAGAGGGGCATGACCTACAAATTGGTTGGCATGCTTTTCTGTGGTATGGGAAGAATAAAATACATAGATACTTTCGAAACCATTTTATAAGGAATGCACTTCTTTCAAAATGGGAAAAAATAAAAGAAAAAATTTATATTAAGATACCTGAATGGCTTTCAACAATGGAAGCTTTTGCTTACCCAAATTTAATTAACTACGATAAATTTGTGACTTATAATGTGGACAATGAAGGAAAACTGAAAGACAGACAAGATCTACAAGAACAAGGTATTGACCTAGCATGGTGGCCATATCTGCAAATCCAAACGAGATATGAAAAAGATGTTAAAACAATGGGATTTTATAAAGAACAGACAGAATTTGATCAGATACTGCTAAAAACAGATGAAAACTTCATTAAGAAACTCTATAGATTTCTGTTAAATTTAAAGATGGAGGAAGAACAAGTAAAAGAAACAATGATAACACGGGCAAAGAACTTTGGATATAATATAGAATTAGAAGATTGGCAAAAGTTATGGGAAAAAATATTAAACTAACTAAAGCAGTGGCATATAAAGAAAACTTATATAAAATGTTTTACAGATGGCATATGACACCAGTGAGATTAGCAAAACTGTTTTAAATTACTTCAGATAACTGTTGGAAATGCAAAGAAAGACCAGGTACTTATTACCACATCTGGTGGACATGCCCTAAAGCAAAAAGATTTTGGGTTAAAATAGATTTATGGTTGGAGAAAATGACTAAAAAACAAATAGACTTTAAATCAGAATTATTTTTGTTAGGAATAATAGGAGCTAATTATGAGAAAGATTGCAGATATTTAATACTACACGTATTAACGGCAGCAAGAATTGTATTTGCCCAACATTGGAAAAATGAAAACTTACCAGCTGGAGAAGTACTAATTAAGAAAATTCTAGAGTGTGCAGAAATGGATAGGTTGACTTTAAAGATAAAAGAGAAAGAAGACTCAGTGTACTTTAGAACATGGGATAATTTTTATCAATGGCTAGAAAGAGGAATTAGAGAGAAAGGAATGTGATATGTAATTTTGAATATATATTAGCAAGATTCAGTGATTAATTAACATATTGTTTATGATCATTAACTATTTTCTATTATTGTTTGTTAAATACATGAACCCAGGCATTATATTGTTTGCTAAATATTGAGAATGTTACTTGGAAAAACCCCAACCCCAATCCTAACCTTAATCCTAACCCTAACCTAAATCCCAACCCCAACCCCGACCTCACCTTATTCCTAACCCCATAAAAACTAATAAAATCTATACCAAAAAAAAGATAAAAAGTGAAATTTCCTTACAAATAAGGGCTGTCAACCTTAAAGATGTTCTTTATTTGTATGCATATTTGTTCAGTTTATATGGCTGCCACGCTGGTGAACTAAAACTAAAATTGGCTGACTAGTTTCTAAAACTATAGTGAGGTGAGATGGAGGTGAGGTCATGAGAACGTGTCCCTCAAAAAGGGTGAGTCATGGATCACTTGATGCACCACATGGGTCATGAGTGTGAGCCATGTGTGGAAAGGGATATTCAACATAAGGTATCCAACACAAGGTCCTTTCTGTTGAGAGAATACAATTAGGTGACACAATCTGACAGGGAAATACACACTCATATTTATTATTAGTATAATTTGTAGCCTCTCAGTGTGTCCTAAGGCACCTAAAAATCAAGATAAACAGTTGCATTCAAGAGATTTTCAGATGAAGTGCACTCTTACAAACCAATGCCCAAATCTAAGTAATATTTCCCTCAAAATTGTCCCTTATTATTTCTGATATCAAGATATATTTTTTTTGCACCAAAGCGATGCTTCAATACTTCAGTTTTCAAACCATTATCATGGTGAGATGGGCAGCAAATACATTTAATCAATCAATCCATAAATGAGCTCACATCAGACCAGTCATTATTATTTCATGTGAACTGAAAGCCTTGGAACTCCTTCCTAAATTCCACTATCCCAGTGGGGTTAGAGAGAGGCAGCTATAAGAATGTTCTCAGCTGATTAAAAACATCCCAAACTCCAAGCCTGCAATTTTGGGAGACCCCTGACTCCAATCAAGGCAAGATGAAGCTTATTTAACAATTGGACCAACAGGACCTCCATCCAGTCTTGATTCCATTTCATTGGATTCAGTCCAAATCTGAATTCGGGGACTGGTCAACAGAATTGCCTTCATCTTTGATATTTGAAGACAAAAAACTAGCTAACCTGAAGCTATTAACACCAAAATCTCCAGCATATGAGGCCCTGTCTCACCAGTTTTATGGTGATACTAAGCTGCCAAAGGGACACTAAATGGCAATGATTTGTGTCCTAAATAATAATCACTCCATAACTCATTTTGGATCAGCTTACAACAGGGTTCAGCATGACACCATCAGAAGGGAAACCTTGGTCAATAGAACTGAAGCATGCTTATCTGCCCAAAAAAATTATAGAGGTTTTACTCCACACATTCAATTCTCAGTGAAGGTTACCCACTTTTTGGACTGGGTTTAGCCCACTTGAAAGGGCTTTGGAAAAAAGAGAAAAGACATCAATATTTTCCCCACCTTGTTGAGCAACTTTAACTGTGACAAAGCATCTTGGTTGATTGTAAGTCTTTGTCTTTCAAAAGTCCCCAATTGCTTGTCGATGGGATCCTCCTTGGGGAGAACCACCCTACTCAAGATCCTCAGGTCTGCTGCTACGTCTCCATTCTGATCCAAGTACACTTTCAGTAGGGAAAGATTGTACAATTCCCTCTTCTTTAGAAATGGATGGAACTAGAATGGAAGCATCCCGGAATTTAAAAGCAGAAATCTTGGTTTTTTATCTCTTATCACTTTTTACATTTGAATCTTTCTTCTATGGTTGTTTAACTTGCAAATATTGTGAGTTGAAGAACAAGTGTTACTATTATCTTCAAAATTGAAGTACAAAGATTCAGCAATATTTTTAAATCATGTAGTATACTGATAAAATGTATATTGACAAAATGTAATTGACAAAAATTGTCAGTCATATATAACAATCTAGCGAAGGTCACCAATCAAGTAAACAAAATACACAAATAACTAGAGTATTCATAAACTCCTTGCAAACAATAGGGTGAATACCAGAAAGCAAGGATTTGTTAAGAAGAAAGTTGCAAGTCTAATCTTCATTCAGGTAGAGGAGATAGGAAAAATGACCAGATGAAGTAATTCTACTTTATTGTAAGGATATATTAACAAAATCTTGCAGTGTGAAACTACAAATCTTTCACCATCTCTTTTGACAGTCAAAAAATTTAGGGAGGACTTTTTCTGAGTTTCTTTCACTGTCTGTTATGCAGCTGTGGGTTGCCCCCCCAAACCATCTGGATGGTATCAGATAATTAAGTGGATACCACTGTCTCAAAAATTGTACTCAAATAAATATTAATATTACTGATAAAATTGGGGAGTTATGAAAAACAATTAGACCTTGGTCATTGTTTTTTCTATATTTTCATTAAAAAAGGAAGTAGGTAAATTATGATTTTGTGATGCAAAAATTATAATAACACTTGAACAAAGTTATTTTGGTCTCCTTTAAAAATACCCAGTTTCTCTCAGGTCCCTATAGATCCCTGTCAGGATGCTGCCATCCTGATGGGAGGGGGTACCTTTAGAGCCCTCCTTTGATGTGTTTAGCTTTGCTTTGTTGACTCGATTCCACTGCCCGAGGTCATCTGCCTCACCTCACCAAGAAGAGATCTCTGGGAACATCTTACCACAGTTTCTGTCTAGAGTTCTCACAACCTCTTTGCACCTCTGGATTGGTTCCTATGGACTGGGCAGTTGGGAGGGGTTTTGAACAATGGGGTTTAGCCTAACAATTTTACCCGGGAACTTCAGATTCTGCCTGCCTTCTTTTGCTGTCACTGCCTCTCAATAAAAGTTCCTTTTCATATGATGCCAGTTTCAAGAGTTCTGCTTTTTTTTTTTACATACAGTTTTATTAGTTTTTTTTATAATAATAGTGCTTAAAGTATTTATCAGCAACATATTGTCTGGGTTTCAATGTCTAATTTACTAATACATATTAAGTTCCTTTCTCTCTTCCTCGTTTATCTAGCCAATTATAAAAAGTATTCCATGTTCTAAAATAAACTGAATCTTCTTTCTCTTTCATTATCAGTGTCAATCTATCCATTTCTGTGCACTCTAAGATTTTTTTAATTAACACTTCCTCCTCTGGTAATTCTTCATTTTTCCAATATTGAGCAAATACAATTTTTGCTGCAGTTAATATATATAAAATTAAATAAATACACTCTTTCTCATAATCACCTACAATTATACCTAATAAAAATAATTCTGGCTTAAACTCTATATGTTTTTTCATCATTTTCTCTAACCATGTATGTATTCTTAACCAAAATCTTTTAGCTTTAGAGCATGTCTACCAAAGATGGTAATAAGTGCCTGTTTTTTGTTTACATTTCCAACAATTGTTCGATACATCTTTAAAAATGTTTGCTAATCTCACAGGTGTTAAATGCCATCTATGAAACATTTTATATAAATTTTCTTTGTATTCTACCGCTCTTGTTATTTTCAAATTTCTTTCCCAAAGATTTTGCCATTTTTCTAGTTCTATGTTATGACCGAATTTCTTTGCCCATGTTATCATTGTTTCTTTAACTTGTTTCTCTTCCATCTTTAAGCTTAGCATATATTTATAAAGTTTCTTAATCAATTTTTCATCTAATGTCAGTAATATCTTATCAAATTCTGTCTGTTCTTTATAGAACCCAGGTATTTTAACATCTTTTTCATATCTTGTTTGAATTTGCAGATATGGCCACCACGATAAGTCAATACCCTGTTCTTCTAGTTCTTGTCTGTGTTTTAATTTTCCTTCTTTATTCAAAATGTCTTTATAAGTCACAATTTTGTCATAGTTTATTAAGTTTGGGTGAACAAACGCTCCATTGTTGAAAGCCATCCAGGTATTTTCATATAAATGTTTGCTTTTATTTTTTTTCCATTCTAGCAGAAATGCGTTTCTTACATAATGATGCTGAAAGTATCTGTGAATTTTATTTTTCCGGTACGATAAAATGACATGCCATCCAAGTTGAAGGTCGTGTCCCTCTAGAATACAGGTCGGCAACCTGCGGCTCCGGAGCCGCATGTGGCTCTTTGAGCCTTCCCCTGCGTCTCCCAGCCTCCTCTGCCATTTGCAGAGAGAGACAGAGACAGAGCTTGCTTCTATCTCTCTCTCTATCTCTCTCTGTGTGTGTCTCTGTCTCTGTCTCTCTCTCTCTCTCTCTCTCTCTCTCTCTGTGTGTGTGTGTGTGTGTGTGTAAAAGAGAGTAGCCTCACCCTGTTCCGAAGAGCTGAGAAGTTTATTGGGCGGGGCTTCTCCCTTTGCTGCGTCTCTGCAGGAAGCAGGAAGCAGGAAGGGCAGGAGAGAGCTAGCTAGCCCAGCTAGGCTAACTCAGGATTTCTGGGAGTTGAAGTCCATGAGTAATAAAAGAGCTGAGGTTGCCTATCCCTGAGCTTGTTGCAGAACAGCTTGAAGCCAGCTTGCCAGGTGAGCAGAAGATCGGAGAGAGGGAGGGGGGGAGAGAGACAGAGAGAGAGAAGAGAGAGAGAGAGAGAGAGAGACCCTTTTGACATCTAAAATGAAGATAACACTGCATATATCCTTTTTTACCTTTACACACACACACACACACACATATATATATATACAACACACACACATATATATACACACATGTGTGTGTATATGTGTGTGTGTGTGTATACATGTATGTGTGTGTGTGTGTGTGTGTGTGTGTATACAACACACACACATATGGGCTGGGCTGCATTAACAGAGGGATAGAATCAAGATCACGTGAAGTATTAATACCACTTTACAATGCCTTGGTAAGGCCACACTTGGAATACTGCATCCAGTTTTGGTCACCACAATGTAAAAAAGATGTTGAGACTCTAGAAGAGTGCAGAGAAGGCAACAAAGATGATTAGGGACTGGAGGCTAAAGCATATCAGGAACGTTTGCTGGAATTGGGTATGTCTAGTTTAATGAAAAGAAGGACTAGAGGTTGACATGATAGCAGTATTCCAATATCTCAGGGGTTGCCACAAAGAAGAGGGAGTCAAGCTATTCTCCAGGCGCCTGAGGGCAGGACAAAGAAGTAATGGATGGAAACTAGTCAAGGAGAGAAGCAACCTGGAACTGAGGAGAAACTCCTGACAGTTAGAACAATTAACCAGTGGAAAAACCTGCCTCCAGAACGGTGAATGCTCCAACACTGGAAGTTTTAAGAAGAGACTGGACAGCCATTTGTCTGAAATGGTATAGGGTTTCCTGCCTGAGCAGGGGGTTGGACTCGATGACCTCCAAGGTCCCTTCCAACTTTATTATTATTATTATTATTATTACATATACACACACATATATATCTACATACACATATACATACACACACACACACACACACATATATATATATATATACATATACACACACACATATATACATACATACATACCTATAATAAAGGTAAAAAAGGATATATGCAGTGTTATCTTCATTTTAGATATCAAAAGGGTTTTGCGGCTCCCAGTGTTTTGTTTTCAGTGGGAAACGGGTCCAAGTGGTTCTTTGAGTGTTTTGGGTTGCCTACCCCTGCTCTAGGAATAATAATCTTCTATCTCTAAGGGTTATCCACTCTTTTAGTTATGTTAGAACAGCTGCTTGGTAATATAGATCCCAGTCTGGCAATCCAAATCCTCCATTTTCTTTTGCTTCTTGAAGCATTTTCAGTTTTATTCTAGCTTTTTTTCCTTGCCAAATAAATTTCAAAATAATAATAATAATAATAATAATAATAATAATAATAATAATAATAATAATAATAATAATAATAATAATAATAATAATAATAATAATAATAATAATAATAATAATAATAATAATAATAATTCATAATTATAAGTTGGAATGGACCTTGAGGTCAATCTGTCCAACCCCCCTGCTCAGGCAGGAAACCCTATACCATTTTGAAAATGGCTGTCCAATCTCTCTCTAAAACTTCCAGTGTTGGAGCCTTCTCACCGCTTCTGGAGGCAGGTTGTTCCACTGGTTAATTTGTTCTAACTGTCAGGAAGTTTCTCCTTACTTCTAGGTTTGCTTCTCTCCTGATTGTGTCCATCCTTGCTTCTTGTCCTGTCTTCATGCGCTTTGAAAATAGATTAACTTCCCTCTTCTTTGTGGCAGCCCCTGCGATATTTGGAACACTGCTATAATGTCCCCTCGTCCTTCGCTCATTAAACCGAGCATACACAATTCCAGCAACCATGTCCTTATTGCTTTAGCCTCCAGTTCCCCTAATCATCTCTGTTGCTCTTCTCTTACTCTTTCCTAGAGTCTCAACATATCTTTTTTACATTGTGGTGACCAAAACTGTATCAGTATTCAAGTGTGGCCTTACCAAGGCATTGTAAATTGTTATTACTACTTCACTTATCTTGATTCTATCCCTCTGTTAATGCAGCTATCACTGTGTTGGCCTTTTTGGCAGCTGCATCACTACTGCTGGCTCATATTTAAGTGATTGTCCACTAGGACTCTGAGGTCCCTCTCACAGTTACTACTATTGAGCAAGGTACTCCCTATACTATACCTGTACATTTGGTTTTTCTTGCCTAAATGTAGAACCTTACTTTTTTCACCATTGAATTTCATTTTGTTAGATAGCGCCCAGTGTTCAAGTCTGTCCAGATCCTCCTGTATCTTAAGTCTGTCTTCTGGAGTGTTGGCTATTCCTGCCAGCTTGGTGTCGTCTGCAAATTTGATGAGCTCCCCATCTATCCCCTCATCCAAATCATTGATGAAGATGTTGAAGAGCACTGGGCCCAGAACAGAGCCCTGGGGCACCCCCTACACACTTCCCTCCATGTAGATGCGCTTCCATTGAGGACCACACACTGAGTACGGCTGGTCAGCCAGCTGCGAATCCATCTGGTGGTGATGCTGTCTGTTCCGTTCTTAGGAAGGTAGACATTGAAGAGACTTATGAGTACAACAAGGTTTATTCATCACACAACAGAAACAGAAACAGAACAGAAAACGAAACTGGCTCCGCCCTTTTATACAAGGAGCCCGGGGTAACTGTTAACCAATCATTGCATGATTTTCTCCCACGCTAAGCAAGCATGCCCGGGTCTCCAGACATCCAGTCTCCCTAGCAGCCACGTGGCCGCTAGCTTCGCCTGGTGCTCGCCCTGCACCTGCTGTCTTAGCAACTCAGTACATTACACCCCTCCCCCCTGGGTTGGAAGCATAATGCACCCTAATAATTTTGGCCTCCCCATGGAGGCTCTCTGATCACAGCCAGGGACCTCTTAGGATGTGGCGATGCCGCCATAGTGCAGGCATTGCACCCCCTAGCAAGGTTGTTCATCCAAGCGTGTTCTTAATGCTAGGCTAGCAAGACTGTTCTTTTGAGCATGTTCTGAACACTAGGCTAGCAAGGCTGTTCTTTTGAGAGTATCCTGAACACTAGGCTAGCGCAGATAGAACCCTCACGTATTCATGTAGGAATTTCGGCAGCCCTCTGGCCCTTTCTGATCTCCTCGAAGCTGCAGCTGATGCCTGGCCTACAAGCTTGCCCACCGGGCTCGGCAGACCGGGGCTTAGGGACCCGCGACTTGCGGTCAGGATTGGGGCATGCAGGCTGGCCGGGTGGCCCGGCTCTGCATGCCAGTTTGGGGTGGAGTTCCCCAAAGGGGTGGTATTCCCCTGAGGGGTGGTATTCCCCTGGTTAGCGTTCCGCTGTGGGGTGGAATTCCCCTGATTAGCGGCCCGCTGTGGGGTGGAATTCCCCTGATCGGCATAAGTAGCCGGTTGGAAGTCCCTCCGTAGAGTAGAACTTCCTTGGGCAGCGTTAGCCGGCAGTTGGGAGCGATGTCCCGCAGGTCAAACCCCGCCATTGGAGAGGATTGGACAGCCGATGGCGAGTAATGTCCCAAGGACATGGTGCCTGGGTCAGGAACCGCCTCGCACTCAACCCCTTCAGGTTGATCGTCTTGATCTGGATTGAGGGCCCCCTCCCCCCCGAGAGCAGAGCAAGGAGTGGAAGAGTGGCTTGGCAACTGCTAACAAAGCTGATCAATGTGCCGGCGCAGCACGCAACCGTCTTCCAACGCCACTTCGTAAGAAAGGGGCCTGGTGACCCTGCAAACCACAGCTACCACCCACAAGTTGTCAGGGCCGTAGTTGCGGGCCCAAACCGGATCACCCAAGTTCAGCCACCTCGGTGCCCGTGGCTGTGGCACCTGTGATGCAACCCTGTCTGGGTGTAACCTATCAAGCTTAGTGATAAGATGGTGACCCCATCAGAGCTCAGCGGGGCTCTTGCCCGTAGCTATGCACGGAGTGGTGCGATGGCAAAGGAGAAAGTCAGCCAACCAGTGATGCCAGTTTCCGTGTGTGATCCTTTTCAATGAATCTTTCGTGGTCCACACCATGCATTTCACTTGGCCATTTGACGCAGGGTGGAATGGCGCTGATGTAGCGTGGCGAATTAAGTTTGCCCGCAGGAAGGACTGAAACTCCGATGAAGTAAATTGAGCTCCGTTGTTGGAGACAATTACGTCAGGGAGTCCGTGGGTGGCAAAAATGCCACAAAGCACCCTGATGGTGATAGTGGAAGCAGCGGACACTGGAACTACTTCCAGCCACTTAGAGTGACTGTCCACGACAATGAGAAAGAGTTGCCCCTGAAAGGGGCCAGCGTAGTCGATATGGATCCTTGACCAAGGAGCATGTGTTGTTTCCCACCTGTGGATGGGAGCTTGGGGCATTTCTGGCCTGGACTGCTGACAAATGTGGCACCCTTGGACCTGGGCTTCGATCTCTTTATCGAGCCCTGGCCACGACAGGTAGCTGCGTGCAAGTGCCTTCATGCAGACTATTCCCGGATGTCCCTCATGCAGAGAAACAAGGACTCTAGTCCTCAGTGAGGTCGGGATTACTACCCTACTGCCCCACAGTATACACCCCTTAAAGGAGGATAGTCCCGACTTCCGCTTCCAAAAACTCTGAAATTCCATGCCCGGACACGTGTCCGGCCATCCTGATAACACCCAGTTCAACATGCATGTTAGCGTGTTGTCGGCAGCTGTCTCTGCAGCTACATCCCCTGCGTGGAGAGGGGACTCAGGCAAATCCTGAATAGACAGGATGTGGTTTGCCGGGGCAGGATCAGGCTCTATTTGCTTTAAGGGCAATCTGCTGAGGCCGTCTGCATGGCCCATCTCTTTGCCCGGCTTGTGAATCAGGCAAAAATCATAAGCAGAGAGAAATATTGACCATCTCAACAGTCTAGGAGAGATGATGTGGGGTGTCTGTTTGTTCGTTGTGAACAACCCCAGAAGTGGCTTGTGGTCTGCAAAGACCGTAAAACGGCGACCATACAAGAAGTCATGGAACTTCTTGATGCCCGCTATGATTGCCAATGCTTCTCTATCTATCTGTGCATAATTACGCTCCATGGCAGACAGAGTTCTCGAGTAATACGCTATAGGGACTTGAGTCCCATCTGCTTTAAGGCAACTTAAAACAGCTCCGATCCCGTAAGGGGAAGCGTCGCACGCTATGCTAACAGGGAGTCGCTCATCAAAATGAGCCAGCACCGCATTGGTAGAAAGTAATGCTTTAACTGCAGCAAAACTCTTCTCGTGGACACGTGTCCACGACCATGGAGCCTGTTTGTCCAGGAGCCGGTATAATGGCTCCGCCACGGCTGCCTTGTGGGGAAGGAAGGCATGATAGAAATTTAGCAGTCCCAAGAACGCTTGAAGTTCTGCTTTTGTTTTGGGACTGGGTGCCTGCTGAATCGCTTCCAGCTTGGACTGAGCAGGATGTATGCCTTCCGCGTCTATGAGAAACCCCAGAAACGCTGTGGAAGTGACCCCGATTTTACATTTGTCCTTCCTGAGCTTCAGGCCCACTTTGTGAAACCGCAGCAAAACGGCCCTGAGTCTCTCTGCCAAGTTTTCCACTGATTCCCCTGTGATGAGGACATCATCGAAGTATGGGCATACGCCCGGAATGTCTCAGAGCGTTCGCTCCATGACACTCTGAAAAATACCTGGTGCTACGTTAATTCCAAACTGTAGCCTTCGCACCTTGAAAGCCCCCCGATGGGTCACAATCATTTGTGCCTCTGCCGTGGCGTCATCCACCGGCAGCTGTTGGTAGGCATGGGCCAAATCAAGTTTTGCAAAAGTGCAACCCCCTTGTAGAGATGCCAGAATATGGCTGACTACTGGCACGGGATAGGAGTGTTGCTGCAGAGCTTTATTCAGCGTGCATTTATAGTCAGCGCAGATTCTGACTTCTCCGTTGGCCTTAAGTGGCGTCACTATGGGGGTTTCCCATGGACTACTGTCCACAGGTTCTAAGATGCCTTGCTGCAAAAGTTTGTCCAATTCCTCATTGATTTTATGCTTGAGAGCGAACGGCACCCGATGAGGCTTGATCCTAATTGGTGCGACAGAAGGATCTAACTTCAAGGCAATTGGGGGCCCCTTGTATTCCCCTAACTTTGTGCTGAACACGTCTGCAAATTCTTTGCAGACCTGGTCCAGGCTGGCCATTTTTAGACTATTAAGCCCCGTTACCTGAATTCCCAGGGCCTCGAACCAATCAAGCCCAATTAAGCTTGTCCTGTCTCCATCGATCACAACGATGTCCAACATTCCCATGAATTTCCAGAATTGCCCCCTTAATGTGGCCTCCCCCTTAACTCTGACCGGGGAATTCTGAAAGTCAGTCAATATTAAATTCGATGGCCTGAGTTTCACCCGTTGGCTGCTTCTGCCACAAATCCGGTTAAGAGTGCTCTGGGAAATAATGGACAGGGCGGACCCCGTGTCCAGTTCCATCCTCAAGGGAACCCCTTGCAACATGACTTCGATTTGCAACTTTTTCTTTAAGGGCCTATGTCCCCCGGTTCTATGGACGCTGCGCCTGCTGGCACAGAACACCACCCTGTTCTGGCTAGGAACCTTTCCGAGGCAACTCTTTCTTGGGAATTTCTTTCCCACGAGCTAAACAAATGGCCGCGATGTGGCCTTGCTTGCCACATGCTCGACAATTGGCTGTCTGGAACCGGCAGTCGGCTCGTTTGTGCCATCCGCCATACCCCATGCACCTAGGGAAGGGATCTGCCTTCTCAAGAGATCTAGGAAGTTATTTCGCTGGGGGTTGTTGCACCAGGTCAACTTCCTGATCCAACTCGGCCTCTTCCTCTGGTTCGGCATCCTCGTGGTGGATGGTTTGCGATGGCTGAGGGTTCTTTGAGAGCCGCAAGGCCCTTACAGCTCCGCCGGCTGCTTCTTCTGCTGTGACCTCTCGCAACGCATCTTGGAATGAGACGGTCTCCTTTGCGAAGAGCTTCTGCTGCAGATCTCTGCTCCTCAGCCCACAAACTAAATGGTCTCGTAACCGTTCCTCCAGGTCCTTGAATTCACATGGCCTCATTGCCTGTCGAAGAGCGGCAATGAATTCTGTGGCAGACTCTCCTGGACACTGGTCCTGCTGCTCAAAAGCATGTCGCCATGCAATGACCGACAGCTTCGGCTCGAAATGCTCCTTGAGCATTTTTTTAAATCGCCGTATGTCACAGTCTCCAATGGCACAGGGGACAATAGGTTCTCCACAATATCGAAAATGGCTTGGCCACAAACACAGAGCAGCGTTGCGGCCTTCAACTTGTCTTCCACAATCCGGTTTACTCTAAAGTAATTTTCAGCCCGGGCGATGTAAGAGCTCCACCTCTCCAGGTGAGCGACGTCGAATTCAGCAAGCCGCCCTATTTTCGCCATGATAGGGTCTCTTCTCCACCCTGTGCTGGACAATTGGCTGGAGGGGTTCCGGGCAGTTCCTCACCACACTCTCCCCCAGCGTTTGCGTACTGGCAGGTGACTGAGCTAAAGTAGGAACGCCGTCCCTCAGCGCGGTCTGGCCTTCCTTCAAGGTGAGTCGGGCCCTTCGTTGTTGTGGCAGCACAATCCCACCTTCGTCACCAATTGTTCTGTTCTTAGGAAGGTAGACATTGAAGAGGCTTACGAGTACAACAAGGTTTATTCATCACACAACAGAATCAGAAACAGAACAGAAAACGAAACTGGCTCCGCCCTTTTATACAAGGAACCCGGGGTAACTGTTAACCAATCGTTGCACGATTTTCTCCCGCGCTAAGCAAGCACGCCCCGGTCTCCAGACATCCAGTCTCCTTAGCTGCCACATGGCCGCTAGCTTCGCCTGGTGCTCGCCCTGCACCTGCTGTCTTAGCAACTCAGTACATTACACTGTCTAACCCACATTTTTCTATCTTATCGAGTAGTAGGTTGTGATCTACTTTATCAAATGCCTTACTGAAGTCCAAGTAAATTATATCCACAGCATTTCTTTCATCCACTAATTTTGTCACTTGGTCAAAGAATGCAATAAGATTTGTCTGGCATGATCTGTTTTTGACAAACCCATGTTGACTTTTAGTACTGACTTTGTTTGCCTCTAGGTGTTCGCTGATTCGTTGTTTGATTATCTTTTCCAGAATCTTCCCAGGTATTGAGGTCAGGCTGATAGGTCTGTCATTTTCTGGGTCCATTTGTTTCCCTTTTTTGAAGATGGGAACTACATCAGCTCTTTTCCAGTCCTCTGGTAGTTCCCCAGTGCTCCAGGATCTTTGAAAAATATAGTTCAAGAAAGTGGAAAGAGGGGCACATAACTAAGTCAGAATATCAGCAAATAGCCCGAGCCTGCAAAGATGAAGTGAGGAAAGCTAAGGCTCAAAATGAACTAAGGCTTGTGACCAAAGTCAAATATAACAAAAAAAGCTTCTTTCAACATGTAAAAAAAAAGAAAAAAGTGAAGGAAATGATTGGTCCATTACTGGGTGAAAGTGACAAGAAGGTGACAAGCAACAGGGAGAAAGCAGAACTATTTAACTCATTTTTCGCAGCTGTCTTTACCCAAAGGGAAAAAACAGACCAACCTATCAAAAATAGTGCCATAAAAAACAGAATAGAAACACAAGTTAAGATAGGCAAGAAAATGGTAAGTGAGCACCTGTCCAGCCTAGACGAGTTCAAATCACCAGGACCAGATGGATTACACCCCAAGGTTCTCAAGGAATTAGCAGATGTGATCTCAGAACCACTGAACTATATTTTTTAAAGATCCTGGAGCACTGGGGAACTACCGGAGGACTGGAAAAGAGCTGATGTAGTTCCCATCTTCAAAAAAGGGAAACAAATGGACCCAGAAAATTACAGACCTATCAGCCTGACCTCAATATCTGGGAAGATTCTGGAAAAAATAATCAAACAACGAATCAGCGAACACCTAGAGGCAAACAAAGTCATTACTAAAAGCCAACATGGGTTTGTCAAAAACAGATCATGCCAGACAAATCTTATTGCATTCTTTGACCAAGTGACAAAATTAGTGGATGAGAGGAATGCTGTGGATATAATTTACTTGGACTTCACTAAGGCATTTGATAAAGTAGATCACAACCTACTACTTGACAAGATAGAAAAATGTGGGGTAGACAGCATCACCACCAGATGGATCCGTAGCTGGCTGACCAGCCATACTCAGCGTGTGGTCCTCAATGGAAGCGCATCTACATGGAGGGAAGTGTGTAGTGGGGTGCCCCAGGGCTCTGTTCTGGGCGCAGTGCTCTTCAACATCTTCATCAATGATTTGGATGAGGGGATAGATGGGGAACTCATCAAATTTGCAGACGACACCAAGCTGGCAGGAATAGCCAACACTCCAGAAGACAGGCTTAAGATACAGGAGGATCTGGACAGACTTGAACACTGGGCGCTATCTAACAAAATGAAATTCAATGGTGAAAAAAGTAAGGTTCTACATTTAGGCAAGAAAAACCAAATGTACAGGTATAGTATAGGGGATACCTTGCTCATTAGTAGCAACTGTGAGAGGGATCTCGGAGTCCTAGTGGACAATCACTTAAATATGAGCCAGCAGTGTGCTGCAGCTGCAAAAAAAGCCAACACAGTGCTGGGCTGCATTAACAGAGGGATTAAAATCAAGATCACGTGAAGTGTTAATACCACTTTAAATGCCTTGGTAAGCCACACTTGGAATACTGCATCCAGTTTTGGTCATCGCGATGTAAAAAAGATGTTGAGACTCTAGAAAGAGTACAGAGAAGAGCAACAAAGATGATTAGGGGACTGGAGGCTAAAGCATATCAGGAACGTTTGCTGGAATTGGGTATGTCTAGTTTAATGAAGAGAAGGACGAGGGGGGACATGATAGCAGTGTTCCAATATCTCAGGGGCTGCCACAAAGAAGAGGGAGTCAAGCTATTTTTCAAAGCGCCTGAAGGCAGGACAAGAAGCAACGGATGGAACTAATCAAGGAGAGAAGCAACCTAGAACTAAGGAGAAACTTCCTGACAGTTAGAACAATTAACCAGTGGAACAACCTGCCTCCAGAAGCGGTGAATGCTCCAACACTGGAAGTTTTTAAAAAGAGATGGACAGCCATTTGTCCGAAATGTATAGGGGGTGGAACTAGATGACCTATAAGGTCCTGCCAACCAATATTATTATTATTATTATTATATATTATTATTATATTATTATATTATTATTATTATTATTATTATTATTATTATTATTATTATTATTATTTTATTATTATTATTATTATTATTATTTTGGTTTATCGTTATTGTCAATGTTGTTGTTTCATCTTGTAGATGTTGTTTAGGTTCATTGTTTTTTTAATATAGAGAGCTATTCCTTTTCTTGTGGGGCAATGCTAATGTAGTTTCCCAATTTGAGTGCATTACACATTTGAATGTTGTTTTTAATATGGTTTCTTGGAGGCAAATTATATCCATTTTTAATTTTTATTTGTAAAAAAAAATTTCCTTTTTATAGGGGAGTTCAATCCATTACATTTATTGAAGAATCCAATTTTCCTTCTCCTCTCTTTCAATTATTTATAGGTCTTGAACTTCTAGTTATTTCTTACTGTCTCTGTTCTCTCGGTTTACCACTTCTTCTGTCTTTTGTATTTTCAGTTTCACTCCTTTTCCTTGCTTGGCTGCTCTTTCTATTGTCATTTCTTTCCTGTCTCTTTTTTTCTCTCTCTGGATGGGATTCTGACCTTTTCCCTTCCATGAAAGCTCTGTGGTTGTCATAGAACTCCATTGCCTGAAGGGTGTATCAATCTGTATCTTTTTTCCCATCCCAATTAATTAAAAATGCCTTCTGAAATCAGCCATCTGAAATTCACTGCTCCTTTTTCAGTAATTTTCTAGTCAGGAATTGATATTCTCTTTGTATCTCTCTTATTCTCCTTGGGATCTGTTCAGGACTACATCTCTTTTCTTTATATCGCAACGGGGTCATCTCTCACTCTTCTCAAACTCCTCCCTTATGATATTTTGACAAAATCTAACATGTACTCTCTGGATTTTTATTTCTCCACAAGCCTGAATTGACTTGGTATTTGATTTAACTCTCCTTCATTTCGTGTAGTTCCCTCCCGATTTCCAGTGCTTCAGCCAACTAGCTCCATTATCAAGTGCACTAGATCCTCTTCCTTGTCCTCTATTCTATTTTGAAATCTTAGGAAGTAAGATGCCCTTTCATTTCTATAATTGCAATGAGTCTTCCATTTCTCTATTAATTGCATCAGCTTTGATTCTCATCTATCAGTTCTGCCAACTTTTGGTCAGTCTCTAGTGGAATTATCTTCTATTTTTAAATTCTTGTTCATTTTTTGTAACCATCTTTTGAAGTTTTTCTAGTTGAGAGTTTATGTTGTAATTTTTTTGGTTCATTGTATCAAGGACTGTCTTTTGTCTCCTCAGTGATTTTTCCGTGTATCATCCTTATGTGAGGAAATTGCTATCTTGAATCGCTTGTAGTGTCATTTGATTCCTTCTGAAAAACTACTAGCTTTTCGTGTTGGAGCATTGTTTCAATTGATCTATGGTACACCGAGTTGCTGGGTGGAGGATGGGGATGAAGGCACCTTCTTACCAGTTTTACTTAGAACACTCATTTTGTTACTTCCAAAAAAAAAGGAAAAGTAAATAAATAAAATAAATGATTTTGTGGATGCAAAAATTATAATAACACTTGGACAAAGTTTATTTGGTCTCCTTTAAAAATTCCCAGCTGCTCTCAGGTCCCCTATAGATCCCTGTCAGGATGCTGCTATCCTGATAGGAGGGGGGACTTTGGAGCTCTCCTGTGATGTGTTTAGCTTTGGCTTTGTTGACTCAGGTTCCGCTGCCCAGGTCATCTGCCTCACCTCACCAAGAAAGAGATGCTGGGAACATCTTACCGCAGTTTCCGTCTGGAGTTCTCACAACCTCTTGCACCTCTGGATGTGCTCCTATGGATGGCAGTTGGGAGGGTTTTGAACAATGGGGTTTAGCCTAACAATTTCACCCGGGAATTTCATATTCTGCCTGCCTTCTCTTGCTGTCACTGACTTTCAATAAAAGTTCCTCTTGAAATGATGCCAGTTTCAAGAGTTCTGCTTTCTTGAGAGATTCAGCTGAAGCAGGGCCTTACAGCTTCCAGAAAATAAAAATATGATTTTGTGTTAAAGAGAGGTGCATGAGTAAAATTCAATAGGAAACTAACTAATTGTTGGACTTGATACATGATTGTATGAATGTAATGAATGGCAGCTATAATCTGTATTAATATTTCATTTGTAGTTTTTCTCATATTATTCTATGCGTAGAATGGTTACTGATTATAATGAAGTACTAGTAATATTTTAATGTTATAATAATAACCAGATTATTAATTTGTCATTAATGATCCAGTGGAATGATACCAGGTCCTCTTGCAGGCACAACACTTGGAGAAGACACTGCACAAAATTTTCATCAGCTTTAGTCAAGGACAAAGAAGGGGAGGAAGAGATCAAAGGAGCTGCTTTAAGCCTTGAGGAGACCTCAAGCAGAAGAGCCATGTTGGAACAGAACAGAACAGAACAGAACAGAACAGAACAGAACAGAACAGAACAGAACAGAAAAGAAAAGAACAGAACAGAACAGAACAGAACAGAACAGAATAGAATAGAATAGAATAGAATAGAGTAGAGTAGAGTAGAGTAGAGTAGAATAGAATAGAATAGAATAGAATAGAATAGAATAGAATAGAATAGAATAGAATAGAATAGAATAGAATAGAATAGAATAGAATAGAATAGAATAGAATTGGAAGGGACATTGGAGGTCTTCTAGTCCAGCCTCCTGCTGAAGCAGGAGAACCTATACCATCTCAGACAAGTGACTGTCTAGTCTCTTATTAAAAATCTCCAGTAATGGAGCACCCGCGATTTCTGGAGGCAAGCTGTTCCACTGATTAATTGTCCTCACTGTTAGGAAGTTTCTCCTTAATTCCAGGTTGCTTCTCTCTTTGATCAGTTTCCAACCATTGTTTCTTGTCCTAGTTTACAGGAGCTTAAAATCAGAAAAAGTCTGGGAACTTTTTTTCGAATATATAAATGGTCTAAGTTTAATATCTTAAACCACCAAGCCCAGAGAGCACAAAAGACCCTGAAAAGGGATTTAGTTTGATGGATCTTTTTTGGGACCCCATACCTTCCACGGCTGCAGCCTTGGAGCCCCCAACCTCTCTTCACCCTTCTTTCTTCTCCTCTGGGATTTGGATGCAGCACTTAAGGTGTGGGCCAGAATCTTAATGACACTGTAACTAATGGCTGGATTTATGACCTGCAACCTATTCTTTTTCTCTTGGGTCTCCACTGGTGCTTTCTGGGTGCATCTTCTCCGGCCTTTGACAGAAAAGGTGTGTTTTGACACAGAACAGTGAAAATACTCAGCTTGAAATTCAGGTTCCACAAAAAATATCTTTTAAAGGCATTATCGTTTTTCCAACTCTTTTTCCACTGAAAGGAATAGCTCCAAATACTATGGACATGCTTGAGACGCCTATCCTTTTTCACTAGAAATACTCCAACAACTGTCATGATCCAGACTTTCCCTTCAATGGGTCCTGGCAAACCTTCAAGTGCTGAATGGAAGGGAAGAATTCTGTCCCCAAATGAATCAAATTCTATGAAGTGAACAAAGATGTTGACTTGTCTCCACTTAGAGAGGGCATCCCTGAGGAATGTGGTATGCCCAGTCATTGAGAATCGTTGTGATATAACAACACAAATTCTATTCTTGACAAGCATAGGAGTAAAAGTTCTCATGAAATTTTCTCCCTTCTCTGTGTCTGGAGCAAAGAGACCAATCAGGGTCCATCCAAAATGAAGGAGCAGTTGGACAATTGCTGGATACTGGATCCCTTCTTTGGGGAGCATTGGATGGAAAAAAGGGAATTGACTTTTATCACTCAGAGCCTCTGAAGCAATTATATCACTGACCTGAAAAAACAATGAAGAATTCTGTGTTATATTTGGGGTCCTACCAAGTCCCATTTTTTAGCTTTTAATAAATCCAATATTTTTCTCATGCACAAATAATAATAATAATAATAATAATAATAATAATAATAATAATAATAATAATAATAATAATAATAATAATAATAATAATAATAATAATAATAATAATAATAATAATAATAATAATAATAATAAAGTTGGAAGGGACCTTGGAGGTCATCTAGTCCAATCCCCTGTTCAGGCACGAAACCCTATACCATTTCAGACAAATGGCTGTCCAGTCTCTTCTTAAAAACTTCCAGTGTTGGAGCATTCACCGCTTCTGGAGGCAGGTTGTTCCACTGGTTAATTGTTCTAACTGTCAGGAAGTTTCTCCTTACTTCTAGGTTGCTTCTCTCCTTGATTAGTTTCCATCCGTTGCTTTTGTCCTGCCTTCAGGCGCTTTGGAGAATAGCTTCACTCCCTCTTCTTTGTGGCAGCCCCTGAGATATTGCTATCATGTCCCGCCTCGTCCTTCTCTTCATTAAACTAGATATACCCAATTCCAGCAGCCGTTCCTTATATGCTTTAGCCTCCAGTCCCCTAATCATCTTTGTTGCTCTTCTCTGTACTCTTTCTAGAGTCTCAACATCTTTTTTACATCGCGGTGACCAAAACTGGATGCAGTATTCCAAGTGTGGCCTTACCAAGGCATTGTAAAGTGGTATTAACACTTCACGTGATCTTGATTCTATCCCTCTGTTAATGCAGCCTAGCACAAGTGTGGCCTTACCAAGGCATTGTAAAGTGGTATTAATACTTCACGTGGTCTTGATTCTATCCCTCTGTTAATGCAGCCTAGCACTGTGTTGGCCTTTTTGGCAGCTGCAGCACACTGCTGGCTCATATTTAAGTGATTGTCCACTAGGACTCCGAGGTCTCTCTCACAGTTACTACTATTGAGCAAGGTACCCCATACTATACCTGTACATTTGGTTTTTGTTGCCTAAATGTAGAACCTTTCTTTTTTCACCATTGAATTTCATTTTGTTAGATAGTGCCCAGTGTTTAAGTCTGTCCAGATCCTCCTGTATCTTAAGCCTGTCTTCTGGAGTGTTGGCTATTCCTGCCAGCTTGGTGTCGTCTGCAAATTTGATGATTTCCCCATCTATCCCCTCATCCAAATCGTTAATGAAGATGTTGAAGAGCACTGGGCCCAGAACAGAGCCCTGGGGCACCCCACTACACACTTCCCTCCATGTAGATGCGGTTCCATTGAGGACCACATGCTGAGTACGGCCGGTCAGCCAGCTACGGATCCATCTGGTGGTGATGCTGTCTAACCGACATTTTTCTATCTTATCAAGTAGTAGGTTGTGATCTACTTTATCAAATGCCTTACTGAAGTCCAAGTAAATTATATCCGCAGCATTCCTCTGATCCACTAATTTTGTCACTTGGTCAAAGAATGCAATAAGATTTGTCTGGCATGATCTGTTTTTGACAAACCCATGTTGGCTTTTAGTAATGACTTTGTTTGCCTCTAGGTGTTTGTTCACTGATTCGTTGTTTGATTATCTTTTCCAGAATCCTCCTAGGTATTGAGGTCAGGCTGATAGGTCTGTAATTTTCTGGGTCCATTTGTTCCTTTTTTTGAAGATGGGAACTACATCAGCTCTTTTCCAGTTTTCTGGTAGTTCCCCAGTGCTCCAGGATCTTTGAAAGATATAGTTCAGTGGTTCTGAGATCACAGCTACCAGTTCTTTGAGAAACCTGGGGTGTAATCAATCTGGTCCTGGTGATTTGAACTTGTCTAGGCTGGACAGGTGCTCACTTACCATTTTCTTGCCTATCTTAACTTGCGTTTCTATTCTGTTTTTTATGGCACTATTTTTGGTAGGTTGGTCTGTTTTTTCCCTTTGTGTAAAGACAGATGCGAAAAACGAGTTAAATAGTTCTGCTTTTTCCCTGTTGCTTGTCACCTTCTTGCCACTTTCACCCACTAATGGACCAATCATTTCCTTCACTTTTTTCTTGTTTTTTACATGTTGAAAGAAGCTTTTTTTGTTGTTATTTTTGACTTTGGTCGCAAGCCTTAGTTCATTTTGAGCCTTAGCTTTCCTCACTTCATCTTTGCAGGCTCGGGCTATTTGCTGATATTCTGACTTAGTTATGTGCCCCTCTTTCCACTTTCTATACTTGTCCTTTTTATCTTTCAATTTACCAGAGAGTTCTTTATGCAGACATGCTGGTTTCTTTTGAGAGCTGTTATTTTTCCTCTTTGTTGGTATTGTGCTAGACTGGTCTTTTATTATCTCACTTTTCAAAATTTCCCAAGCTTCTTGAGTTGTTTTCCCCTTGAGAATCCTTCCCAAGCCCTCTCTCAGAGTTTATTGAAATTAGCTCTCTTAAAGTCCAAGACTCTAGTTTGACTTTGTTCTATTGCTTGTGCTTCCATAATGTTGAATTCCAATATTGCATGATCACTTTCTCCCAAGGTTCCTGTGGCTTCAACACCTTCTATCATTTCATCTCTCTTAGTGAGAATTAGATCCAAAATGGCTAATCCCCTAGTTCCCTTCTCCAACTTTTTGGGAGACAAAGTTGTCTGCTAGGTTTGCAAGGAATCGGTTTGGTGCAGAGTTTGTCTCCCAGTTGATGTCAGGGTAGTTAAAGTCCCCCATTACTATTGTGATGTGCTTCCTACATACCTTAGTTAGCTGACTAGCAAAAAGTTCATCCATTTCCTCTGTTTGGTTGGGTGGCCTGTAGTATACACCTATGGCAATGTCATTTCCCCCCCTTTTATATTGACCCAAATGCATTCAAGCAGTTTTCATCATTGTTGGGCTCTATTTCTGTAGATATGTAGTTATTTCTTACATATAGAGCAACTCCACCTCCTCTTTTATTTGGTCTGTTTCTTTTAAATAATTTAAATCCCTCTAGCTGTGTGTTCCATTTGTGGGTTTCATCCCACCATGTTTCCATAATGGCAACAATATCATATCTGCCCTCATTAACCTGAATTTCTAGTTCACCCTGTTTGCTGTTCATACTCAACATTTCCTATTGATTACTCATTAGGCCATATCAAGATACAGAATATAAAACACAGAACATTAAAAAGACTGCATGTAAAAACAGAATTTAGAAAAATAAGTACAATAGAATAAGCTGAAAGAATGAAAATAGTATTTCTTTATAACCCCAGAAATTACTACAATCATACCATAATTTCCTTCTGAAAAGGGCTTTATTATATATAATTTTTGAATTCTGAGCACAGAGGAAATACATTTTTTTAATATTAGGATCCCAATAGATTGTTTCTCTAAAGTGCAATCCAAGATATTGATCTCCCTCTTTCTTAAATAATTGACATTCAAAATAATAGATGTATTACATCTTCTATTTCTGGAGCTCCACAAATACAAGTATATTCATTGTAAGGAGTTTGGAAGATTTAACTCAATACTTGGAAGGTACATTTTTAGCAGCTGATGCCTTTCAGTGTGCCAGCCTTACTGAAGATGCCCTACTTTTCTCTATTTCGACCATCTTGGATTCTTTGTGCAGCATTTTTTTAGGTTTTTCTCAAGTGGCAAAAAAGACAGGGAGATGACAGTTCCTAATATAAAATCAAGAATATTTTAAATGAAATTTGTTTGTTCTAATAGCGTTTGGGGACTCTTATTTGTTTAATGAAGAGAAGGATGAGGGCTGATATGATAGCAGGTCCCTTCCAACATTATTATCTTTTATTCATTAAACATGAACATCAGTCAACTGAACATTCAGATTGGCTGGTGCTGATGGTTGACACGGGTTGCTACCAGCATCCTAGGTGTCAACCAGATACCTCCTTAAAATATAAGATGTTCCGAGTAGCGCAGTTTTTTGTAACATTGCTGGAGTTATTGCAGGAAGCTGCAATTTCTTGATGTATTGTGCGAAGTTTTTGGACATAGTTCCCAGTGCCCCGAAGACAATGGGTATCGTTGTTACACATTTCATCCATAATAGCACAGTTTCGATGGCGAGGTCGCGATATTTCATAATTATTTCCAGTTCTTTTTCTTCGACTCTGGCATCTCCTGGTACAGCGATATCAATCAGCTGTACGCTTCGGTTCTGTACAACTGCGATATCTGGTGTATTGTGTTCCAAATGGCGATCTGTCTGTATTCGAAAGTCCCACAAGATCTTCACCCTCTCATTCTCAACAACTTTTTCCACCCTGTGTTCCCACGACTTTTCAGACACAGGCAAGTCATATTTTTTACACAATGCCCAGTGGATTAATTTAGCAACTCGGTCATGTCTAGATTTGTAGTCAGTTTGCCCAATTTTGCTGGACTCACAAATTAGGTGTGAAACAGTTTCCACTTTGTCATTAAAAAGTCGGCAATTTGGATTGTCAGTGGATTTTTGTATCTTCGCTTTCATGGCATTAGTTTGTAGTGCTTGTTCTTGAGCAGTCAGTATTAAGCCTTCTGTTTCTTTCTTGATGGTTCCCATCTTAAGCGATGCCCATGTCAAGTTGTTATCACATTTCCCCTCAATATTATTATTATTATTATTATTATTATTGTTGTTGTTGTTCTTGTTCTTGTTTTGTTGTTATTATTCTTGTTGTTATTCTTGTTGTTATTATTCTTGTTATTATTATTATTATTATTATTAGTTTCCATAACATTAATTTTATTAAAAAGAATTATATGCCCCAATTTTATAAATTGTATAATTTCCCAGTTCTGCTCTGAGGGCAGCAGCTGAAGTCCTTTTATCCACCCTCAAGATACTTCTCAGATGATGTGATCGGATTTGTTCTAGTAGTGATATAAATTAAATCCCAAAGTTCAGCTCAATATAAGTGCATAATGGTAACATTGGTATTTTGTAGTTAATAATTCAGTCTAAGGAAGCTGCATACCTATGATTTTTTTTTTAAAAAAAAAATTAACAGTGCATTCACTGGTGCCTTCTAAATGAGCTCCTTTGATGTTGAGGGAGCCAAGATCCAGTCACAGAGAAAAGTTCCCCCAGGTAAGGAAGGTGTGACCTTGCTCTGTTGCCTCCTCATCGATTAGCCCTATATGGCAATACTGTCATTTTCCAAAGACCATAACTTTTGACTTTGACTCATCCATAATCAGATAATTATTTTGAGAATAGGAGCCAAGTCCTCTTAACAGCACATGCAACCCAAGTGTCATATCGGCAACACCTTTGTCTTACCTTTTGTTACATATCAATCCTACTTCTCATGGCTCCATTGAGCCCCAAACACACTCTCAAACAAATGAACAAAAATGGGATGGAAGGGACCATGGAGGTTTTCTAGTCCAACCCCCTGCCCATAGCAAGGGATCCTATACCAATCCAGACAAAAGGAATGTCCAGCCTCTTTTTGAAAATCTCCATTAATGGAGCACCCACAACTTCATGACGCAAGCCGTTCCACTGATTAATTATTCTCACTGTCAGGGCTTGTAGAAAGGGCTTTGAGCAGGGTCAACATTCTGAGCTCCATTTTAAGGGCAGTCAATTTCTTCCATAATATTTCTTCGCTTACTGTGTCAAATGCTATAAAGGCACCAAACCATTATTTCCTCTGACTGATATTTTTATTGTTAGATAGTTCAAGACAAAAGAATTGTCAAAAGCGGATCACATCTGCCTAAAGACTGCTGGTTCTTCTACAAGGAATGCACTTTTCATCCACCTACTATCAATTATTTTCAAGTGGACGTTTGCATATGTTTTAGTCACAATATCTGTTATAGAAATTGGCCTGGAATTGCTAGGGACCTTTTTAGTCCCTTTTTTATATATAGGTATTACAATTGCCATCTTTGACCCAAATGGGTATGGCGGATATTATTTATATTTGTAAATGTATCTGTCAATGGAGGGTCCCACCAGTCGGGATATTTCTTGAATTGTTCAGGTGGTAAAAAAATCCTCTCCAGAGGCCATGTTGCTCTTCAAACCATGTAAGACCATGTAAAAAAATGTGAGTTTTCCATCTGTACTGCACATTCCGATTGTACAGAAGATCCTTTGATTTAAACACAGATCCTCTCATTGCCTTCACAAGTGTGCAGCAGAAGCCTCTAAGCCAGACTTGTCAAACTTGCGATGTCACGTGATGTCACACAACGTATCAGAACGTTTTCCCCATTGCCAGCAATGGGGTGGACGCGGTTTCCTCATGACGCATATGGCCCACGGGCTAGCAGTTTGACAACCCTGCTCTAAGCAATTGGGATGATGTCATGAAAAGATAGGTCTCTTTTGATCCTTGCTTCCTCCCAACTGTATATCCCAATCCTTATTTATAACACTTACAAATGCCAAGGTGAAAACATTATTTGCAGCAGAATCAGTTCTTAAACACCCTGATCCTGAGGAGCCTTTCATCATCCAAGCTGATGCTACTGAGGTTGCGGTGGGCACAGTCCTCCAACAAAAAAACCTTAGGGGGGATCAGCAGCCCTGTACCTACACTTCACGAAAGCTTTCGGAAAAAGAGAGGAGAAGAGGCTTTTGCGGTAAGATGGGCATTATTAATTTGCCGCCATTTCTTGGAAGGGAGTAAAGTGCCTTTCGAAGTATAGAATGATCATTATTATTATTCAAAATAATCTTGAATTCCATAGAGAAGACACGATTGGATCTATCGCTTACACACCAACACCCCACTCACTTTACAGAAGGGGAAGGACAAACACAAACCTGTGGGACTTTGTAGGTGCCTCCTAATGTTGACATCTGGATGGAGCTGTCTCTGTCAGCTCCATCAACAAGAGCCAAAAGCTTGTCCTTCCTTCCACAGCTGTAGTTGGGAACATTGGCTTCTCCAGGAGAGAGCATGTCCAGCAAGGCATCTGAAGTGCCGAGGGTGTTATCATAGTTGTCATGGATGTTGTAGCCAAGTGTGAGATTGTACAGGAGCTGGGGATTCTCCTTCACCATTTCAATATTGAAAATCATGAGTAGTATATTTTCCTTTCCATAGGATAAACTAGTGTAAAACCATGATCATGTTAATATTAGCATCATCAACAGCAACAATAAAAAAAACTTTTTCTCCATTTAATCATCTTTTTTCTCTACAAACTAGCTGAAACATAAGCCAATATTGATCCAAAACTAGAGGCAAATGATAGTCACCCATCACTCTTTAATATTGTTAGTGTTGAGGAGGGGGATAGTCCTCAGAAAGGTTTAACAAATCAGAAACATACAATTATTTTTAGTTTCTACTCTCAGAAAATAAGGCAAAAAAGAGAGGCTGTGGTAATCAAAAGGATTCAAAAAATCTATCAGATCCTGCAATATAAGAGTAAGTAAAACAAGAAGGAAAAAAGAAGAGTATTAGAACTGCAAATGGAGGGAATGAAACTCCATCGCATGATTTACAACCAAATCTCACTAGAAGGAGCCATGTTGAAAGGTAATGTTGCAGGTGCTATTTCTGATGCAGAGATGACTATACCAAGGAGAAGATCTCCTGGCCTATAATAGCTCCATGGCTTTTCTCCATCCTGATTGTCCAAATTCAGTGGGCACTTCATTTTCAGCTTCCCAGAGAGTGGCTGGGACACCAGCAGCATCAGAAGCAGAAGGAGAAGCAGAAGCAGGAGGTCCATAATTCATGAGGTGGAATCAATCTCCTTCCTCTTTCTAAAAAAGAATTAGAATTCAAAGCACTCTGACAGGACGGAATATAAAGTGGCTTTCCTGATTCAAACAGAGAAACCAAGATTCACCTGAAAGAGAGAGAAAATATATTCAAGAGCACAGCTCCTGTCTGTCCTGTAATATGAGCCACAAAAAGCATAACCTGTGATATTTATTCTTTTCTGATGCAAGATCCCTTCCATGTTGCTTCAGTCTGATGTTTACATCAAAGGCAGTCACTGGAGACATAGGAGAAGAGGTCTCAGAGACAGGGAGGGTGATGATTGCAGTGATAAGGAGCTTCTGCTCTTGGGACCCTGAACCTCTTCCATGTAAGAAGCGGTAGCTGGAGAAAAGCATGTTAGAGAAAAGTCACAGATACACCCCTTGGGGCAGTGTTCTTTAGTGGTCTTAGTCCTTCCTGTTAGGACATGTCCAGAAAGTCATGCTGGAGAGAGATAGTTCAACAGCCAGGAAAGTGACTTCTGCTGTCCTTCAATGGGGTCTCTTGCCTCCAGAGGCTGCTAGGGAAGGTCACCCAGAGTTATGGAGTTTGGTGCCATTCTAGGTTGGTGACACTTAACTCTAGTGCTGCCTTTGCTTTATCTCCATGAAAGCACTCAGTATCCTTGAACCCAGCCTAATGTTAAGAGTTTGGGATTTTCTTTTCAATGAGATCTCCGTGTATCAATCCTAATTTGGAGCTGATTTTATAATTCCTTGTAACTGAAATGAAATTTCATTTGCCATCTGTTCTAGAAACATCATTTTTTGCATGAGAGCTGGCTAAGAGGCAGGAAAGTGACAGTCTGGGATAGCACCATTGGCACAGAGAGAGAAAATTGTAGAGTGGGTAGAAGTTTTAGTTTCCTTGACACTTTCTGTGTTGTCTTTCCATACTGATACAATGAGAGCCATTAAATTTTGACGTTTCTTGGTTTAAATAAAACAATTGTGCTGTGAGGTCTGCAGTTGAGATGGTGACAGCGCCCGCAGTGTGGTGGATGGTGTGACCTGATTTCTTGCCACAACCACCCAGAAGTTGGTTAGGGGGACCTGGTGGTAGTTCCTCTGGTTACGTAGATGCACTTGGTGTTTTGCGGCTCCTGTGACATTCCCATCTCTGAGGCTTTCTTTGTCCTCCCTAGAAGACTTCCATGTGCTTATAGTTCGGAGTCCCTGTGTTCTGGTTTATCTTGGTCGATTGTTGATTATTTTTCTTACCTGGAGGGGGGATGTTAATATATACAGCTTGGCCTAGAAGGGAGAACTGGGGGTTTGAGTGACAGGGGGAGCTGATGGGAAGGGCAGGTCCATCCTTACAATGAGGAGCACAGGATGACCATCCTCCCAATGAGGAGCACAGGATGACCAATATCCCAGGTCCATTTTGAAAGTTGTCCCACTGTGTTGTCCTCAGCTTCCACTCTCAGTGCCTGGCTACCAGATCTTTGGTGGCTCCAGGTACCGGCTGTTTTTTTGAATGCCAAGTGGATGTGTAACATGGCTTCTCTTGTCCATGATGTTACCTGCCATGTCTCCCTGAAGCCTAGTTGTGTCCAGAGGGGAGGAAACCTCTCCTCAATTGCAAATGTGGCCACCTGCTTTGTGGGTTTGCCTCAGGTGAGAGCCCAGGGAAGTGGAGGAGGGTTGGCTGTGGTCATCCATGGTTTATTATAGGCTCTAAACAGGTTGCACCCAGAGCTTTCTTTGTCTCAGAGGGGCTGCAAGAAAATTTCCCCAGCCTACTGAAGTATTTTGTGTGAATGTGGCCCTTAAAAAAGATAAGGGCCACACCCAGGTTCAACCTCCAGAAATAAACCATGGTTAAAAGTTGCAAGTGTGAATGCAGCCATTGGTGAAGTGAGCAGGTTAAGTGGGTTATATGGCTATGACCAGAGACAGTCTGGTGTAGTGGTCAAGGTGTCAGACTAGTAACCAGGAGACCATGAGTTCTAGTCCTGCCTTGGGCACAAAGCCAGCTGGGTAAACCTGGGCCAGCCAACCTCTCAGAGCCCTGGGAAAGAGGCAATGGCAAACCACTTCTGAAAAACCTGGTCACCTATGGTCTTCCTGATTACTTTCACACACAGCCGGTTGAGGCTGTGGGGCTTCCTGAGTCTGGCTTCAGTCTTGCAAAACCAGCCAAGTGGACTACAATTTGCTAAACATGGGCAGATTTTTTTAAAAATCTGGTTGCTCTCTGTAAAAGCGGCAGGAAAACTCCAATCCTGATCGTGACAGCGAGTAACAAGTCCTCATGAAGGCTGCAGACAGGCTGATGAAGTTGGGGTCCTGGAAGGGCAGGAGGGCTGCAGGAGGTGGTTGTCCCTTCCTGTCAAGGGCAGGGAGGGCATGCTGGAAAAGAGGAAGGCAGGTGGAGCCCTTAGTGATTTGGCTCAAGCAGCCTCAGGCATGGTTGGAAAAGGTTTCTTTGAGGTGAAGCCTTCCTAGCAGACAACAAGGGTGGGAGAGCAGCAGTGACATCACAGCAAGGGTGGTTCCACAGATTGGGGGGTCCAAGTCAATGCACCCCCTTCTGTTAGCAGCACAGTGCAGCATGGATGGTCAGGCAGGAACCCCTTCAGGAGGCGAGTCCCGGGCACCTGCAGGCTAGGAGAGCTCACCTGAGTCTAGGGTGTTTGCACCCCTGTTTGCATTTGGCCAGGCTCAGCACACCCAGCATTGGTGGGACCCCCTCAGTCCCCTTTGCAGGACTCAGTTGCAGAGACCCTGCAAGTGTGTTGTGTGAGTGTCCCACCAGGTGGTTGACAATTGTGTGTGCTCTGCAGAATTGAACCGACTGAGTCAAACTCCATTGACCATCATGGAAGCGTGTGCTCTCCTTAACCTGGATTGGGGAGAAACCCTCTTTCCTGAGCTGGGTGGAGTCATCAACTGAATTAACGGGTGAAGTTCACAGCTCATGTTTAGGCCATCCAGGTTTTTTCAGGCATTTCTGCATTATTTTTAGCAAGCTGGGCACATCTCAGCCTGGCACTGACCACAGGGAGGGGCAAAGGTTTTGGGCTTCAGAGGGAACCAGATTAAAAGTGGCTTCTTTCTCCCTTGCATTCCCAAAGAAACCTCTAAGGAGCAGGGGACTTTGATCATCCATAGAGCCCCTGACAACATTGACTGAGATTTTAAAACTTTAAATATAAAGTTTAATTTAAATTTAAATTAAAAATATTAAAATTCCAGTAGCTGGGAACCTTGTCCTGTGCCAATGTGTGAAGAACATTCATAGTGCTAAGCCAGCATCTGGTTTAGATATTTTGGCATGATACATTATGCCAATGTAGCAGTTCCCTTCCCTTAACCTAAGTTAAGGGTGTTGTGTGAGGTCACCCAGATTTACCACAAACCATCTATGTGATGGCCAATGCAGTATGTTTGCACAGAAGATGGAAAACTTTTATAGGATCTGCCTTTGGATCGGGGTCCCTGGCTATCCAGCATGGCAACATTCACAAGACAAGAGATCAGTCTAGTTCATGGGTCGGCCACCCGAAAACGTCGAATGAGCCGCACGGACCCGTTTGGCCTAAAAAAAAAAACCCCTGGGAGCCGCGCCTATTTGCGCATGCACGCGCACCCGCACATGCACGCGCGCCCGTTTGCGCATGCGCGCGTGCCCGTTTGCGCATGCGTGCGCACCGGTTCGCGCATGCGCACCCATTCGCGCATGCGCACGCACCCATTCGTGCATGCGCAACCCCGCACGCGCACCCCCCGCGCACCCGCCCGCGCATGCGCGCATGCGCTCCCCAAAATGGAGTAGGAGGCTCCGGAGCCGCAGGTAATGCCTCAAAGAGCCGCATGCGGCTCCGGAGCCGCGGGTTGCTGACCCGTGGTCTAGTTTGTGGTTCTGTTTTGCAAAGGAAGGAGCATCTCAGGTTTTGCCCCCAAGTTGCCCTTTTCCCAGCCGTTGCCTTGTCTTATGTGTTATGTCTGGGTTTCACTTGAACAAGCATTCCTGATTACTTTTGCTTTCCTAAGCATTCGTGACCTTTCTTGCACACTAGCAGGTTCCTAAGGATCAAGGCCTGTCTGCTTTGAGATTGTAGCTTCTTAACACAAAGATGTTAGGGAAGGGAACTTTCAGCCTTTCCTTCAAAGGCAAAGCACTTCCTGAAAAGCTTGCCAGGGTCTCTGGCTCAGCTCCACCCGGGGCCCTTCTGACCACCTTCACCCAGTCGGCTGAGGCTGTGAGCCTTGCTGTGCCTGGCTCTGTTCTTGCAAGCCCAGCCAGGTGGCCTCAAACTCACTGAAATTGGACCGATTTTTGCAGCTGATTGTGCTGCATAGAAGTGACAAGAATCTCCCAATCCTGACAATTACAATAGGTTTCAAGTCCTCATGAAGGCAATTCAGGGGGGTGGGGCAAAGAAGCATGGATTCTGGAGAGTCAGGTGGAATAAGGGGGATACAGGAGGTCTGTGTGCTTTCCTGGCAAGGGCAGGGAGGGTTTTCTGGAAGAGAGGAAGGCAGGCGGAGCCCCCAACCCAATCTAGCCAGGGCAGCCCTGGGTATGATGAGAAAGAGGCAAAAACTGCCAGAAATGCAGAGGGAGGGGAGGCTGAAGTCCTGGAAGGGCCTTCCCCCCCCCACCCAGACATGGCTGCAATGAAGAGCTCCTCCTCCTTGGGGGGGGCTTGGGCAACTGGGGGGGAGCAGCTGCCCAGGAGAGCCCGGCCAGAGGGACTTCAGGGGCCACGAGGGAGCCCCAGGATGCCCCTTCCTCAGAGCCTCAGAGGGTCCCTCCAGGGAGACCCCCCTTGCCTTTCCCTCCCCAGCAAAGCTGGATCCCCCTTTGGATACAAAGGCCCTGCATGGCTTCTCCCCGACAGGAGCCTTTCCTGGAAACACACAAAAAGGAACTGAAGCTTCACAAACCCCTCTTGACTGCATTTCCCCCTGAAATGCAACTCCAAAACCCATAATGCACCTTAGTCTCTTCGCAGAATGGGGTGTGTGAAGGGTTCCCCCAGTTCCCCACCTCCTTCCTGAGCCTTTTCTATGGGCAACGTGACAACTCTGGGCTTTGATTTTCCCCCTCGGTGCCCAATGTGTGGAAGGGAGTGGCAGTGGAACATGGGTCCTTCCCTTCCCTTTCTTCATGTGGAATGAAAGACATCCTTTATTTCTCTCATTTCTCTCTCTCACACACTCTCTGTACATGGGTGTGATTTTTTTTAAAAAAAAGCTATGTCAAGTCCTGATGACTAGTTTTTAACTAGCAGAATTTTTTATTTTTTTTTATCTTGGTCAAACTATTGCATCAGTCTTGTTCTATTGGTGCCCTTCAACAATAACTTTCAAAATAAAGTAATCTTTGGTTTTAACTCAATAGGAAGCTATTCCAGTTCCATGACATGTTCAGGTATTAAGTAGTCCCCGGGGTTTTCTCTTTAACCGCTGTGCCAACAAATATCAGATTTCTTTTTCTTCAGCCACAGGTGCCGTGTATTCCCTCTGGGGCCAATTTAAAGCATGGAGCTTTCCAATCTCTCAATTATTGCTCACCGATTTAATTCTAGCTCTGCCCTATCATTTGCAATCCTATGGGGATTATTCCCCTTCCATTTCTCTCCAGAGAAGTGCCCAACAAACTTTGAGTCCAAGAACTAATTGAATTAGCCGGGGATCTCTGGTGAGAGGGAGAAATATTATTATCCTCAAAGTTTCAGCTCTGCTCTTTGGCCGAATCCTCCAGGGGAGACTTTGGGCAGAGACAGATGGAATCAGCTGCAGTTCGCTTCTCTCTCTGACCCGGGAGGCCCAAAATGGAAATCTTTCCTGGTGGAGAACTTGGCTTTAGGCAAAAAGTGTCACTGGAAGATTTCAGACTTGGCACTTCCCTCCCCACTCAAAATCAGGCTGTCTGTCTTCCTTCACATCAAAGTGTGCCACCCTGGGAAAAATAAGAGGTGAACGCCAATGCAGCCATGTTGCTGCCTGCTGGGATCACCCCCCCAAAAGAGCCCCCCCTTGCCATCTCCTTTCCCCAAATGTAAGCTCTTTCTTCAGCCCCTCCTTGACTGCCTTGTGTCCCCACCAAGCCCCTCTTTAACATATAGAAGTGTTGGGGGTCCTGCAGCTTTCCAGATGTGGTTGGGTAACATCTTTCCCTCTGGCTGGAAGCCTCTTTCCCTTCGATCCTGCCCCAATGTGACCCTGCAGTGCTTGGCCTGATCCTCAGGCCTGCTGGAAGTGGACACCATTTTCAATAGTCCGACAAGTCCTTGTAGAAATGGCGGCTGCTTTTGAAGCTTTCCACCCTGATCCTCAGGCTGTTGGGAGACTGCAAAGCTCTCCTGGCTCTTGCAAGGCTTGGGAAACCAGACACTGCATGACGATGGGGCAGCTTCAGATGAGCTTCCTGAAATCTTTTCCTGGCTTTGCCCCCCCCCCCACTCCCCCAAACCCCACATTTCTTCAATAAAGAACACAAAAAAAGCTGGAAGAGACAAACTTTTTCATCTTGCACTGCCCCGTCCCCCAAATTAGGTGTTAAAAGTAAACTCCCCACTTCTGCTCTCAAATCTCTATCCCCGTTAACACTTTGCTAACTATACTGCATGCCTGAAACAGAAGAACAGAGTTGAAAGGGACCTTGGAGGTCTTCTAGTCTAACCCCCTGCTGAAGGAGGAAACCTCACCATTTACCATTTCAGACAAATGGTTGTCCAGTCTGTTCTTGAAAACCTCCAATGTTGGAGCAGCCACAGCTTCTGGAGGCAAGTCGTTCCACTAATTGTTTTGTCAGGAAATTTCTCCTTAGTTCTAGTTTGGTTCAAAATCTGTAAGTTACTTACTTACTAGACTAGAGAGTCAAAGAATAGAAAGGAGGAAGGAAGGAAGCAAAGAAAATGTTTGCTCTGTGTTGACAATGCTGACTGTGATGTCAGTGATGCTCAACAGCCCCCCCCCTCATATGTGAGGAGGGCCCCTCCCTCAGAAGAGAAGTTTCTGATCGCACCCAAGGCTGTCCTGACTGGATTGGGTTGGGAGCTCTGCCTTCCCTTCTCTTTTCCAGAACGCCCTCCCTGCCCTTGCCAGGAAGGCCCACAGGCATCCTATAGCCTCTCAGTCATTCCTGGCTCTCCAGGACCGGTGATTCATTGCCCCATCCCCCCCAGTTGCCTTCATGAGGACTTGAAACCCATTCTCCTTGTCAGGATGGGGAGTTTCTTGTCACCTCTCTGCAGCACAACCAGCTGCAAAAAATTGGCCCAATTTTAGCGAGTTGGAGGTCACCTGGCTGGGCTTGCAAAAACAGAGCCAGGCACAGCAATGGCTTGTGAAGAGAAGCAACGGCTTCTCTCATCTTGTCAATGTTGCCGTGCTGGATAGCTATGGACCCTGAATCCAAAAGCAGATCCTTTAAAAGTTTCAAATTCTCTGTGCAAACATACTGTATTGGCCATCACAAAGATGGTTTGGGGTAAATCTAGGTGAGTTCACACAACACCCTTAACCTCTGGGTAAGTTTACACAACACCTTTAACTTTTAGGTTAAGGAAAGAGAACTGCTATGTTGGCCTAATGTACCATGCCAAAATCTATATAATTCAGATGCTGGCTCAGCATGATGATCTGCTGCATACATTTGCACAGGAGAAGGTTCCCAACTATTGGAATGTATGAAATGAGATAAACATGTTTTAAGATCTCAGTCCATATTGTCAGGGGCTTTACGGCCGATCAAAGATGAGTCCCCAGTTCCTTCGAGGTGTGTTTGGAGATGCAAGGGAGAAAGAAGCCACTTTTAATCTGGTTCCCACTGAAGCCCAAAACCTTTGCCCCTCCCTGCAGTCAGTGCCAGGCTGAGATGTGTCTAGCTTGCTAAACCTACTGTAGAAATGCCTGAAAAAACCTAGATGACCTAAACATGAGCTGTGAACTTCACTCCTTAATTCAGTTGATGAGTCCACACTGCTCAGGAAAGAGGGTTTCTACTGAATCTAGGTTAAAGAAAGAATATGCTTCCATGATGGTCAGTGGAGTTTGATTCACTCAGCTCAACCACCTGGTGGGATACTCACACAACACACCTGCAGGGGCTCAGCAACTGAGTCCTGCAAAGGGGAGTCAGGGTGTGCCACCAATGCTGGATGTGCTGAGGTTGGCCAATAGCAAACAGGATTGCAAACTCCCTGGACTCAGATGAGCTCTCCTAGCCTGCAAGTGCCTGAGAATCACCTTCTGTGGGAGTTCCTGGCTGACCATCAGTGCTGCCAACCAAAAGGGATGCTTTGACCTGGACCCCCACTGCATGGAACCCCCCGCTGTGATGTCACTGCTGCTCTCCCCCCCTTCTCATCTGCTAGGAGGACTCCTCCCTCAAAGAAACCTTTTCCAACCATACCTGAGGCTGCCTGAGCTGGATTGTGTAGGGGGCTCCACCTGCCTTCCTCTTCTCCAGCATGCCCTCCCTGTCCTTGACAGGAAGGGACAACCACCTCCTGCAGCCCTTCCAACTTCATTGGCCTGTCCACAGCCTTCATGAGGACTTGAAACTCGCTGTCATGATCAGAATTGGAGTTTTCCTGCCGCTTCTACACAGACCAACTAGTTTTTTTAAAAAAAAATTGCCCGTGTTTAGCAAATTGGAATCCACTCAGCTGGTTTTGCAAGACTGTAGCCAGACTCAGGAAAGCCACAACTTCAGCCAGCTGTGTTTGAAAGTAATCAGAAAGGCCATAGGTGACCCGATTTTCCAGAAGTGGTTTGCCATTGCCTCTTTCCCAGGGCTCTGAGAGGTTGGCTGGCCCAGGTTTACCCAGCTGGCTTTGTGGCCAAGGCAGGACTAGAACTCATGGTTTCCTGTTACTAGTCTGATTCCTTGACCACCACACCAGACTGGCTCTGATCGTAGCAATACAACCCATTTAACCTGGTCATCTCACCAATGGCTGAATTCACATTTGCAACTTTTAATCATGGTTTATTTTTGGAGGTTGAAACAATGAGTCAGTGAACTATGAATGTTAATTTAGCAGGGACTAGCTGAACATTAATTGATAATGGAAATAAGCTGGAGACACTTCTTGTAAGGTCCATATTCACACAACATACTTCAGCAGGCTGGGGAAACACTTTTTGCAGACACCCAACCTTGGGCGAAAAGACAGCTCTAGGTGCAGCCTCCTGAAAGCCTGTAACAAACCATAGATGACCACAGCCACCTCTCCGCCACTTCCCTGGGCTCTCACCCGAGGGAAACCCACAAAGAAGGTGGCCGCATTTCCAACTGAGGTTTCCTCCCCTCTGGGTACAACTAGACTTCAGTGAGACAAGGCAGGCAACATCATGGATGAGAGAAGCCTTCTTACACATCAAGCTGGCATTCAAAAGCAACAGCCAGAATGGGAGCCACTGAAGATCTGGTAGCCAGGCAGTGAGAGTGGAAGCTGAGAACTGAACAGTGGGACAACTTTCAAATGATGGATCTTGGATATTAGTCATCCTATAGTCCTCATTGTAAGGGTGGACCTGCCCATCCCATCAGCTCCCCCTGTCACTCAAACCCCCAGTTCTCCCTTCTAGGCCAAGCTGACATATTACCATCCCCCCTCCAGATAAGAAACATAATCTATCAACAATCGAACAAGATAAACCAGAACACAAGGACTCCGAACTATAAGCACATGGAAGTTTTCTAGGGAGGACAAACAAAGCCTCAGAGATGGGAATGTCACAGGAGTCGTAAAACACCAAGTGCATCTACACAACCAGAGGAACTGCCACCAGGTCCCCATAAACCAACTTCCAGGTTGTTGTGGCAAGAAATGAGGTCACACCATCCACCACACTGCGGGCGCTGTGACCATCTCAACTGCAGACCTAACAGCACAATTGTTTTATTTAAACCAAGAAACATCAAAATTTAATAGCTCTCATTGTATCAGTATGGAAATACAACACAGAAAGTGTCAAGGGGCTGTCATTTTCCTACCTCCTCTCATGCTCTCATGCAAAAAAAATGATGTTTCTACAACAGATGGCAAATGAAGTTTCACTTCAGTTACAAGGAATTATAAAATCAGCTCCAAATTAGGATGGATACATGGAGATCTCATTGAAAAGAAAATCCCAAACTCTTAACATTAGGCTGGGATCAAGGATACTGCTTCCATGGAGATAAAGCACAGGCAGCACTAGAGTTAAGTGTCACCAACCTAGAATGGCACCAAACTCCATAACTCTGGGTGACCTTCCCTAGCAGCCTCTGAAAGCAAGAGACCCCATTGAAGGACAGCAGAAGTCACTTTCCTGTCTGTTGACCTATCTCCATCCAGCATGACTTTCTGGACATGTCCTAACACAGTGATGGCGAACCTTTCAGAGAGCGAGTGCCCAAACTGCAACCCAAAACCCACTTATTTATTTCCGGGTGCCAGGTGGGCGTGACCCACTGGGTGGGCGTGTCTGTGGTGGTCATGGCAGAATTGGTGGGTGTAGCCAAGGTGGGCGTGGTCACCTCGATGTTGCTCGTGGGCAGGAACTCCTGTGGGGGCCAGACAGGTTTTGGGGAGATCCAAGGGGTCTCTGGTGGGTAGGACAGTGGGCAGGAGGCTCATCCTGTGGGGTGACGGGAGGCGAGGCAGGGTGGGGGTGCCATTGTCACAGGGCAAGGCGATGCAGGGGCCAGGGCGGCTGCTGACTGACACCGTCGGCCCCCACACAGAGAGGCCAGCGAGCGCATGGGGGGCGACGGTATCCGTCAGCAGCCACAGCCTGCCGCCCCCTCAACCGGTGCAGTCTAGGGCTCCGCAGCCCGCTGCCAGACGTTCAGAGAAGCCGCCTCTGAGCTCGATGGCCGGCCGACAGCTGAGGAGGCGATGCAGTGGGTCGTGCCTGGGAAAAGGAGAGCATGCGAGGCCAGGAGGGATGGGACGGGGGGGAGAAACCACCCGTGCTGTGATGCATCCAGCCATGTGGGACCTCGGCGAGTTAGCGGGCGGCTGCTTGAAGAGGGATGGTTGCCATCTCTGGGGCATAGCACATGTGCCCACAGAGAGGGCTCTGAGTGCCGCCTCTGACACATGTGCCATAGGTTTGCCACCACTGTCCTAACAGGAAGGACTAAGACCACTACAGAAGACAGCCCCAAGGGGTGCATCTGTGACTTTTCTCTTAACATGTTTTTCTCCAGCTACCCCTCCTTACATGGAAGAAGTTCAGGTTCCCAAGAGCAGAAGCTTCTTCTCACTGCAATCATCACCATTCCTGTCTCTGAGACCTCTTCTCCTCTTCTCCTCTGTCTCCAGTGACTGCCTTTGATGTAAACATCAGACTGAAGCAACATGGAAGGGATCTTGCCTCAGAAAAGGATAAATATCACAGGTTATGCTCTTTGTGGCTCACATTACAGGACAGACAGGAGCTGTGCTCTTGAATATATTTTGTCTCTCTTTCGGGTGAATCTTGGTTTCTCTGTTTGAATCAGGAAAGCCACTGGATATTCCACCCTGTCAGAGGGCTTTGAATTCTAATTCTTTTTTACAAAGAGGAAGGAGATTGATTCCACCCCATGAATTATGGACCTCCTGCTTCTGCTTCTCCTTCTGCTTCTGATGCTGCTGGTGTCCCAGCCACTCTCTGGGAAGCTGAGAATGAAGTGCCCACTAAATTTGGACAACCAGGATGGAGAAAAGCCATGGAGCTATTATAGGCCAGGAGATCTTCTCATTGGTATAGTCAACTCTCCATCAGAAGTAGCACCTGCAACATTACCTTTTAACATGGCTCCTTCTAGTCAGATTCAGCTGTAAGTCATGCAATAGATTTTCATTCCCTCCATTTACAGTTCTAACACTTCTCTTTTTCGTCTTGTTTTACTTGCTCTTATATTGCATTTGAATATAATTTTTTTGAATCGTTTTGATTAACACAGCCTCTCTCTTTTGCCTTATTTTCTGAGAGTAGAAACATGAGGCAAATGAAACCTGAAAGAAGTCCACATTATTTTCCTCTCTCTGTTCAATCCTAAATTCATGACTGGAATACTGACTTTGCTTGAAAGTAATGATTGAAATGGTTCTAATATCCTCTGCCCAACCATTTCCATATTTTTATAACTGATTGATATGCAATGTCTGATTTTTTAAAGGAATAGATTACTTGTTTTTAGAACAGCTTCTCTGGATCACTTATCAAAAATCTCCTTCCTTTAATGGTGGTTCTTCTTTAATGACTGAATTATTCTGGGCTATGAATATTAGTTCTGCTAAAAATAATGGTATGTTTCTGATTTGTTAAACCTTTTTGAGGACTATCCCCATCCTCAACACTAACATTATTAAAGGGTGATCAAGGTGACTATCATTTGCCTCTAGGTTTGGATCAATATTGGCTTATGTTTCAGCTAGTTTGTAGAGAAAAAAGATGATTAGATGGAGAAAAAGCATTTGTTGTTGTTGCTGTTGATGGTGCTAATATTAACATGATCATGGTTTTACATTAGTTCATCCTATGGAAAGCAATTCATACTACTCATGATTTTCAATATTGAAGTGATTAGCAAAAATCCGCGGCTCCTGCACAATCTCACACTTGGCTACAACATCCATGACAACTATGATAACACCCTCGGCACTTCAGATGCCTTGCTGGACATGCTCTCTACTGGAGAAGCCAATGTTCCCAACTACAGCTGTGGAAGGAAGGAGAAGGTTTTGGCTCTTGTTGATGGAGCTATCAGAGACAGCTCCATCCAGATGTCAACATTAGCAGACACCTACAAAGTCCCACAGGTTTGTGTTTGTCCTTCCCTTTCTTTAAAGTTAGTGGGATGTTGGTGTGTAAGCGATAGATCCAATCGTGTTTTCTCTAGGTAATTGAAGATTATTTTGAATAATAATAATGATCAGTCTATACTTCGAAATGCACTTTACTCCCTTCCAAGAAATGGCGCCAAATTAATAATGCCCATCTCACTGCAAAAGCCTCTTTGTGCCAAACAGCCCATCTCCTCTCTGTTTCAGAAAACTTTCATAAAATGTAGGCTCAGGGCTGCAGATCCCCCCCTAAGGACTGTGCCCACTGCAACATCACTAGCATCAGCTTGGATGATGAAAGGTTCCTCAGAATCAGGGTGTTTTAGAACTGTTTCTGCTGCAAATAATCGTTTCCCCATGGTATTTGTAAGTGTTATAAATAAGGATTGGGATATACAGTCGGGAGGAAGCAAGGATCAAAAGAGACCTGTCTTTTCATGACATCATCCCAATTGCTTAGAGGCTTCTGCTGCACACTTGTGAAGGTGAGGAGAGGCTCTGTGTCCAATCAAAGGATCTTCTGTACAATAGGAATGTGCAGTACTGATGGAAAACTCACATTTTTTACACTGTCTTATCCAAAATAATGATACCCTCAATCACGACCAAATCTCAGATTTTTAAACAGAGTCTAACAGGATTACCCTTCCTACTGATGATAAAACATATATGTATTATGAACTTTTAGGGACCACTAACATTAACCAACCATTTTATTAAAAATCTACAAATATGTTAGGCAACATATCAACTAGTTTTTGCCCTAAAATTCTCATGATCAAATTTATCATAAAAGTTCTGAAGAGCAATATGGCCTCTGGAGAGGAATTTCTAGCTGCTGAACAATTCAAGATATATCCCAACTGGTGGGACCCTCCATTGACAGATACATTTACACATATAAATAATATCTGCCATACCCATTTGGGTCAAAGATGGCAATTGTAATTCCTATGTATAAAAAAGGGACTAAAAAGGACCCTAGCAATTCCAGGCCCATTTCTCAAACAGATATTGTGACTAAAATATATGCAAACGTCCACTTGAAAAGAATTGATAGTAGATGCATGAAAGGTGCATTGCTTGTAGAAGAACCAGCAGTCTTTAGGCAGCAGTCTTTGACAATTCTTTTGTCTTGAACCATCAAATTATAAAAATATCAGTCAGAGGAAATAATGGTTTGTTGCCTTTATAACATTTGACCCAGTAAACAAAGTAATATTATGGAAGAAATTGACTGCCTTTCAAATGGAGCTCAGGATGTTGACCCTGCTCAAAGCCCTTTCTACAAGCATTGACAGTGAGAACAATTAATCAGTGGAACAGCTTGCCTCATGAGGTTGTGGGTGCTCCATTAATGGAGATTTTCAAAAAGAGGCTGGACATTCATTTTGTCTGGATTGGTATAGGATCTCTTGCTATGGGCAGGGTGTTGGACTAGAAAACCTCCATAGTCCCTTCCATCCCATTTTTGTTCATTTGTTTGAGAGTGTGTTTGGGGCTCAATGGAGCCATGAGAAGTAGGATTGATATGTACCAAAAGGTAAGACAAATGTGTTGCCAATATGACACTTGGGTTGCATGTGCTGTTAAGGGGACTTGGCTCCTATTCTCACAATAATTATCTGATTATGGATAAGTCAAAGTCAAAAGTTATGGTCTTTGGAAAATGACAGCATTGCCATATCAATGAGGAGGCAAGAGAGCAAGTTCACACCTTTCCTTACCTGGGGGAACATTTCTCTGTTACTGGATCTGGGCTCCCTCAACATCAAAGGAGCTCATTTAGAAGGCACAAGTGAATGCACTGTTAATTAAAAAAAAATCATAGGTATGCAGCTTCCTTAGACTGAATTATTAAATATAAAATACCAACGTTACCATTATGCACTTATATTGAGCTGAACTTTGGGATTTAATTTATATCACTACTAGAACAAATCCGATCACATCATCTGAGAAGTATCTTGAGGGTGGATGAAAGGACTTCAGCTGCTGCCCTCAGAGCAGAATTGGAACACTGCTATCATGTCATCCCTCGTCTTTCTCTTCATTAAACTAATAAGAGTCCCCAAATGCTATTAGAACAAAGAAATTTCATTTAAAACATTCTGTTGGAACCCATATTCTAAGGGAGCTCTTTTCTTTCTTTAACTCAAACTCTGTTCTCTCTATACGTCTGGGTTCTGCCATGCTCCTGGAGGGGAATGGGGAAAAGCACTGCGGGTTATTGCTTTATTTTCCTCTATTGCTACACTGTAACACTTTGCTGTTTCTGCATACTTCCTCTGTGAACTATCTCAGGGGGGAGGAGAAAGGAATGCGCCTCCGGCAACTGGTTTATCTCCACGTTCAGAAGGGAAGGTGTGAAGAGCTGACAAAACATCACTGCAACCCTGAGACAGCCCGGCATTATCTACTCTTTCCCACAATGGACTTAACACCTGGGGATTGGCCCATTTGAACTTACCAGATGAACTATTGGGGTGGGGTTTCCTTGGGACACTTTTAACCTATTGATCTGAGTGGGAAACCCTCAGATCCTGTCTATTATGCCTGCTATCAGCTTCTCCTAATAAAAGTTCCTTTTGGAAGAAACTGCTTCCATGAGTTCTGCTTTCTTAGGATGAGGTTTTGAAGTGGGCCCTGACATTAGACAGGATCTGCAGTAATAGTCAGCCTGGAGAGAAAACACTTACCGGGGGTCTTAGCAAACCATGTTGTACAATGTAATAGAGAGAGAGGAACCTGCTGCAGGAGGGGAACCCTCCTGCAGGACAGACCCCTGCAAACAATCCAGTTCCGGATCCTCAAGCTCTTCAGAAGAGGAGGAAGTGACAGAGCACTGCCACAAGCCTAGGTGGTTGATGGGCATTGGAAAGAAGGATGACTGGGAGAAGAAAGCCAGGAAGGTGACACTCAGATGGGGCAGTCATCAACCAGGCTGGAAGGAGGAGAAAGGTCCCTCCATCTCAGGGAGGATGAGGAGGATCGCTCAGGGCATTCCAGCCAGCTGCTGGAACAGGTAATCAGCATGGTGAAGATAGCCCTCGACTCCATGAAGGAGGAGAAAGCCGAATCCTACCAAGACACCATCTGCCTGGGGTGCAGCAAGAAAGGAAATGGAGGGGAGCCTGAACTTGAGGTTTCAGACCCAGCCAAAGGAACCAGCAAGTCCACTGCAGTCGCTGCTGCTGCAGCCACCCCGCATCGCGTGGAAGTTGAGACAGAGAAGGGAGATGACACAAATGGAAAAAAAAGGCACGCTCCATCCAGAAGTTCCCTCCACTAGACGTGAAATTCCATGGAGAGTCACGGTGCCTGGGATTCTTCCTAACCCATGTGCTAAGCTACATGGAGGAGTACGGCCGAGACATCCCCACTGACTGTGCCAGAATTCGCATCATGCAAGCCACCCTGAATGGCATCGCAGCAGACTGGGTTGTGGACCTGTATGCCACTGACAATCCAGAGCTACTGAATTTCAACCAATTCATGTTTTCCCTCAGGCACAGGTTCGAGGACCCATTGGCAGATTGGAAGGCCCGAGAGCGGATAAAGACGGTGAACCAAGGCAGACGACTGGTGGCAGAATATACCCAAGAGTTCTGGACCCTGGCCAGCAAACTAAATTGGCCAGAGGATATCTTGATTAGCCATTTCAAAGATGGTTTAAACTACGACGTCTACGATTCCTGCCTCTTCGCGGGGATCCTCACCGGCTGCAAGATTGGTACGTCCTAGCCAAGGAAGCCGAGATCGACTTAGCCAAGAGGCAATGCAGAGGAGGCAGACCGTGGGGGAAATCGCCACCAGAGCCAACCTGTGAGCCGGCAAAGCAGCCATAAACCTCCAAAAGAACCACCGGGTGTTTCAAATGTGGCAAGGAAAGGCATCGCACCGCCAAATGCTGCTCTCACACCCCAACTGGAAAACCAGACCGGACCCCGGCTGGGAAGTCCAGAAAGCCACCAATGAAGCCAAAGGAGATGGCCATGAAAGGCACGGAGACCGTTGAGTTCCCCGCCTCAGCTCAGTGAGGAAAGGGAACTCCGGCCTACACAGCGGGAGCGTCCAACTCATCCGATGACAACTCCGAGGATGAACCCCTGGTAAGTGGACCCATTGCACCCCTCACCAGGAGAGTGACTTTGCTAGCCCTGACCATGCCCGAAGCTGTAGAAGTTAGGGAATTAATTGACTCCGGGTGCACCCGCTGCCTTATCAGCCCAACCCTAGTGAGGAATTTAGGAATACTGGTGAGGAGGCTGAAGAAACTGATTTTGTTTGGTCAATTAGATGGGTCCATAGCAGGGGGGATGCCTGCCACCCTAGCAACACTACCACTTCAACTCACCCTGGAGGACCACATAGAGACTATAACTTTCATGGTAATCCCTGGCAATGGAGTGTCCCATAATCTTAAGCATGGCGTGGCTAGCCAAATGGAACCCATGGGTGGACTGGAGAATGGCAGAAATTAGGTTCTCAAAAGGGAAATCAACCAAGGTGACAGCCCAACCCTGACTGAGAAAGCCCCAATAGGAGGTGAAAAGAAAATACTCAAAATAGCAGAGGAGTATAGAGACCTAGCTGAAGTGTTCAGCGAAGAGAGGTCTGATGAATTGCCACCGCATCGGCCCACAGACTGTGCAATAGAAATCAGACCAGGGGCAAAACTTCCAAAGCCTAGACTATACTCTATGAGCCCACAGGAATTGGAAGAAATGCAGAAATTCATAGACAAAAACTTAGAAAGGGGGTTCATTCAACCAGCGAAGCCAAAGACGGCCGCCCCTGTATTATTCTGAGAAAAGAAAGATGGAACTCTTTGCCTCTGCATGGACTATAGGGCTTTGAACGCTATAAGCGAATGCAATCTATACCTTCTCCCCCTTATGAAGGACATGCTATCTCACCTTTCAAAGGGGAAGATTTTCACCAAGCTAGACCTAAGGGAAGCATACTATCAAATTAGAATCAAGGAACGAGACGAGTGGAAAACCGCTTCCAATTGTCCCTTAGGGTGCTATCAATTTCGAGTTCTACCTTTTGGGCTACAGGGAGCCCCTGACATATTCATGCAGCTGATAAATGATCTACTAAGGGAGCACCTATACAAGGGTGTGCTCATTTACCTGGATGACATCCTTATATTCACAGAGTGTCAACATCCTATGGACAAACATGTCAAACTGATTAGGGCAGTCCTAAACAAACCACCTCTATGCCAAAGTTTCTAAGTGTGAATTTCATAAGGACAAAATAGACTATCTGGGATACCGCATATCCCCATAGGGCATAGAAATGGACCCTGAGAAAGTCCGGGCAGTACTAGAATGGGCACCACCCCACACAAGGAAGCAATTGCAGAGCTTCCTGGGATTCGCTAACTTCTATCGGCAATTTATTCCTTCTTTTTCCCAAATAGCCTTACCAATCATGAACTTACTAAAAACCAGAGGGGAGGGAAAACCCAAGCCAAGCCAGCCGCTGAAATAGACAGTAGAATGCCAAGCCGCATTCGAGAGGCTGAAAAAGCTGTTTTCCATAGAACCTGTCCTAAGGCACCCCGATACCAATAAGCCTTTTGTAATTCAGGCAAATGCCAGCAACATAGCAGTGGGGGCTCTATTGTTACAAAAAACTGATGAAGGGGTATTAGAGCCCTGCGCATACAAATCGAGAAAACTCCCCGAAACTGAGCAGAGGTGAGTGATCTGGGAAAAAGAGGCATACACAGTGCGATGGGCTCTTCTCACATGGTGGCACTTTTTGGAGGGGAACAAAATTCTTTTCCAAGTGTGGACCGACCACAAGAACCTGGAAGCATTAAAAATGGCAGGAAACTGACCCCTAAGCCCACACGGTGGTCACAACATTTCCACTGGTTCAATTTCACACTGAAAGATCTGCCGGGGGGGGGGAGGAGAAACTTCCTGGCAGACACATTATCAAGAAGGCCACAGTATAATGAATATACTTGTATTGTGCAGTTCAGAAATAGAATAATAATAATAATAATAATAATAATAATAATAATAATAATAATAATAATAATAATAATAATAATAATAATAATAATAATAATAATAATAATAATAATAATAATAATAATAATAATAATAATAATAACAACAACAACAACAACAACAATAACAATAATAAAGTTGGAAGGGACCTTGGAGGTCATCAAGTCCAGCCCCCTGACAGACAAATGGCTGTCCAGTCTCTTCTTAAAAACTTCCAGTGTTAGAGCATTCACCGCTTCTGGAGGCAGGTTGTTCCACTGGTTAATTGTTCTAACTGTCAGGAAGTTTCTCCTTAGTTCTAGGTTGCTTCTCTCCTTGATTAGTTTCCATCCGTTGCTTCTTGTCCTGCCCTCAGGCGCTTTGGAAATACATCTATTATTTTGAATGACAATTATTTAAGAAAGAGAGAGATCAATATCTTGGATTGCACTTTAGAGAAACAATCTAGTGGGAACCTAATATTTTAAAAAATGTATTTCCTCTGTGCTCAGAATTCAAAAATTATATATAATAAAGCCCTTTTCGGAAGGAAATTGTGGTCTGATTGTGGTAAATTCTGAGGTTACAAAGAAATACTATTTTCATTCTTTATGCATATTCTATTTTACTTATTTTTCTAAATTCTGTTTTTACATGCAATCTTGTTAATGTTCTGAATTTTATATTCTGTATCTTGATATGGCCTAATGACTAATCAACAGGAAATGTTCTAATATGTGCATGAGAAAAAAGATGGTTTCATTAAAAGCTAAAAATTGGGACTTGGTAGGATGCCAAATATAACACAGAATTCTTCATTGTTTTTTCAGGTCAATGAGAGAATTGCTTCAGAGGCTCTGAGTGATAAAAGTCAATACCCTTTTTTCCATCCGATGCTCCCCAAAGAAGGATTCCAGTACCCAGCAATTGTCCAAATTCTCCTCCATTTTGGATGGACCCTCATTGGTCTTTTTGCTCAAGACACAGAGAAGGGAGAGAATTTCATGAGGACTTTTATTCCTATGCTTGTCAAGAATAGAATTTGTGTTGTTATATCACGATTCTCAACAACTGGACATACAGCATTCCTCAGGGATGCCCTCTCTAAGTGGAGACAAGTCAACGTCTTTGTTCACTTCATAGAATTTCAGTTTATTTGGGACACAATTCTTCCCTTCCATTCAGCACTTGAAGATTTGCCAGGACCCATTGAAGGGAAAGTCTGGATCATGACAATGGTTGGAGGATTTTTAATGAAAAAGGATAGGCGTCTCAAGCATATCCATAGTATTTGGAGCTTTCTCTTTCAGTGGAAAAAAAGTTGGAAAAACGATAATGCCTATAGATCACTTTTCTTTGTGGAACCTGATTTTCAAGCTGAGTATTTTCACTGTTCTGTTTCAAAATACACCATTTCTGTCAAAGGCCGGAGAAGATGCACCCAGAAAGCACCAGTGGAGACCCAAAAGAAAAAGAATAGGATGCAGGTCACAAATCCAGCCATTAGTTACAGTGTCATTAAGATTCTGGCCCATGTCTTAAGTGCTGCATCCAAACCCCAGAGGAGAAGGAAGAAGGGTGAAGAGAGATTGGGGGCTCCAAGGCTGCAGCCATGGAAGGTATGGGGTCCCAACAAGGATCCATCAAACTAAATTCTTTTTCAGGGACTTTTGTGCTCTCTGGGCTTGGTTTTTTAAGATCTTAAGCTTCTGTACAACATCTCCTATGTATCGGAAGAGTGCTGCATCCTCCCTTCAACAACAAAGACCTTTTATATATTCAAAAAAAGTTCCCAGACTTTTTCTAATTTTAAGCTCCTGTAAAAATGATATGATTATTATTATAACATTAAAATATTACTACTATTTTATGATAATCAGTAACCATTCTACACAAAGAATCATGTGAGAAAAACTACAAATGAAATATTAATACAGATTATAGCTGCCATTCATTACATTCATACAATCATGTATCAAGTTCTGGATGCTAAGAATTAGTTAGTTTCCTATTGAATTTTACTCATTCATCTCTCTCTAACACAAAATCATATTTTTATTTTCTGGAAGCTATAAGGCCCTGCCTCAGCTGAATCTCTCAAGGAAGCAGAACTCTTGAAACTGGCATCGTTTCAAAAGGAAATTTTATTGAGAGTCATTGACAGCAAGAGAAGGCAGGCAGAATCTGAAGTTCCCAGGTGAAATTGTTAGGCTAAACCCCATTGTTCAAAACTCCTCCCAACTGCCCAGTCTATAGGAGCCAATCCAGAAGTGCAAAGAGGTTGTGAGAACTCCAGACAGAAACTGCGGTAAGATGTTCCAGGCATCTCTTCCTTGGTGAGGTGATGCAGATGATCTCGGGCAGTGGAACCGAGTCAACAAAGCAATGCTAAACACATCACAAGAGAGCTCCAAAGGTCCCCCCTCCTATCAGGATGGTAGCACACTGACAGGGATCTATAGGGACCTGAGAGAAGCTGGGAATTTTTAAAGGAGACCAAAATAACTTTATCCAAGTGTTATTATAATTTTTGCATCACAAAATCATGATTTATCTTTCCTTTATTAATGAAAATATGGAAGAAACAATGACCAAGGTCTAATTGTTTTTCATAACTCCCCAATTTTATCAGTAATATTAATATTTATTTGAGTACAATTTTTGAGACAGTTGTATCCACTTAATTATCTCATACCATCCAGCACTCAATTAAATAGATCCCCATTCATCACATCATGAAGCATTTTGTTAATTCTTTGCTAAAAACAAGTTATACCACCAGCATTCACACAATCTGCTAAGGAAGTTTAACAATATGTGTGAATGTTTTTGGAGGACCAGAGAAAGAGATGCAGGGAAGGATCAGATAAGGTGGTTGGGGGGGGGGCAACCCACAGCTGTGTAACAGGCAGAGAAATAAACTCAGAAAAAGTCCTCCCTAAATTTTTTGACTGTCAAAAGAGATGGTGAAACATTTGTACTTTCACCCTGCAAGATTTTGTTAATATAGCCTTACAATAAAATAGAATTACTTCATCTGCTCATTTTTCCTATCTCCTCTACCTGACTGAAGATTAGCCTTGAAACTTCCTTCTTAACAAATCCTTGCTTTCTGGTAATCACCCTATTGTTTGCAAGGAGTTTATGAATACTCTAGTTATTTATGTATTTTGTTTACTTGATTGGTGACCTTTGGTAGTTCGTTATATATGATTGACAATTTTTGTCAATTACATTTTGTCAATATACATTTTATCAGTATACTACATGATTTAGAAATATTGCTGAATCTTTGAAGATAATGGTAACACTTGTTCTCTCAACTCACAATATTTGCAAGTTAAACAACCATAGAAGAAAGATTCAAATGTAAAAACTGATAAGAGATAAGAAACCAAGATTTCTGCTTTTAAATTCCTTGAAGTTTCCATTGTAGTTCCATCCATTTCTAAAGAAGAGGGAATTGTACAATCTTTCCCTGCTGAAATTGTATTTGGATCAGAATGGAGACATAGCAGCAGACCTGAAGATCTTGAGTAGGGTGGTTCTCCCCAAGGAGGATCCCATCAACAAGCAATTGGGGAGTTTTGAAAGACAAAGACTTACAATAAACCAAGATGTTTTGTCACAGTTAAAGTTTTTCAACAAGGTGGGGAAAATATTGGTGTCTTTTCTCTTTTTTCCAAAGCTGTTTTAAGTGGGCTAAACCCAGTCAAAAAAGTGGGTAACCTTCACTGAGAATTGAATGTGTGGAGTAAAACCTCTATAATTTTCTTAGGCAGATAAGCATGCTTCAGTTCTATTGACCAAGGTTTCCCTTCTGATACTATCATGCTGAATCCTGTTGTAAGCTGATCCAAAATGAGATATGGGGTGATTATTATTTAGGACACAAATCATTGCCATTTAGTGTCCCTTTGGCAGTTTAGTATCACCATAAAACTGATGAGACAGGGCCTCATATGCTGGAGATTTTGGTGTTAATAGCTTCAGGTTAGCTAGTTTTTTGCCTTCAAATATCAAAGATGAAGGCAAATCTGTTGACCAGTCCCTGAGTTCAGATCTGGACTGAATCCAATGAAATGGAATCAAGACTGGATGGAGGTCCTTTTGGTCCAATTGTTAAATAAGCTTCATCTTGCCTTGATTGGAGTCAGGGGTCTCCCAAAATTGCAGGCTCAGAGTCTGGGATGTTTTTAATCAGCTGAGCACATGCTTATAGTTGCCTCTCTCTAACCCCACTGGGATAGTGGAATTTAGGAAGGAGGTCCAAGGCTTTAAGTTCATATGAAATAATAATGACTGGTCTGATGTGAGCTCATTTATGGATTGATTCAGTGGTGGGATTCAGCCAGTTCGCACCACTTCAGCAGAACCGGTAGCTAATTTTTTGTTGCCCAGGCTCAGAATGGACTTCTGGAAGGGGTGTTCACATATTTGAATCCCACCACTGGATTGATTGATTAAATTTATTTGCTACCCATCTCACCATGATAATGTTTTGAAAATTGAAGTACTGAAATATGACTTTGGTGAAAAAGAAATCCTGATATCAGAAGTAAAAAAGGGCAGTCTTGAAGGAAATATTACTTAGATTTGGGCATTGGCTTGTAAGACTGCACTTCATCTGAAAATCCCTTGAATGCAACTGTTTATCTTGATTTTTAGCTACCTTAGGACACACTGAGAGCCTACAAGTCAAATTAATAATAAATATGAGTATGTATTTCCATATCACATTGTGTCACCTAATTGTATTCTCTCAACAGAAAGGATCTTTTGTTGGATACCTTGTGCTGAGTATCCCTTTCACACGTAAGGCTCACACTCATGTCCCATGTGGTGCATCAAAAGATGCCTGACTCACCCATTTTGAGGGACACCTTCTCATGACCTCACCTCCATCTCACCTCACTATAGTTTTAGAAACTAGTCAGTTGGTTTTAGTTTTAGTTCACCAGCATGGTTGCCATATAAATTGAACAAATATATATACAAATAAAGAACATCTTTAAGGTTGGCAGCCCTTACGTGTAAGGAAATTTATGTTTTATGTACTCCAGAAGAAACCTTTCCAGATCCTACTGGTCAAAAGTTTCTTTCTTCATCACAGTTTTATTCTAGTTTAATAAATCCAATGAAATGAAAATGTAATATATATTTTACCATAAAGTATTTGTGGATATTTTAAAATCAAGCATTTATGAAGAATGGAGGAATGCATGTTAATTCCACTATGAGGAGGAACCCACCGGTTGCCACTTAATGCTTAAATCTTTTCTCAATTTCATCCCTCCAGACTTTGTTAAGTAGAAAGGTACTTTTTTTTTTGTAATCTGATAAGTCAGAAGAAAAAGGGAGGAACTGAATGAAGCATCTTCCTACAATTGTGTCTTTTGCAACCATTTGGAAGTGGTCAGAGATTTCATATTTGCCTACGTGAAGCCCAGATATGACTTGGCTGATGTTCACGTCTACCTCCATCTTACATGGATGGTAAGCCTGTGGCGTTTTCTGGCTTGCCACATTAGGGTGGGGTCACTCGTGAATCTTGACCGACAAGAGAAGACAACACACAGGTTTTCCTCTGGACAAGTGAACCCAGGGCGTGTCCTGTGTTCCTCTTTTATTTGGCAACATCCATGAGGAAGTGAACAGGTGTCAATATTATTGGTTACATGTATAGGAAATGAGTACATGCTATCATGCAATTGGGTTACATACTTGTTACAGGGCAGAAAACTAAGTAGGTTAACATGCAATTGGTTCTACTTTCTTACATAGCATCCTAGCATATAATTGGCTGATGCTTTCTATAGGATGTGGTTTTCTCTCATGTCCGGAGTTATCCGGACAGGCTCTGTGGCTAGCGTTTCTGCGTAAACAGCAGGTATTCAAGCACAGCAAAGGATGTGGTTATGTGATAAGATGTGCACATTCACATATTCAATGCAGCTATGCTAGTTTCTTATACATTGTCAGGTTCTGACAATAAATCTACATTTGATGCAAAGCAAAGTTACTTGACCATTGCAGAAAATCCCAACATCTCCTCCTTTCTTTTTTTATTTCAATGGAAAGGCTGTGGCGGGTGGAGCCGGAGTGTGGCCCAGGCCCCTCCGGGCCCGAGATTCACTGTCACTCACCAACCACTGGACACAAAGTCAAGTCCTCCGACTCAGCCTGCATCGTTGACCTTACCCTGATGTTTGGCTGAGGAGATGTTTGTATGGTTAAAAATGAGCTAAAGGACTGTAACATAGTCATCCTCTTCACTCATGATGAAGATATTTCACACCTCATCCTGAGGCACGGGTTGGTAGGTCCCCCTACTTTCAAGGTCCCAGAGGGTATTCTGGGATTGCAACAGCATGGTCTGCAATGAATCTATTTTAGATGTGATAAAGGTAGAAAAGCGATTAAACAAACATGGGCCAAGTGTGCATGCTAATACAAGCAAAATTGTTGGTACTATTAGAGCACTTAGCAAAGTGGTGAGCCAAGGGGAAAGGTTATTCCAATTTCCAAACCATCCTTGTTGATCCTCCCTTTCCTTTTTTCTTTTATTCAGGCCCTCCCTGAGTTTGCTCATGGAGTCCTGTACTATGCCAGAGTGGTCTGCATAGAGGCAACATTCTTCTCTTAAAGCCACACACAACCCCCCTTCCTTTAAAAAAAGCAAGTCAAGTCCTCTCCTATTTTGCAGAACGACTTCTGAGAGGGAGGTTAGAGATTTTTGTAAGTGAGAGATAGAAGTTTCAATCCTCTCTAAGTCTTCATCGATGGCAGCTCTAAGGTTGTGGTATTGAGTGTACCCATGTGCGATAGAAGCTATTCCTGTACCTGCTCCAGTCAGGCCAAGTCCTACCAAAAGAGCCACTGTGAGAGTGGAAATAGGCTCTCGCTTGTGCCTTGTGAGTTCTGATCCTGAATATATTTTATAGACTTCTTCATTAGTGTGGATGGTTATGCGTGGTATGACTTGGACAAGGATGCAAAATCCTTCTGTGCCTATTACATGGCCATGGGCACAGGCAGTGAGGCCTGTGGAGCAAGCCCACCATCCTTCTGTTGGTGGTATGTAAAAGAGTGTTGTGTCAATCTTACTATGGGTCATGTTGCAGTATTGTTTGTATTGTGTGGGTACCTGTCCAATGCAGGTTCCCTTACCTGATATTGACTGCAGTGTTTGTGAGCCATGTTTCCATCTGCATGTCTTGTCATCTGAAGAGGTGTTGTATGGAGAAACAAGAGCTACAGCCTCATAATATGGGGGTTGGATGTTGTAACAAAACCAACAGGCTGTAGTAATATTAGGATGGGTACTATTTACCAATTGATAGGTGGCATTAACAATATCCCAAAGAGGGTTCCCAGGGGGTTTCTGTGAAGGAAAGTAAGAATGATTTGGAGTAGATGGGTTTTTCTCAGAAAGGCCAGTAGGTTGAGGTGGGGGGACCCTGCGGTCAGTTAGTACATTGTTGGGGCTTATTGGTACCGGGGGTTCTATAGGGGTTTGTATTAATTTGATGGTAAAAATGTTCCCTTCGTTTGCGGATCTATCAGCAACACGACCTCCCCACGTGACCCCTGCCTGCCACCCCCCATACCGTTTTCCCTGAACTGTGAAAGAAATCTTAACCGGATTGCAGTTCACGTATACACCTATTTGGTTTCGCTCACATTTTACATTTTCACCAGTCCGTTTGAGCGTAATAAAATCATCCTTAAGAGGGGGGTCCCATGTTATTTCTCCCGTAGAAACACAGTCCCAGCTTGCACAAAAATAGTCGCTTGCCCCCCCACACTTCTTCCAGTGTACTGTATCCTTCTTATGGCCAGGGCATACATAAAGGGGCCATTTCTTGATCCATTTGTGGCTCTGCATGCCTGGCTTGTTGGGGCTAGTGGTGGTGTCTATCATCACGCCAAAGTCAAAATACAGGTCAGGAAACCAGGATCCCGGTACCACCATGGAAGAAGTGGAGTTCAGGGTGTCAGCGTGTGCATCCAATACTACCCATGTTAAGTTTCGGGGCTGGTGAGGATTGCGAAGGGCGAAGAAGGTGTCAGGAAGCTGTCCCTCTGTTAGTAGGCAAAGTATCGTTAGGAATACTGTCTTTAGGATCAGGCTTGGGATGATGTGGGTGAACATGGCGACCTTGAACTCACAAGGTGTTGTCTGGGAGTACAAAGTCACGCATCAATGGTTGCAGGCTCAGGAGACAGGGAGTCTGCCGGCAGAGATGGGCGGGGTACTGGAGCAAAGTAGGGCCGGACGCAGCGACCAGGAACCCACAAAACTTTTTCAGGCAGTTGAACAGCTGCGTAGCCCCTTCCCCAAGTGATGAGATCAACGGGCCCTTTCCAGGCAGGATCAGGGAGTTGGCGATACCAAACCTGTGGGCGGGGAAGAGAGAGGGAAGGAGACGAAAAATGCCTCTCAGCAGCAGAGGTCGGAGGATTGCCAGTTAAATTTAAAAAGTTCAAAGTATACAAACAAAGATTAAGGATGTCTTGCACAGCTGGGAGGCTTGGGGGTCCTTTTCCCCTGGTTTCAATATATCGGTCAAGTGCATGTTTTAACGTTTGGTTAGCCCTTTCTGCCACAGCTTGACCTTGACTGTTGTATGGAATTCCGAATTTGTGGCTAATTCTCCATTTTTTACAAAATTCTGCGAAGGCAGCACTAATATAGGCTGCACCATTGTCTGTTTTTAATTCGTTTGGGCGTCCCAGCGATGCAAAGGTTCGAATGCAATGATTGATGACATGTTTTGTGGTTTCACCTCTTTGAGGTGTTGCCATGATGAACCCAGAAAAAGTATCAATAGATACATGCATATACTTCCATGGGGAAAAGGAAGGATATTGGGTAACATCCATTTGCCAAATTTGACAACACTCTGTCCCTCTGGGATTAACTCCCATGGGAATAGAGTGTGCCTGTTTACTGCAGGTGGGGCATTGCTGTAAGATAGCAGTTGCCTCCCCTGCAGTTATATCAAATTGTTTAATGAGTGCTTTTTTATTCTGGTGAAAGTACGAATGACTTTCCCATGGCGTTAGGGTTGAGAGAGCAAGTGCTTGAGCAGTTGCAGCTGCGGCTGCGGAATCAGCAACGTCATTTCCTTCCTGGATGGCACCAGGGAAGGGTTGATGACTTCGAATGTGTGCCACATGAAAAGGATGTTGGCGTTTGTCAATTAGATGTTGCAGAGCCAAAAAGAGTGAGAGCAAAGAGGATTCAATAGAAGGAGAGAGGTAAGCCTGGTAGATGGAGGAAACTATTTGAGAAACATATAGACTGTCTAATATTAAGTTAAAGGGTTGGTTAAGAAATTGTTGAAATGCCAATAAAGATGCATAGAGCTCAGCCCTTTGAGCTGAGGTTTGAGGTGGAGTGATTTTGGTGTGCCAAGTACCTTCTTGTTGCCAGGCACAGGCACCATATTTCTTACTGCCATCAGCAAACACTGTGATGGCATCTGGGATAGGATGAGGTCGAAAAGGTGATTGCCAAGCAAAAGGTAAAGTTTTGAGAAGTTGCAAGCGGGGATCCGGAGGTAGATGACAAGAAACAGTGCCAATCCAGTCTGCAAGTGCAAACTGAAGTTGTTCACTGTTGACAAACAAAGTTTCCCAAGTAAAAAAGGGAACATGGAACATAAAGTGTAGATGGTTCAATGCCAGCCAGGGCTTTGGACCGCTGGCGGCCTTTCATTATGATTTGAGCAAATAAAGCTGACTTTTGTGTGAGAGTGGCTAGTGGTGTGTGAGAAAGGTGGAGCCACTCCAGGATTAGCAGCGAAGGTGTCACTTGAGTGATTGCACCTGTAGGTAGTGTTGAAGTGTTGATAATTAAAATTGCAAATGGATGGTTTTCTTTCATGCGATCCACCCATTTGTGTTGAAGAGCTTGGTTAATCAAATCTATTGTGTCCAATTGTGATTTTTCTAATTCTATGACATCTGCAGGATGCACGCCTTTGGTTAAGGCTGTGAACAAAGGTGACAATTTGATGGTAGACAATCCCAAATAGGGGCGGATCCAATTAATGGATCCAAGATATTGTTGTAATTGCAGCAATGTAGGCTTGGGTGGAAGTTGGACACAAGGTAGGGAGGGGGAAGCATGAGATGACAACATCTTGTGCCCTAAATATTGAAAAGGAGGTGTTGTTTGTACTTTGTCTGGTGCTATATATAAACCTCCTTGCTGTAAAATAAATTGAAGTTTAGGCAATGTATTAAATATTGTACCTGCTGGTCCAGGAGCTGCAACCAATATGTCATCCATATAGTGGTAAACAAGGAAAGATGGAAATTGAAGACGATATGGTTGTAAAACATGGGAGACATAATACTGACACATGGTAGGGCTGTTGAGCATTCCTTGAGGCAAAACTTTCCACTGATAGCGAGCAGTAGGCTGGGCATTGTTTAATTCAGGTATTGTGAATGCAAAAATATGTCTGTCCTTTTGGTGTAAAGGAATTGAGAAAAAACAATCTTTCAAATCAATTACTATCATGTCATAATTTTGAGGAATCAAATTTGGGTTGGGGAGCCCGCACTGTAGCGCCCCCATGGGTTGAATAATATTATTGACGGCTCTGAGATCACATAATAATCTCCAGGCACCTGATTTCTTTTTTATGACAAAAACTGGAGAGTTATAAGCACTTAGTGATGGTTCTATATGTCCTTTTTCCAATTGTTCTTTAACCAATGCTTTGAGTGCTGTTAATTTTTCAATAGGCAATGGCCATTGGTCTACCCAAACTGGCTTCTGGTGTTTTAATTCTAAACGCAAAACAAAAGAGGAAGGATTCATTGCAAGGAAAGCTTAGCTTGGAACTGAGACATCAAATCTCATCCCCACAGATTAATATGCAAAGGCAAGATCACAGGTTTCACAAAAGCAGTCACAGTGCTGGAGTCAGATGTGACAGCAATCCAATTTGAGCTTACACGAGCTGTTTGGGTTCCGCCTACTCCTCTGACGGATGGGGCGGCGTCAGTGGGCCACTGGGAGGGCCATTCTGCCGACCGGATTACTGAGACATCTGCTCCAGTGTCTAAAAGACCAGAAAAAAAGCACCCATTGAGTTTAAACTCTGCAATGGGTCTGTTACCACGAACAGATTGCTCTAATGCTAACGTGTCAGAAGCAGTCTCCAAGATGATCATTGTGGCAACCACTTCCCCTTTGGTGACAGTTATTGGAGAATTAATCATAATAGCCAGAGCAAGATCCGAAAAAGAGGAAGTCGAACGCAAAAAGGGTGCAGCGATTACTCCTTGAGATGTCAAATCAAGATTGGGAAATATCAAGACAGGCAAAGCTGGGGGTAAGTTTAACTTAAGTCGAGGTGATATAAACAGGTGGTAAACATGAGCGGGTAAAGTGTAGGTGACAGTTTCGTCCGCTACCATTTCAAAGGAATGAGAGAGGACTTGGTCTGCTTGGTCTTCCAACTCTTCGACCTTTTGGGAGGGGCTAGCCGAATGCCCCAAAATTAGTTTCCCGAATTACTCCATTGGTTGTTTTGTGGAGGAAAGGAATTTGTTTGTGGAGGAAAGGAAGGGCACCGGTTAGACCAGTGGAATCCCTTCTTGCATTTTGGGCAAATTGTTTTCGGTTTGGTTGACTGGGTAAGCTGCCCTTTGTGGGCCCCTCCCCCAGGGGCGCGGCATTGTGATTTAAAATGGCCGGGTTTGCCACAATTGAAGCAATTTCCGGCTGGGCGAGGCATAGGTGAAAAGGAAGAAGAGGCAGGAAATAGGTTGTTGTTTTGCAAAGAGGATGAAGAAACAGGAAATGAGTTGTTGTTTTGCAGGGCTGCAGCTAGAGCTTCCATTTTGTGGCTAGTAGTGCCCACAATGCGACAAGCTTGAAGGAAATCAGCAAGCGTAACATTAGGATGATTGGCTATGGGTTGCAGGATTTTTTGACAGTCCTGATTTGCATTTTCATAAGCTAATTTTAACAATAATTCCTCACGAGCTGCTACATTATCAATTTGTCTTTCTATTGTTACTTGAAGGCGGCTTACAAAATCTGCATAATTTTCGGTTGCCTGTTGGATAATTTTTGAAAATGTTTGAGTCTGGCCTGTAGAGGAATCATCTACCTTTTTTATGGCAGCTAAAGCACATTTGCTAATAACTCCAAAAGTCGCTCTATCAGATTGGGTTTGATTTGCTATTGTATTAAGGGTGCCAGTGCCCAGGATGTGGTCTCTGGTCACATTGTTGTTGGGTAATCCTGCAGCGATAACAATTTCAGCCTGTTTCTGATATTCTGACCACCAAATCACATACTGCGCAGGGGTTAATATCATGTTAAACAAAGCTTGCCAATCAGCTAAAAGCATTTCAGTAACAGCACAAGTTAAAGATTCCAAAAGTCCCTGCGTATAGCGAGCTTGTACACCATATGTAGAAACAGCCAGTTTCACTTCCCTTATTAGCTTCATAGACAGTGGATTATAAATCTGGTTTGGTGCCGCACCAACTGCTGCATTTGGTGGCATGATAAAAGTAACAGGAAAAGCAGCACAAGTCTCTAATTCGTCACTGTCAAGTTGTCCCTTGCTTCGCGCCTCTATCAAAGCTCTTATGACATGTCCTCCGACTGCAGACTGACCGGATGGAGCGGAAGCATTGGGTGCGGTTGGAACAGAGACCTTATCAGAGGTCTGCAAAACAGGATACAGGGTTGCCTGTTCTTGTTTTGTGGATTCATACGGGGGAGGCGCAGAATCCAAAAATGTTTGTTTATCAAATTTGTGATGAATCGTTAGACATTCCATGACTGCACGCCATGTAGTCAAAACGTGAATCGGGGCTCTAGGAGCCGAATGGAGACATTCTCCTAATTTTGTCCATGTACTTAATTTAAAACTCCCCTTTTCTGGGTACGATGGGAAATGTTGCCAAATGTATGCCAGAAGGCCAATTAAATCATTACTTTTCAAACGAGGGAGTGATTTACCCCCGTTTGAAGCAAATTTTTTGGAAGATTCGGTTAGTTCTCTCAATTCCTTCAGGTGGACCACCTGTTGTTGAGAGAGCTTTCCCCCCATACTCACGAGTATCCAGCCGTGTTTCAGACGGGATGAAATGTGCACAGCCTCCCTCAGGCGAGTGAATATGGGTGGTCCGAGACGTTTTCCGCCAGCGGCCAAAACCGGGTCAGGGCCGCTTCCCACAGAAACACATCACGTCGGGGTCACCATTTGTGGCGTTTTCTGGCTTGCCACATTAGGGTGGGGTCACTCGTGAATCTTGACCGACAAGAGAAGACAACACACAGGTTTTCCTCTGGACAAGTGAACCCAGGGCGTGTCCTGTGTTCCTCTTTTATTTGGCAACATCCATGAGGAAGTGAACAGGTGTCAATATTATTGGTTACATGTATAGGAAATGAGTACATGCTATCATGCAATTGGGTTACATACTTGTTACAGGGCAGAAAACTAAGTAGGTTAACATGCAATTGGTTCTACTTTCTTACATAGCGTCCTAGCATATAATTGGCTGATGCTTTCTATAGGATGTGGTTTTCTCTCATGTCCGGAGTTATCCGGACAGGCTCTGTGGCTAGCGTTTCTGCGTAAACAGCAGGTATTCAAGCACAGCAAAGGATGTGGTTATGTGATAAGATGTGCACATTCACATATTCAATGCAGCTATGCTAGTTTCTTATACATTGTCAGGTTCTGACAATAAATCTACATTTGATGCAAAGCAAAGTTACTTGACCATTGCAGAAAATCCCAACATAAGCCCTAACATATTTTCTTTGGCATTTCTTCTTTTTCTGTTTAGTCTTTGCCTCAGTCTAAATGTGTGGAAAAATGCCATCCTGGATTTGTCAAGCAGGCTCGAGACGGAGAGCCATTTTGCTGCTACGACTGCATTCCTTGTCCAGAGGGGACCATCTCGACTCAGGAAGGTGGGTGACACCATAGGGAAACTTTGATCAATTTGCATATTAAAGACACATGTAAGTTTGATTTTTTAGTTCTTAATTTTAATGGTGTCCAATTTCTTCCCTAAATGGGATTTACACGAAAAATATCTTGAACGATGAGGTAGAAAGAAGGATGTTGTGGATTGCATAGGAAATCTCTCTTTTATTTGCCAGTTTGGATGTGTCCTTCCACATTTATCTTTCTTAGGAACATCTGTATTCTCTGTAACTTGAGAAATGATTTTACATCTGTTGAAAGAAAAATCTTCTTCAGGGTCCAGTCCAAGCTGGGAATAAACAAAATGGAGATTGCTTTAGAAAAAAGGTTGGAGTTTATTGAAGAGAAGAGCCAGACAGAAGCATGGCTCTGGGAAAGCTTACCATGTGTTGCTGGGAGTGGTGGGTTTTTATACCCTCTGGGGCTTTTTAGGTTGTTTCCTGTTCCTGTTTGAGGCTTTGTATTTCCTTTGTCATGTATTTTGTATGTTGGCTTCAAGAAGCAAATGAAAATCAAACAGAGGATTCACCATAACATCTTTGTGGATATTTCCTTCCCACCTTTTCTTATCTTTCCCATTTTCTTTGTTGCTAAATAGTGAGATACAGTTATAACATGAACAAAAAAAAAGAATATAGTTCTGGTTCTGAAAGGGAAAAAAATTACATACTGTGTTGGGATTAAAATGAACAGAAAGGGAGGGGGAAAGAACTAATAAAAGATCAATCTACTTAACATCCATTGATACCAATGTTGAATTCATTCTCTCTTTAAAATTGTTTGCCAAATCTAGAGAGTATGGAAATATATTGCTTCATCTTCTCATTTCTACAGGGTAAAAAGACTTTGCAGACACAGTTTTTGTTTTATGAATTCCTTCATGAATTAATTTTCCTTAAGATCAAGATGCTACCTAACATGCAACCAGCACACAGGAGATCCCCAGGGCTGTTGAAAGAGTCATATTTTAAGGCATTTTTAAAAAGGCCTCATAGTTTGGAGATACTGTGAATTTCTGTGCTCTAATGATTATTTTTGCTGAAATTCACCTTTCAAAACCTTACATAAGAACCAGGGTATCTGCAGGGCTTCCTCTCCTTGAGGATATCTGGTTGTCCCACCAGAGCAGATAATAATTGGCATTGAAAAAGATATGTTCCCTAAAAGATTCCCATTTTATGGGTCCTCAGATGCCTGCTTTTTCTGGTGCAGCTCCTGCCCCATTGCACCCACTCCCCCTTGAAATTCAATAGGCCCCCATCTTCTTAAACCTCTGGAGACTTGCTACTTCTCCCAACCATTTGGGATAAAGTAAGGTCGGTGTAAGATAAAAATCTGGTGGATTACCTCAGAGAAGAGAGGTTGCGGCATCATTATTTCTTCTTTTATTTTTCTTTTGTTGTTCTTGGTTTTAATCGTTTGTATATATTGGGGAACTTTTTTTGCTGGAGTGTAAGAATATACCATTACTAAGACATTCCTGTCTCTCAGTATCACCTAATCCAAAGGTTTTGTTGAAATTTGAAAGAGTATAAAAGAAATATTACTTTGTTTTCTCAGATACTGACAAATGCACCAAGTGCCCAGATGATCAATATCCAGCCAAGAACCGAGTCCAATGTATCCCCAAAAGAATAACCTTCCTGTCCTATGAGGAGCATCTGAGCATCATCCTCATCTCCTTTGCCCTACTCTTGTCCCTAACCACAGGTCTTGCTTTAATCATATTCATTCAATACCTAGAAACTCCCATTGTCAAAGCCAACAACCGAGATCTCTCCTTCATCCTCCTGATCTCCCTCCTGCTTTGCTTTTTGTCCTCCTTTTTCTTCATTGGCCGACCAAGAAAAGTCAACTGTCTTCTCCGACAAACAATGTTCAGCATTGTCCTCTCAGTAGCCGTGTCTTCTGTGTTGGCCAAAACTATCATGGTGGTGCTGGTCTTCCTGGCCTCAAAACCAGGGAACAGGATGAGAAGATGGTTAGGGAAGAGGTTGGCCAACTCCATCATCCTTTCTTGTTCAGTTATCCAAATTTTCATTTGTGTCATGTGGCTGGGAGTTTCTCCCCCATTTCCTGACTCTGATCTTCATTCCCAGCCTGGAGAGATCATTCTTCAATGCAATGAAGGATCTGTCACCATGTTTTATGTTGTCCTTGGCTACATGGGTTTCCTTGCTGCCATTTGCTTCACTGTGGCTTTCCTGGCCAGAAATCTGCCTGGAGCTTTCAATGAAGCCAAATTGATCACCTTCAGCATGCTGGTCTTCTGCAGTGTTTGGGTCTCCTTCCTCCCAACCTACCTGAGCACCAAAGGAAAATACATGGTGGCCGTGCAGGTCTTTTCCATCTTGGCCTCTGGTGGTGGACTGTTGGGCTGTATCTTCTTCCCCAAATGCTACATGATCATCCTGAGACCAGATATAAACACTAAGGAAGATCTAATGATAAAAGTAGGGAACTGATAATGAAATTGTTTCTTGGGTTCTTAAAATTTAATTATTGATTGCAATTGCTCTTGGTTTATATGCTTAGTTTGCCTGTTTGACTATTAAAGTTATCTAAAATCCAAGGAAATAAAGAAGTTAGATTAATAAAATTAAAATCCAACATAATCATCAAATAATAAAATAAATTAATAATTAATATTTGTGTTTTTAAACTGTTGCTAGCCCTCCTTTTCCTCAGCACGCAGGTTACCCAATATTTGGATTAAGCAGCCCTTTAAGAGAGTACACATATGAACCTTATCCTGGACTTTGGACTGCTTTAAGCTTGGTAGGTATCTTCAAAGTTAGTTAGGAGGTTCTCAACCTCATCTCCTTCATGATTCTTTCTGAATTGGTATTTCAATTCCTCCAAGGTCTGTGTCAAGGTTCCGGCTGATGATCCCATTCAAGCAAACACCTTTGAAACATTCCAATCTCTTAATGTAAAACTTTATAGAGTACATCATTTCAGTATGTATGAAAGCAAAAAAAGCTCTGGCAAAACCCCATCCAAACACTACATAGTGAAAGCATAGTATTCTCTCTCCTCCCTCTGGATCAGGGGGCCAATTAAATGTAGCAATATTGTTTTGAGAAAGTATCTCTGGGTTTGGCCAGACATCTGGTAAATGTCCTGGGTTCCCATGGTCAGCTTCTTTAATCTTTGAAGTCTGCATTCAAATGTGATTCCTTCCTCCTGAGTTCATTGGCAAGCTGAGAAGCAATATCTGTTGCAGCAGGGGGGGAAATGCTTCAAAACTTGACAGGTAGACCCTCCTAAAAACTAGGAGGTACCTGGAAAACAGCAAACACATATTAAGACATTTCTTTTCCCTCAATTCCCTACTTAAGGGGCCCCTGGCTTTTGAAGATATTCTGACTGGAATCTACTTATTAAGACTTCTGCTCTAATGTTATGAGGTTTGATCCAACTCACTTCCTCTATTGGATAACCTCTCCACTGAACTAGATACTGTATCGATTCCAGAGTCTAAGATTTGCTTAACCTTGTAATGTCTTTCCCCCTCCACCCTTATTGGACCAGGTGCTTCTTTTCCAACTGGTCTCAGTTTCGATCCCTGAGCCTGCCTCAGCAGGCTGCAGTGAAATACTGGGTGCACTTTATCCAGTATTCTGGGCAGTTTCAATTCTACAGTCACTGGGTGAATAATGTACTTAGGGCCTTGTTTTTCCTGGGAATCCTCAACTTTAGGTACTTGGTGGATAGACACATTTTATCTCCTACATGGAATGTTCTCTGGGGAGCTCGCTTCTTATCTGCTTGTTCTTCTGACTCTCTGTTGCCTTGGCTAGTGCTTTCTTCACATTACGCCAGCTCTCCTTTAAGAAGAATTTCCTCAAGGGGTCCCGAGCCTGTGCAGCCTCTCTGGTAGCTTCCAGAAGAGCTGTGAAGACTTGGGGGAAGATGGCCGGAATGGAGATCCCCGGGGCTGTTGAAAGAGTTACATTTTAAGGGATTTTTAAAAGGCCTCATAGTTTGGAGATACTGTCAATTTAAGTGCTCTAATGATTTTTTTCCTGGGGGGGGGGGCTGTTCCACTTGCCCTGAAGTAGACAGTGGTGCACTTCCTTCTAAAAAGGCTCAGCAAGGATCCAACCATGTTCTGGACCAACCAGAGCTGAGAACTGTATGTTAGGATGTTTAGCATTTATAGGGTTAAACGCTGTTTCCTTAAGAAATGGCTTATGGGTAATGTAGTCTCAGTAGTCAGTTTATCTAGTCAGTGGGAGGAGTTCAAAGATTTATGACTGTACTTCCTGGCTCTGTGCCATTGTTTGATTCTCTTCACATTGGGATCCAGCCTCATGGCTCGGACACAGCAATTATTCAACATGTGATTTATATACAGGATGGAGGATATCACTGTTTTTTTACCTAATGATATGGATCCAGATTAATATTGCATTCCAGACGTATTTCATCTTAATCGTCAGTTGTTGAATATCTCTGTGAATAAAGTATTCTTCTTTGATCTGTTCATTCGAGTAAACTTCTACCTGTCTACACGGAAGTAGGGATGCACACGACCATGAAAACAGGATAGTAAAAAGACAGTGTTAAAATTCTCTGTGCCCTGTTTGGAAGTAAAAGGTATTGATTATTCTCCATGCATTGCGTGAATTGCAGCCTTGCCAATAAATTCATTAATCTTCTTCGTATCAGCTTGGATGCAGTAAAAGTTGATGCAATTCTCTATGCCTTGTCTGAATGAAGTGAGAACAACTGAACTCTTGCAAGTTAAAATCAGTGATTACCTTCACGTTAGCTTGGAATGTTTCAAAGTAAAGCAAATAAGATGATTTGGGGCTCCATGCCTCTGCAAGGCAGACAAAGTAAAGGACTGTAAATATTCTTTATATTGTTCTGAAAATGCTATTGAATCTGTTTGCCAGCCAATGTTTTAAAAGAGTTAAAATTGGGTGCAGGCTCCCTCCCCAATACATTCCTGCCTTACATCACCAGAATTTCTTGCATGTTTAAAGACTGTGTTTCTAAAGATCAAATCTGTGTATCTTCCACAAACTTGCTTGCAGTTCAAAGCTTCCAAGCCCCTATTGCCTTTCGTTTAAACTCAGAACGGGCGATTTCCCCCCCCCCTTTGCCAGCAATTTAACAGACAAGACAAGGAAGGAGGGGAAAGAAGCCAAAAAATATGTGCTTGCATTTTACCTAACCACCTTGAAGAGGAAATTTCTGTATTTAACTCAGCACATAACTTTTAAACAGCTGTTGCATAGAGCCTTCTTTGCCTGCAATCCAGACGCATGTTTGTTGGAAAGAGAGAAAAGTTGTTAATTTGCAAAGGCTTTGTTCAAAAGACTTTTCAGAGCAGGCAGCCTCCCCCACCTGCCCATAAAACTTGGTTCGAAGACAAAGGAGTAATCAAACCATTAATTGCCATGGTAACTAAGCAACTGGGTTTTAGAAGAGCTAAACTCCACCAAGACGCCCCCTCCCTTGGAATCTAAAGATTGTGCCTCTAAAAGTTCAAAGGAGTGTTGAGCACCTTCTGCCCCTTTGCTTGCAACTCACACAGCTTGAAACAAACAGGAAGTAAAGCGGGGAGAACAGAGATGTTTGTGCATGTGAGAGGATACTAGCATTTCAGACCATTTGCTATAAGACTGTTGCTACTGAGAGAATCATTTTTAACTGTAAATGTTTGCTTTCTCGTATCAATTTTGTCTGCTTGGAAAGAAATCGAGATCTGGTTCCAGAGGCAGAACCAAGCCCTCAAACAGACACAATTGCATCCCCTGGTGGACAATCTGCTCACAACACCTAAAATCAGGCTGCCAGCCAAACAGCCTTCAGCATTATAGCCTTGCTGGAGAATTCAGACACTTAGTTGCTAAGTGAAGCATAGGTGCAGCACCCCCATCCAGAAGCTAAGCTGCAAATAGCAGGCTTGCACCTACCTAAGCAAACAGCACCCCCTTGTGGGCAAAGAGTGAACTTCACCTGAAGTAATCACTCATGCAAGCAGCGACCCCTAGTGGTCAAAGAGTGAACTTCAACTGAAGTAATCACTCAAGCAAGCAACACTCCCTAGAGGGTAAAGAGTGAACTTCAACTGAAGTACCCAAGCAAGCAAGCAACGCCCCTTAGTGGTGCACCTAGTTAGCACAGTTCAAAGAGAAACAAGCAGCAAATTAACCTTGCTTATTCTGCGAAGCTATACGACCCAGGTGGAGACATACAGGGAGCCAGTGAGAGCTCAGTATTCTTCAGAGCTCCACAGCTTGTAAGGTGGTTTAAGAAGACAGAATTTGGCTGGCTTTTCTCAAAGCGATACCAAGGAACAACGCTGAGTAGTAGCGACTCGATACAGCTGCTTGCCCCCAACCACGCAGCAAGTGTCACCTGATAGCGGGGGAGAGAATCTCCCTGATAAGACTACTCAGATAAGGCACCCTGGTGGTGAAAAAAGGAACTTCATCTGAAGCAATCACTCAAGCAAGAAGCGACCCCTTAGTGGTCAAAGAAGGAATTTCCCTGAAGTAGCTACCCAGATAGAGAGACCCTTAGTGGTCAAAGAGTGAACTTTGCCAAAGTAATCACTCACGGAAGCAGTGACCCCTAGTGGTCAAAGGGTGAACTTCGTTGAAACACCCACGCACGCAAGAGAGAGCTCCCCAGTGGTACCTCTACTGTCAGACAGTACCCTGGCGGCTGATCTGCAAACAGTACCCTCTAGTGGTCAAAGAGCGAAGTACACTGAATTCGCTTCAAAATAGCTAGGAAAGTTACTGAACCTGTCCCAGCCATGGCGGAGCATCTCCTTGATTTAGAAGAAAGGGTTCAACCAACCAGCCCAGATGAGTTACCCCAATCAGCTGGCCAAGGAGAAATGCTGCAGCCAACCATCCAAAGAGAGATGCTGCAACCAGCCAACCTTGACTTGTACACAGAAGCTGATGCCCAAGCTTCAGTGAAGCCAAAGACACCTCAGACACCCTATGGCCTGAGGCAACAAAGAAGACCTACAGAAGCCATGCGATTACATCTGATGGAAAGATGGCAGTCGTACTATGAACGCCATGAAAGGAACTGGGAGAAATTGCAGGAACTCTGCCAAGTGCCTAAGGAGGAGCACACTCTGGAACAAACTCATTCATTGAAGGAGTTTTTCTTCAAATGGAAAGACTACGGGTAGAGTCTCGAAAAGATCCAGTTGTAGCTAGAAGACCAAACACTCAAGAAGGACATGCAAGAACTCAGGCTAATAAACAAGGAACGCGAGTGTTTCTTAAAGGGCAAAGGTTGCCTCCCTCAGGTCGAGCTTTACCTGAAGGACATACCAGTCGAGAGAGCCGAGTCTGACATTTCCCGTCATTCACATGCCCTACCCCAGCGACCCCATGGGGCATCCTCTCACACCTCCAAAAAAGCTTCATCCTTTCACAGTGTCTTACCACGATCCTGCGTGTATTCCAGCGTGTCACAACAACCTTCCATTTCAGGCGTCTCCCGTCATTCTAAAGCGTCTTCTCGGCATAGCAGAACATCCCGCATTTCAAGAGCAGAGAGCTTGGCCATTCGAGCCGAAGAAGCAGACATGGAAGCTAAAGCAGCCAACGCAGTCTTTCATGTGTTGGAAGTGGAGCAGCAGAAAAAGAAAGAATTGGCAGAGATAGAGGCTGAAGCAACTCAAATGGAGGTCAAACAAAGGGCTGAAGCAGCTCAAATGGCAGCTCAATTGGATGCCAGAAGAAAGGCTGAGGCAGCCCAAATAGAGGCCAAACGAAAGGCTGTCCAAGACGAGCTTGAGCTTATGGAGAAACAACGAGAGGTGGAACATAAAGCGGCAACAGCGAAAGCCCTTCAGGAAACACTCCAACGCGCCACCTTCTCGCACAACCACGAAAGAGAATCTCGATCACCAAATGTGCCAACTGGCCGGGGAGCCGGCAACGCACCATCTGAACGATGCCCCAACAAGAAGTTTTCTGAAGAAAAGTGCCAGCTATCTGTACCATATTTCCCTGCTCTTGGAAATAATGTTTTTGAGGTTCAACAAGAAGCCACTGATCATGCTCCTGATGACCTCACCACTGTACCAACCCAGCCTGATGGCAAACCCTGCACAGCACCATTGGATCCTCCAACATCCTGGAGAAGAAGGTTAGATTCAAGAGAGTACAAGGCCTGCTGCAAATACTGTGAGTCTATGGAACATGTGGCCAAAGCTTGTACAGCTAAAGGGAAGTGTCACCCAAGCAAGGGAGACAAGCATCCGGGAGCCCTGCATCCAGACTCTGAACAGCTACAACAAGCAGCTTCTACTCCTCTTTCAACCAAGGAGCCCCAGCATGGCTCCAAAGTGCACCCAGAGGCGCCCGCCAAGGTGAACTGCACATTAGTGTGTAGCGACTCACCATTCCCCAGTGAACTCCCAAGCAAAGAAACGTCTTTCACAACGTACTCTGTGTCACAGAGCACGGCGGGGAGGAAAGTCACTGGACTCCACATCCAGCCGGCAAATGGGAGTTCACGGTCCCTAAATCCTAGATTGGTCATCCCAGGAATGTTCTTTATCAACCAGCTCCCCCCAATTGCCTTACGGTTCCTAAATCCTGAAGCCGAACTCTTGGCTCCGTTGAGAGTAGACGCCCCTGTCACCTTTGCCTACCACGGCATGGTCAGAGGCCCAACAAGTCCCTCAACTACCTTTAAGATGGAACCTGAATGGGTTATCCCAGGAACGGTCTGTGTTGACCAACTGCAAACTCCAACCCAGGAGAATAACTCAACAACCTCCATTCTTAGTAATGGAAGAGCACTTCACCTAAAACCACGCCAAGAACACTTCATGCTTGTGACAACCAAACCTGTTTTGGAAGCAACAATGTTCCAGACTAGTAAAAGTCACAATGACTTAGCCTTGTCCATAGAGGACAAAAACTTTCTGCAGCTACGGGCGTTCTCCCAGAGCACCATACACTGGGACGGGCCATGTCCGCCAGAAGAGAAGCAAGACTGGGAGTCGTTGAGCACACTCCTAAAATGTCTCCAAAGCATACATGTGCAACATATGTATATCGCCAGTTCACCCACCACCGTACAAAAGAAAGAAATGTACGCTCTCTCAGATGTGTCAACAAAGGTGATTGCAGCCATAGGATACATCAGAGTCTACAGCGGGGAGAGAGCCTACAGCAGGGAGAGCCACATCCACATCGTTCTCGTTATTGGAAAGGTGATACTAACAACACAACAAGGCCACAACGTACCAAGGTTAGAACTCTGTGGCACCATATTAGCAGTAAAATTCACCATCCTGACAACACAAACGATAGGTCTTGAGCTACAAACCACCACCTTCTACACAAACAGCAAGGTGATGTCAAGCTACATCCGCTACCAAAGCAGACACTTCTACGTCTATGAAGGTAATAGAGTAGAAAAGATTGAAACATCTTCAAGTCCTGAGCAATGGCAACATATGCTGACAGATAAGAACCTTGTGGACCAAGCTAAGTGGTCCACCTTTGCAGCACAGTTGACAAAATTGATCTGGCTAAAAGGTCCTGAGTTCTTGGCTTGTCCAGACAGCCTGACTTCACAGAGACCAAAACGCTAAATGCTACTTGCTCCAGATCAAGATGCCAACGTTCAACCTCAGGCACCCAACAAATTTCTCAGACAGGATGAGAAAATGTCCACCCAGACCATCTGCTTGTCCCCAATGGGCAAAGAGACAGAGAAACTGCCTTCTAGCCATTTCCTACAACCAGCCCGCTTCAAGCGCTCCACCAAACGGAGACCCATCAGATTGGGTATAGTATTGATAGTCTGATGACTTGTCTTAGCATCCAAGGAATTAACTTTGTAGGAGCCTGCAGGGACTTACAGACTATTGAAGGTATTTGTCATGGCCCAGAGATTGACAAGTACCTGAAGGCCAAAAATTATCTTCCCCATGCATCCCACATGGGAGAAGCATGGGAGCGCATGATTGGCATACCCTGCACAATCATAGACTCTATGGTGACAAAAACACCCCCGCTGACACATGAGGTTCTCACTACCTGCATGGCAGAAGAAGCAGCCATCATCAGCGCTGATCCAGTGGTTCCAGTCTCTTCTGTTCCTGAGAATCCTGTGATCTCAGCTTCTTTTGTTCCAGAGCATCTTCTTGTTCCTGATTCTTTTGTTCCTGTGAATCCTGTGGCGCCAACTTCTTCTGTTCCTGAGAATCCTGTGGTTTCAGCTTCTTCGGTTCCTGAGTATCCAATGGATTCAGCTTCTTCGGTTCCTGAGTATCCAGTGGTTCCATATCCTTTGGTTCCTGAGTTCCCTGTGGATCCAGCTTCTGCTGTTCCTGAGTTCCCCGTGGACCCAGCTTCATCTGTTCCTGAGGTTCCTGTGGTCCCAGCTTCCAAGGTTCCTGTGGTCCCAGCTTCCGAGGTTCCTGTGAATCCTGTGGATCCACGTGCCTTTGTTCCTAAGAATTTTTGGGTTTCAGTTTTCCTGACCCAGAAATCCCTTTGGTTCCAGTTTCTCCTACAGGCAGGAGACTTGTCTTGCTGAAAGACAAGGACGCGTACCAGAACTATTGGCCCATGAGACTTCTGCGTAGGGCCCCACCTAGTTTGCTGGACTAGTTCGCCAAGCTGAGGTCCAGATCGTGAAGCCACGTGAATCAGACCGTGACTCAAAGACTCTTGTGAAAAGGCTGTACACCAGGCCAATCACCGACCTGGTCCTGCTGCAAAAGAAAACCGAACTGGAAGATTAAGCCTCAAGCCATGTATATTGTGTTTACCTCATAATTGCATTGTTTGATGAAACACCTTGTTTATCTCTGTTTTAGTTGTGCATGTTTGTATTTACCTTACAGTTATGCATGTTTACATGTCTTGATACCATGTTTGCCTATTTTAGTTAAATAGTCAGTTAGTAATGAAAATTGCATGCCTTAAAGTTATGTTTTGCTTATTCTAGTTAGCCAACAGTGATTTGCATGTTTGATGCTATGTTTTTGCTTATTTTAGCTAGTTAGTAGTGGAAATTTATATTTCCAAGCGGGGAGTGTTCTGGACCAACCAGCAGCTGAGAACTGTATGTTAGGATGTTTAGCATTTATAGGGTTAAACGCTGTTTCCTTAAGAAATGGCTTATGGGTAATGTAGTCTCAGTAGTCAGTTTATCTAGTCAGTGGGAGGAGTTCAAAGGTTTATGACTGTACTTCCTGGCTCTGTGCCATTGTTTGATTCTCTTCACATTGGGATCCAGCCTCATGGTTCGGACACAGCAATTATTCAACATGTGATTTATATACAGGACAGAGGATATCACTGTCTTTTTACCTAATGATATGGATCCAGATTAATATTGCATTCCAGACGTATTTCATCTTAATCGTCAGTTGTTGAATATCTCTGTGAATAAAGTATTCTTCTTTGATCTGTTCATTCGAGTAAACTTCTACCTGTCTACACGGAAGTAGGGATGCACACGACCGTGAAAACAGGATAGTGTTAGACAAGTTTTATCCTGTGTCCAATATTTTTAGAGCAATTTATTGAGAGCATGGCTGGTGGGTCAATCATCAGTAAATGAGTTGAATGTTCCTGGGATAAACATATGCCCATCATCTGACAAATATGAAATAAACAAACAAACAAACAAACATAAGAAAACAAAAAACTGAGAGGGCAGACTCTATAGAGCACTAGGTCTTTTTCTACCTTCAGCTTTTTGTTTCTGTGCTGCTATCCCATACTCATGGGGTTGTCCTTGAAAACCAGGTTGAATTTACAAATGGCCCAGAATGCAAAGGCAAGCACAGTATTATGTTTCCTTGTGTTTTTCTATAGGACACCCCTATTGTGCAGGCTGCAGGGGCTCCCAGTTTCTTTCAAGGTGCAATTCAATTCATCTTTCAAACCCTACATAAGGCAGAACCAGGGTATCTGCAGGGTTCCTCTCCTTGAGGATATCTGCTTGTCCCACCAGAGCAGATAATGATATATTATTGGCATGCAAAAGGTCTGTTCCCTAAAAGATTCTCACTTTAGGAGTCCTCAGATGCCTGCTTTTTCTGGTTCAGCTTCTGCCCCATTGGACCCACTCCCCCTTGAAATTCAATAGGCCCCCATCTTATGTTGTCCTTGGCTACATGGGTTTCCTTGCTCCCATTTGCTTCACTGTGGCTTTCCTGGCCAGGAATTTACCTGGGGCCTTCAATGAAGCCAAGTTGATCACCTTCAGCATGCTGGTCTTCTGCAGTGTCTGGGTCTCCTTCTTACCCACCTACTTGAGCACCAAAGGAAAGTCCATGGTGGCTGTGCATGTCTCCTCCATCTTGGCCTCCAGTGCTGGACTGTTGGGCTGCATCTTCTTGCCCAAGTGCTACATTATCATCCTGAGGCCAGATCTAAACACCAAGGAACATCTGAAGATGAAATTAGGAATCTGATTGTGAAATTGTTTCTTAGGGCTGTATAAGTGAGCATCGTGCAACCTATTATGGGCTATCGATGGGGAGGGGGACCCCCTGAGTCCTCCAGCCCATGAAGGGTTCTGATTGGCTCTTTTTCTCCTTTCAGCAACTCCCATCCAGCCTCCTGCAGGTGTTTCTCCTCAAGTTATAGATGTTTCTTTAATATTCATTAATTGTTCCTTTTTTAAAAAAAAAATGTGCCTGAACAAAATTTCCTTGCTGTGGATAACACAAATATTTGAAATTTTGGGCAGCTTTTCCTTACAGAGACCTGCAAATGCATTGCAATCAAAAACAAACATATGCACATGAACACTAAAATCTGGCCCAGGATGTTTCCAGGTTTTGGAAAATTGCAAAAGGGAAGGGAAGTCTCCTTGTGACATTTCTCACAATTTCTGGCAAAGTGACACCCGGCTTTGCTGCCATCCCTCATCCTGCGGGGGAGGGCTCCTCTCTTGATTAACCCCCTAATTAAATCATTTGGGGAAAATTCCATAAGTGCCAGGAGGTGAATTGCTGGCCGTTTGCACCTTTTCCTATGTGAAAGGGGGGGGATTCTCCCTCATTCTGTCCCTGCCTATCAACCCCTCCTGCAATGTAGGCCTGTCTGGGGGGGCGGCTGAAAAAGAGGGATAATAAGTTATTTACACTGAAGGTTTTACTTTGTATTCTCATTTTCTCCCCATCTCATTTTTCTACAGCACTCATGAATTAATCCTGCTGTCCTTCCTGATTCCTGATGGGAAAGGAAGGTGTTTTTTTTTTAGTAGCTGATGAATTTGTGGTTTTTTCGCAACCTCTGAAAAATGGAGGGCCAAGATTTTAGATTGGGGAGAGGAGGCGAATGGCAGCCTGGAGCTTCTCCTGCTGAGACCCCTCTGGCTTTCCTTTCGGGGCCTCCCTTTCTTGGGAGGGAGGGATGGAGACCATCTAGACTGACTCCAGGGACTCTGGGCTTGTCTGTCAGTCCAGAACCCCAAATCTCTCCCAGCTTTGAACCCACAGCAGCTTCATCCCCATTACTCTTCCTACAAATCACTTCCCTTCACTTCGCTATAAAAGAATAAAATTTATATTATAGGAAAAATCCTGGAATTCCTCCCTCTTCCTCCTCCTCCCCTCCCACTCCCCGAATTGAGGCCTCCCCTGCCTCCGAATTGACCATCCAGGCTAGTTTAGGTCTAAATCCAGAACTGGTTCGGGTGGGCAGATCCCAGGGAGGGGAAGGGGCAGGACCCCTCTCTCCTCCTCAATCTCTCCAAGCCCTGCCAGATGGAGGGGACCCCTTGGGGCCCACCTATTCCTGCTTCCCCTGGAGAGCCTCTTCCGTGGCTGGGAAGCTGCTGGAGCTGGAGATTCTCCTGGCTTCATCGGGGGCCTCTTTATTCAGGATCGGAGCCGGTTTGAGTCCCTCACAAACCAGGGATGCTCCTGCCCCATTCGCAGCCAGCGCCCCTCCCTCCCTCCCTCCCTCCCTCCCTCCCTGATCCCCTTGGCTGCTCCCCTCCAAACTCCCCCCCTCCACCTCCCCCCCCCACAAGGGGAGGGCAGGGAGCAGGGCGCCCTCCCTGGGGATGGAGGGGAGACTTGCCTCCCTGCAGACGAGGATTGCCTTCGCTTTGTCTGCCGGTGGGTGAAGTCACAAAGACCTCTGCCCGGAGACCGATGACGCTGCAGGAGGGAGGCTTCTCATTGGTTCCTCTCCTTCAGGGCATTTCCAGTTCTGAAGTCCGAGGAAAACGCCTCCTCCCCCCCCCACTCCAGACCTCCCCCAGTTCCGCCTCTGGGGCTGGGGGCATCCCTGGGCTCTCCCTGCTGCTGGGGGGGGGGGCGCTGGGCCAGTTCCCTGGAAACGAAGCGGGGAAGGAAAACCCCGGTAAGGAGGGGCTGAAAGGGAGGGGGCGAGGAGCTGGAAGGGACCCTCAGTGGTCCTGGTGGAGGGGGAGAGAAAGGGGTTGGGACCCCAGACGTGACTTTGGGAAAGGGGTCAAGGGCAAGAGAGCCTGCGGGAGCCTCCCTGCCTCCGCACATCTCCCCAGGAGGACGGATAGAGACCCCCACTTTGTTGGTTGGGACCGATGTGGGGAGGGGGTCGTGGGGAGGCAGCCGAGGTGGGATTTTCTTAGGGGAAAAAATCTAGTTTTTCATATCTGAGTATCCAAAGAATTCTCTCTGGCCGCTGTGGGGTCCCAGTCCCCCCCCCTCTAGGCAGGGACACCAGTGTCACCCCCGCATCCCCCCCCCCATGCAGGGGAGCCCACGGGCTCTCACCTCCCCCCGAAGCTTGTCTCCCCGAGGGACATCTTTCCAAGGGGGGCATTTCTTGCCTCCCCCCTCCTGGGAAAAAACAGTTCCCCCTGGGAATCGGAAGGTTTCCCTCCTTCTCCTCCCCTCCAGAGCGAGGCTGCGAGAGGTTCCCCTCCCAGGGACGGAGCCTGAAAGGGCCGCTCTGCGCCAGGGAGGTCTTCAGCCAATTCCCAGGACAGAGCATAAAACGAGGAATCGATCCAGATCCAGTCAGAGCACAAACTGCACCCAGGAGAGGGAGAGGGAGAGAAAAGAAAGGAAGGAAGGAAGGAAGGAAGGAAGGAAGGAAGGAAGGAAGGAAGGAAGGAAGGAAGGAAGGAAGGAAGGAAGGAAGGAAGGAAGGAAAGAGGGAGGAGGAAGGAAGGGAAAGGAAGGAAGGAGGAAGGAAGGAAGGAAGGAAGGAAGGAAGGAAAAGAGGGAGGGAAAGGAAAGGAGGAAGGAAGGAAGGAAGGAAGGAGGAAGGAAGAAGGAAGGAAGGAAAGAGGAAGGAAGGAAGGAAGGAAAAGAGGGAGGAAAGAAGGAAGGAAGGTAGGAAGGAAGGAGGGAAGGAGGGAGAAGGAAGGAAAAGAGGGAGGGAAGGAGGAAGGAAAGGATGGATGGATAGAGGGAGGGATTCCCCCTTCCCCACCCTTCTGATTTCCCCCCCATTGAGCTCAACAACAGCCATTATTGAACCAAAACTGACCTGCTATTTCAAAGGGTCAAAAAAACCTTCAGCGCTGGGAGGAAAACCTCCCCCCCCCGCAGTCCCTTCACCAGGAAGGAAAAGGGTCCAAGCAGAAGCTTTTTGGAGGGGCGGGGAGGGGGCACTTACCCCAAACTCTTCCCCCTCCTTTTTGATGCGATGCCAGAAAACGCGTGTCTGTGTGTCTGAAGGCTCCCAAGGACTCCCCTGTAAGCTGCCTCAAAGACCCCCAAGTCCTCGCTGGCTGCGGGGCAGCGCCTGCCCTTTTGCCATCCACAGCAGCCCCCCAATCCTTCTAGGCAGGTCAAAGGGGGGTGGGCAAAAGGAAGTCCACCCTCCCCTCCAGGGCTGGCCTGAACCCCCCCCCCCTTGTTGCAGCCCCCCAAGCCTGAAGGGATTCCCCCCACACACACACACACACTTTCTCCGCTTCTCTCTCTGCGCCGAACTATCTCCCCCATCAGGTAAAGTCAAGGGAGGCTCTGCCCGGAGACCGATGACGCTACAGAAGAGAGAATTCCCTTTGCTCCCTCCGCTTTTCTGGTCCCTCCCAGTTCCGAAGTTCGAGGGAAACGCCCCCGCCTCCTAATCCAAACCCCCTGATTCCACCTCTGGGGCTGGGAGACTCCGCGTCTTCCTCCCCCCTCTTTGGGGGCGCTTGTGGGGCGGCATCCATGGGCTCCGCTGGGCTCCCCCTGATGGCTGCTGCTGGTGGGGGCGCTGGCCCGGATCCCCGGAAGCGAAGGGGGGAAGGAGACCCCCGGTAAGGAGGGGGCTGGGCGGGGGGAGGAGAGGGGTTAGGAGGGACTCTCGGTGCCCCTGGGGGAGGGGGCGAAGAAAGGGGCTGGGACCCCAGTGGTGGGAAAAGGGGTCGAGGGCAAGAGAGGCGGGAGCCTGCAGGAGCCTCGATCTCCGCGTGGTCTCCGCCCCTCCCTCGCCACATTTCCCTTACGCGATTGGACCCCCGTCTTCCTGGGTTGTGGATGAGGTGGGGCGGGGGTCGTGGGGAGGCAGCGGATCTGGGGTAAGACTCAGTCAGCCCCTCTCTCACCCCCCCTGTGGCTGGGTGGGTGGGGGTCTTTCCGGACCCTGAATTCGACCCGGATGCAGAGCCCCCAAAGTTTCTTGCACTGAAAAAGGAAGGAAACGGAAAGGAAAAGAGGGAAACTGAGGCATTTTCAGACCTGCATCCACAAAGGCCACCAAAACTGTAAGAAAAAGACGCTTTTTGGCAAAACTGGTTTTGCAGCCTCAGTTTTTCTTCTGAATCTCAATTTTTTTTAAGGTGAGGGAAAAGTTGCGCTTTGATTCCTTCTTTGGGGAGACTCTGAAATTGAGGAGGAGACCTAGAACCCCCCACCCCATAATCCCCAATTGATAAATCGGGACCTGGAGGGGAGGAGGGAACTGAGGGAGAAGGATATTGGGTGGGGTCTGAATTGCTCCCCTCTGGCTGCAAAGAACTATCCCTTTTGTGGGGGGGGGCTAGAGACCCTCCCTTTGAGATGGTCTAGGAGGGGCTGAAGGAGGACAGGAAAGAGGGTTGAACCCCCAAATCCTGCAAATGCAGCTAGTAGGTCTGAAGTTTCAAGGGAAAGAAAATTTGGGGTAACCAGGAAATCTGGGGGTTCCCTTCTCCCCAGGATCCCCAGACCCTCAAGCCATCTAGGTCAAAATCTCAGCAGAGGGGGAGGGAAAGGACCCCCCATCTCTTGCCTACAACAGGGTCCTTTCAGCAGCCCCAGGAAGGATCCCCACCCCCTTGCTCCCCCCCGATTCAGGTGACCCCCGAGGGCCCAGATAAGAGAACGAGTGACCGACTTTCAAAATGACCAAATGACCGCAAGGAATATCCATCCTTCCATCTTTGACCATTCAGTCAGAACGGAAGAAGCTTCTGGGATGATAAGCGAAACGTCTTCAAGGGAAAAACCAGGAAAATCCAGCTGCCTTTTGGAAAAGCCCCTTTGGGCCAAGCGAGACCTGGAGGAGGGAGACTCTCCGGAGAGACCCCCGGCTCCACTCGTCCCTTCGAAATCTCCTCAGACCCAGCCTTGACTCCTCATGGGAGACCTTAAGAGAGCTTAAAGGGATATCTAGTCCATCCCTCCAGGGCACACAGAGAAAGGGAGACTCAGGCTGAGAGTCCTGGGGGGGCACAAAAGGAAGTCCACATACACCCATGAAGCTGCAGCCCCCAAGACTGAAAATCTTCCCCTCCCTCACCTTCTCTGCTTCTATTGGGAGGGATATTTGGGGGGGGTCTGAGTTGCTCCTCCAACCTCTCCCTTTGGAGAAGGGGGCTGGAGCCCCTCCCTTTGAGATGGTCTTGGGGGGCTGCATGGGATCTATTTGGGAGGGGCACAGGAAAGAGGCCTCGAGAAGCATCCAAAGGCATCTTGTAGGGCTGAAGATGGGGGGAGGGGGGAAGAGGAAAAGGGAAGGTGGGGCTTGAAGGGCGGGGAGAGCCCAGGAGCATGGGTGTGGGTATCCTTATTGTGACCCCCTCTATGCCCCCAAAAGAAAGAGGGAGAGAGAAGCATGGATATTACTTTCCCTCCAGCCCAGACAGGGTCTCTTCCCTCCCCACATATTTCCTGCCGGTTTTGGGGGGCAAAGAGGCCCCACCAGGATCCAGCACTCCCTGCAGAGACTTAGGCCAAGTCCTGGACCAGCTACCTGTGTTTTTCCACCCTTGGGAGAAGGAGGAGGTCCCTCAGGAATCTCCTCCTTTCCCTCATTTTACTCCCCTCTCCAGACCGCCAACAAGGGGGAATCCCGCTGGGACCGACAATTTTCCATCCGAACTCCATGGGGCGCCTTCCGGCAGCCTCTTGTGGTAGGTTTCCCGCCTCTCCTCTGACAAGTGTGGCTCCCTCCTCTAGGAGAGGCTGGGAACCATGGGCCCTGGAGTCCCTGCTGATGGCCCTCCTCTTCCTCCTCCTCCTCCTCCTCCTCCCAGCCCATTTCCTGTTCCCGGGGAAGCTTGAGTGCCGCTTCCTCAATGGGACGTGGCGGGTGTGCAGAGATCCTCTGCTTCAACAACGCCCATGGGGAGTTCACAGCCGTCATGGTGCTGGGGCAGCCTGAGGCCGAGGCTTTCAACAGTGATCAGCGCTTCCTGCAGTACCAGAAGGTCGGAGTGGATTCATTCTGCCGCAACAACTACGAGACGGGCCACAGCGCTTCTGTGATTGGCCAGAGAGGTGAGGGCAGAAGGTGGAGTTCCATTGGCGGGGCATGCATGGACCCCCCCCTTTTGTTTCATTTATTAGCATTCTCCCAGAGAAAAATGTGCCCCTGATATATTCTGTGCTCTCAGACCTACGAAATTTATTCATTTATTATTATTTATTGATATTCTTTTTTTATATATAAATATTTTATTAATTTTCTAGTTTTACAATCAAATACTTAATAAACGACTTGTTGTCTGGGTCCATTAGTAATTCAGTGGTATATATTAATTTCTTCAGTCTAGATCCAATATTGCACCATCTAATGTTTCCTCTCTTCTTCTGTTGATATCTGTTTTCCCACACTAGGCAAATATAATTCTTATTATTAATAGATATACAATTGAATATCAACATCTTTGTTACCTACTCTAGAAAGACTACAAAGAAGAGCAACAAAGAAGATTAGGGGACTGGAGGCTAAAACATATAAGGAACGGTTGCTGGAATTGGGTATGTCTAGTTTAATGAAGAGAAGGACGAGGGGGGACATGATAGCAGTGTTCCAATATCTCAGGGGCTGTCCCAAAGAAGAGGGATTTAAGCTATTTTCCAAAGCGCCTGAAGGCAGGACAAGAAGCAACGGATGGAAAAATCAAGGAGAGAAGCAACCTAGAACTAAGGAGAAATTTCCTGACAGTTAGAACAATTAACCAATGGAACAACCTGCCTCAGAAGCGGTGAATGCTCCAACACTGGAAGTTTTTAAGAAGAGGACTGGACAGCCATTGTCCGAAATGGTGTAGGGTTTCCTGCTGAGCAGGGGTTGACTCGATGACCTCCAAGGTCCCTTCAACTTTTTATTATTATTATTATTATATTATTAGTTTATATTTATTATTATTATTATTATTATTATTATTATTATTATTATTATTATTATTATTTATTGTTGTTGTTGTTGTTGTTGTTGTTGTTGTTGTTGTTGTTGTTATTGTTCTTGTTGTTATGTTATATCTTGATTCATTAAACATGAACCTCAGTCAACTGAACATTCAAATTGGCTGGTGCTGATGGTTGACATGGGTTGCTACCAGCATCCTAGGTGTCAACCAGGTACCTTCTTAAAATATAAGATGTTCCGAGTAGCGCAGTTTTTTGTAACATTGCTGGAGTTATTGCAGAAGCTGCAGTTTCTTGATGTGTTTTGCGAAGTTTTTTGACATAGTTCCCAGTGCCCCGATGACAATGGGTACCACTGTTACACGTTTCATCCATAATCGCGCAGTTTCGATGGCCAGGTCGCGATATTTTGTAATTTTTTCCAGTTCTTTTTCTTCGACTCTGGCATCTCCTGGTACAGCAATATCAATCAGCTGTACGCTTAGGTTCTCTACAACTGCGATATCCGGCGTATTGTGTTCCAAATGGCGATCTGTCTGTATTCGAAAGTCCCACAAGATCTTCACCCTCTCATTCTCAACAACTTTTTCCACCCTGTGTTCCCACGACTTTTCGGACACAGGCAAGTCGTATTTTTTATACAATGCCCAGTGGATTAATTTAGCAACTCGATCATGTCTAGATTTGTAATCAGTTTGTGCGATTTTGCTGCACTCACAGATTAGGTGTGAAACAGTTTCAACTTTGTCATTGCAAAGTCGGCAATTTGGATTGTCAGTGGATTTTTGTATCTTCGCTTTCATGGCATTAGTTTGTAATGCTTGTTCTTGAGCAGACAGTATTAAGCCTTCCGTTTCTTTCTTGATGGTTCCCATCTTAAGCCATGCCCATGTCAAGTTGTTATCACATTTTCCTTCAATGTTTTTCAAATGCTGTCCATGCAAAGCTTTGGTTTTCCATCTATTTAATCTGTCATCCAGCCGTTTTTCCTTATATTCTGCCTTTGTTTCTGTTATTTTTACAGTGCTCTCTGTTTTCACAGCCTGCAGCAGTTTTTCTGTACTTTGATTCACATAGTCATTCAAACTTCATTTTTCTTCTTCTACAGTTTGGTGGATTTGCAATAGTCCTCTGCCCCCTATTTTTCTTGGCAGGTACAACCTGTCGATGTCACTTCGTGGATGTAGAGTGTGGTGCATATTCAAAAGTTTACATGTTTTCCGGTCTAGGTTTTCCAGTTCAGCCAAAGTCCAGTTGATAATTCCAGCTGGGTAGCGTATCACTGGGACTGCCCATGTATTAATGACTTTAATTATGTTTCCAGCATTCAGCTTTGATTTTAAAATTTTGCGGACTCTCCTGATGTATTCCTTTTGCGTTGACTCTTTGACTTTTCCATTCAAGATGTTATCTGCTTCCAATATGCCTAGGTATTTGTAACCGTCATCCTTTGCTAGTGCTTTCACAATACTTCCATTTTCCAATTCTATTCCTTCTATTTTTGCCATTTTTCCTCGTTGCATGGATAGTACAGCACATTTTCCAAGTCCAAAGTTCATTCTGATGTCGCTGCTAAATAGTTGGACTGTGTTGAGTATTGATTCAAGTTCAGTGTGGCTTTTCGCGTACAGTTTTAAGTCATCCATGTACAGCAGATGGTTTATCTTGCCATGCTGGCTTGAGATGTAGTATCCCTGTTTTGTGTTGCGTAAGATTATTGTCAATGGAATTAATGCGATGTTGAACAGTAGTGGTGAAAGTGAGTCCCCTTGGAAAATTCCTCATCTGATGTTAATTTCACCAATGTTCTCCCCATTTACTGTTAGGGCTGTTTTCCATTTTTGCATATTTGCTTTCAAAAATGTACATATATTTTTGCTGATTCCAAAGTTTTCCAAACACGCATTAATCCAACTATGGGGTAATGAGTCGAATGCCTTCTTGTAATCAATCCACGCCATATTTAAGTTCGTTTTCCGTCGTTTTGCATTTTTAAGTACCATTTTGTCAATGAGCAGCTGATCTTTTGTTCCTCTTGATTTTTTATAATTTCCTTTTTGTTCTACCGGATACAGACTGTTTTCCATCAGATGGTTGAATACTGAATTTGCCAGTATTCTTGTAAAAAGTTTGAACGTTGTTGGCAAACAAGTAATTGGGCAGTAGTTACTTGGTTCTGTGCTTTTTTCTGGGTCCTTCATTATCAAGTATGTTCAGCCAGCTGTTAACCATTCTTCACTTGTGGCATTTTGGAGCATTTCATCAAACTGAGTGGCCATGCGGTGATGGAGGCTGGTGAGATGTTTCAACCAGTATCCATGCAGCTCGTCCAGGCCAGGTGCACTCCAGTTCTTGGCGTTCTTTACTTGTTTTGCAACCATATCAGTGGTTATTACAGTATTCTCCATTTTGTTTTGTGTTGCTTCTTTTTGGATATCTTTGATCCAGGAGGCAGTTTTATTATGTTCCACTGGGTTTTCCCACAGTTCTTTCCAAAAGTTTAAAGTTTTTTCTTTACATGGGAGAACACTAGTTTGGACTTGATTTTCATCAAGTGACCGGTAGAAGAGGTGCTGGTTTCTTCTGAACTGGACATTTTCACGATATTGTTTTATTCGTCCTTTGTATCTTTCAATTTTCTTTGCTGTTGCTGTTACACGCTGTTTTAGTTCTTCCATGGTTTCCGTTTATTATTATTATTGTTGTTGTTGTTGTTGTTGTTGTTATTATTATTATTATTATTATTATATCAATAATGTCAGTTTAAGATATCTTTTTTAATGAAAACATATCTTAATTGCATTTGCACTTAATATCTATATATTCAATCAGTATCCTGCTTTTTTTTTATTTTAATTTCCCATCGGTGTTCAAAATGTCTCAATTGTTTATAATTTCAAAGTAAGTTATATTTGGGTAACCAAAAGCTTCCCTTGTTCAAACTTCTTAGCATTTTCCTGTTTCCCTTCTCATACCAAAATCTAACATTCTAATTACAAATCTTATCTTTCTAGTTATGATAATATTTCTATTTCTAACAATTATCTATTCTCCACCATATTCAAACATCTAATTAATAATATAATATCCCTGCAATACTTGCTGATGCCATCAATCCATCTTGTTTTAGGTCTCTTTGGTGGATGCTTTTTATCAAGTGGGATCCATTTTATGACTGCCTTGTTCCACCTGCCATCGATTCTTCTTGCTATGTGACCAGACCATTTCCATTTCATTTTTTTTTAAATAATTTTTATTACCATTTTCCTTTATACAACTCTAATACATATTACATATTCAGCAGAATGTGTCATTTTTATATACTTCGGATCAACATTCTATACAATATATACATTATATACATTCAATATCTAACCCACAATAGCCTTATGTATATTTCCAATTTTTGTTTCTGTTATCTATCCAAGTATACCATTTTCCCCAAACCGCATAAAATTCCGAATCGTCTTTTTCTTTTAGTTCTAGAGTGAGTTTATCCATTTCGGCACATTCATATATCTTTTGAATGATCAATCCCTCTGGTGGTATATTACGTTCCTTCCAGTATTGCACGAACGCAATTCTTGCCACAGTTAATATGTGTAGAATCAAATATCTTATTTTCCTGTCAAATTTCTTTTTAAGTATTCCCAGGAGAAATGTTTCCGGGTTTAGTTCTATTTGGCATTTTGTTAGCTCTTGTAGCCACCCTTGTATCTTAGTCCAATACTTTTTCGCTTCAGGACACAGCCACCAAGCATGAAAGAAGGTACCTTGACGATGGTTACATTTCCAACATTTTGGGCTTTGGTTCAGATACATTTTCGCCAACCTTGCTGGGGCTAGGTGCCAACGGTATAGCATTTTATACTGATTTTCCTTATATGCAGCGGATTTTGTTATGGTGTAATTTTTGTTCCAAATCCTTTCCCAATCTTCTAATTCTATATTGTGCCCTATGTTTTTTGCCCATGCAATCATCGGTTCTTTCACCACCTCCTCTACTCTATCAAATTCTAATAAATAATTGTATATTTTGGATATTAATTTTCCTTCGGGGCCTATCAATAGTTTGTCTAATTGTTTTGGTTGCGTGTCAATTCCATACTCTTCCACGTCTTTCTTGTATCTAGATTGCAGTTGTAAATATGGCCACCAATTGATAGATATTCCCTGTTCTTTTAGTAACTGATTATTTTTAAGCTTTCCCTGTTTATCTAAAATTTCTAAGTATCTGGGCATTTTGCTTATATCTAATGTATTGGGGTGGATCATTGCCTCCATGGTGGATAGCCAACCCGGAATTTTCATATAATGTTTTTTCCTTATATCATCCCAAGTTCGTAACAATGCATCTCTTATTTTATGTCTATAGAAATATGAATGTGACCTGTTCCCTTTATCCCACATGAAGGCATGCCACCCCTTTTGTAAATCGTGCCCTTCCAGTATTAAGATTCTTCTGTTATTTAAGTTAACCCAATCTCTTATCCAGACCAGTGTTGCTGCCTTGTGATAGAATTCCCACGCCGGGAGTCTAAAGGGACCCCTACTTCTGCTGTCTTAGAGAGAGAGTAATTTTATCCTCGCCTTCTTTCCTAACCAAACAAATTTTGTAATAATTTTATTGAGTTCTCCAAAAAACTTCTTGTCTAATGATATGGGGATTGTCTGAAATAAGTATAATAATTTAGGTAGAATGTTCATCTTAACAGTCGCAATCCTACCTAAAAGCGATAGTTGTAGCCTCCCCCATTTTTCCAAATCCTTCCTTATTTGTTGGACTAATACCATATAATTATCCTCCTTTAGGGACGAACATCTTGCAGTCAGCCATATCCCTAAGTATTTAATTTTTTTAACAATTTGTAAATCCATTTCCTTTTCTAATTCTTTTTTCTGATTTATTGTTAAATTTTTAACTATCATTTTGGTTTTCCTTTTGTTAATTTTAAATCCAGATATTTCCCCATATTTTTCTATTTCTCGTATTAGAATGGGACCGGATTCCAAAGGTTCTTCAATGACAAATACCATATCGTCCGCGAAGGCCTGTGCTTTGTACTCTTCTCTTTTAATTTTCGTTCCCTTTATTTCTCGGTTTGCTCTGATTCTATTTAGTAATATTTCTAATGTTAGAATAAAGAGAAGTGGCGACAGTGGGCATCCCTGATGTACCCCCTTGGTTATTTGAAATGTGTTGGTGGTGTCCCCATTTACTATTATCCTAGCCTTCTGCATCTTATATATTGCCGCTATCATATTTTCGAATTTACTTCCCAATTCCATGTGTCTAATTTGCCTAATCATGAATTGCCAATTTAAGTTATCAAAGGCCTTTTGAGCATCCAGAAAAACAAGGGCTGCTTGTTTCTCTGGGTGAGCTTCATAATATTCAAGTATGTCTACTATTATTCTTGTGTTATCTCTTATTTGTCTATTTGGAAGGAAGCCATTTTGATCCGGGTGTATTATCTCATTCAATACTCTTTTCAGCCTATCTGCTATTATATTCATAAATATTTTGTAATCTGCATTTAAGAGGGATATTGGTCTATAGTTACTGACTTGATTTTTATCTGTACCTTCTTTCGAGATTAAGGTGATGTATGCCTCCCTCCACGATTCCGGTATTTTCGCTTCGTGTAGTGCTTCGTTACATATTTCCAACAATATTGGTTCCATAATCTCACTCATTTTTTTGTAAATTTCCCCTGGGAGGCCATCCAGTCCTGGTGTCTTGTTGTTCTTAAGTCTTAAAATTGCCCCTCTCAATTCTAGACCATTTCCATTTCAATCCTTTTATTCTTTTGATGATATTGTATACTTTCGTTTGTTCTCTAATCCATGTGCAGGTCTTTCTATCTTGTCTTGTAATGTCGAGGATGTACTTTTCCATGGTTCTTTGAGACACTCCTAGCTTTCGTATTGATTGTGAGGTTATTGTGCATGTTTCACCAGCATATGTTAGAGCAGGTAACACACACTAATCGAAAACTTTTCTCTTCAGGCATAGGGGGAAGCAGTTCTTGAAAATTATACTTAGCTTGCCAAATGCCTGCCAACCATATTTAACATGCCATTCAATTTCCTTTATTGTATCACCTTCCATTGAGATCTGTTGGCCAAGGTATATGTAGTGGTCTACTACATCTAGTTCTTCTCCAGATACATTTTTTCCCCTTTGGTGAATTTATTAAACATAACTCAGCTCTTTTGCAGCTTTATTTTTAAGCCAAATGTGTTCAGTTCTTGTATGTATCTTTGTAGCTCTTCTGGGTCTTGTGAGAAGAGAACAACATAATCTGCAAATCTTAAGGGATTTAAATAATTGCCATTGATTTTTATTTCATCTTTTGCCCTGGCTAGTTTGTGAAATACTTCTTCAAGGCAGGCTGAGAAAAGGATAGGTGATATTGCATCACCTTGTCGTATACCTCATTCTACAAGAATAATGAAAACTGCCTTGAATGCATTTGGGTCAATATAAAAGCGGGGGGAAATGACATTGCCATACATGTATACTATAGCCCACCCAACCAAACAGAGGAAATAGATGAACTTTTTGCTAGTCAGTCAACTAAGGTATGTAGAAAACACATCACAATAGTAATGGGGGACTTTAATTATCCTGACATTAATTGGGAGAGAAAATCTGCACCAAGTGGAAGATCAAACAGATTCCTGACAAATCTAGCAGACAACTTTGTCTCCCAAAAAGTAGAGAAGGGAACTAGGGGGTCAGCCATATTGGACTTAATTCTCACTAACAGAAATGAAATGATAGAAGGTGTTGAAGCCACAGGAACCTTGGGGGGGGAGTGATCATGCAATATTGGAATTCAACATTATGCAAGCACAAGCAAAAGAACACAGTCAAACTAGAATCTTGGACTTTAAGAGAGATAATTTCAATAAACTTGGGAAGGATTCCATGGATGAGAATCCTCAAGGGGAAAACAACTCAAGAAGCTTGGGAAATTTTGAAAACTGAGATTATAAAAGCCCAGTCTAGCACAATACCAACGAAGAAGAAAAATAACAGCTCTCAAAAGAAACCAGCATGGCTGCATAAAGAACTCTCTGATAAATTGAAAAACAAAAAGGACAAGTATAAAAAGTGGAAAGAGGGGTACCTAACTAAGGCAGAATATCAGCAAATTGTCATTGTTCTGACAGATGAAACTCTTCAAAGAACTTCGAGGCACTGTTTACCTTAAAGAATCTTTATTCAAGAAGCATAGCATCAGCACGTACATGGTCAAAGCCAAAATCTGAATTCCCCTCCCCTGAACACATAGTATCAAAGCACAATTCCCTCCTCTAATTAACAGTCATAAATCACATTCTCCAATTAGTTTGAAATGCAGACTTTCCCTCCAGTTCTCCAACCCGCCATTTCTTATCATCTCCTATTTCAAACAACCTTGAATCATACACTACTACAATACTGTTATGTCTAACTAATTCCCATACACATTCTTCCTCCTCCCCATCAGTATCATCTAATTCTAACTCTAAGAGTAACACACTAGTTAAAGAAAAAGGCTGCATCTCCATATATTGTCAAAGCAAGAACATCCGATGTTAGCAGCATTGACACAAATAGCTCGAGCCTGCAAAGATGAAGTGAGGCGAGCTAAGGCTCAAAATGAACTAAGGCTTGCGACAAAAGTCAAACATAACAATAAAAGCTTCTTTCAACATGTAAAAAACAAGAAAAAGGTTAAGGAAATGATTGGTCCATTAGTGGGAGAAAGTGGCAAGAAGGTGACAAGAAACAGGGAGAAAACAGAACTACTTAACTCATTTTTTGCATCCGTTTTTACACAAAGGGAAAAAACAGTCCAACCTATCAAAAACAGTACCGTAAAAAACAGATTAGAAACACAAGTTAAGATAGGCAACAAAATGGTAAGTGAGTACCTGTCCACCCTAGATGAGTTCAAATCACCAGGACCAGATGGATTACACCCCAAGGTTCTGAAGGAACTGGCAGATGTGACCTCAGAATCACTGAACTATACCTTTCAAAGATCCTGGAGAATTGGGGAGCTACCACAGGAATGGAAAAGAGCTGATGTAGTTCCCATCTTCAAAAAGGGAAAAAAATGGATCCAGGAAACTACTATCAGCCTGACCTCAATACCTGGGAAGATTCTGGAAAAGATAATCAAGCAATGAATCAGCGAACATCTAGAGGCAAACAAAGTCATTATCAAAAGCCAACATGGGATTGTCAAAAATCATGCCAGACAAATCTTATTGCATTCTTTGACAAGCTGACAAAATTAGTGGACCAGAGGATGGCTGTGGATATAATTTACTTGGACTTCAGTAAGGCATTTGATAAAGTAGACCACATCCTACTACTTGATAAGATAGAAAATTGTGGGTAAGACAGCATGACCACCAGATGGATTCGTAGCTGGCTGACCGACCGTATTCAGCCTGTAGTCCTCAATGGAACTGCATCTACATGGAGGGAAGTGTGTAGTGGGGTGCCCCATGGCTCTGTTCTGGGCCCAGTGCTCTTCAACATCTTCATCAGTGATTTGGATGCGGGCATAGATGGGGAACTCACCAAGCTTGCAGATGATACCAAGCTGGCAGGAATAGCCAACACTCCAGAAGACAGGCTTAAGATATAGAAGGATCTTGACAGACTTGAACACTGGGCGCTATCTAACAAAATGAAATTCAATGGTGAAAAAAGTAAGGTTCTACATTTAGGCAAAAAAAAACCAATGCACAGGTTTAGTATAGGTGGTACCTTGCTCAATAGTAGTAACTGTGAGAGGAATCTTGGAGTCCTAGTGGACAATCATTTAAATATGAGCCAGCAGTGTGCTGCAGCCAAAAAAGCCAACACAGTACTTGGCTGCATTAACAGAGGGATAGAATCAAGATCACGTGAAGTGTTAATACCACTTCACAATGCCTTAGTAAGGCCACACTTGGAATACTGCATCCAGTTTTGGTCACCACGATGTAAAAAAGATGTTGAGACTCTAGAAAGAGTACCGAGAAGAGCAACAAAGTTGATTTAGAGGACTGGAGGCTAAAACATATAAGGAACGGTTGCTGGAATTGGGTATGTCTAGTTTAATGAAGAGAAGGACGAGGGATAACATGATAGCAATGTTCTAATATCTCAGGGGCTGCCACATAGAAGAGGGAATCAAGCTATTCTCCAAAGCACCTGAAGGTAGGACAAGAATCAACAGATGGAAACTAACCAGAGAGACAAGCAACCTAGAACTAAGGAGAATTTTCCTGACAGTTAGAAGCTGTGAATGCTTATATTATAGTTATATTATATGTTAACTTTAGAAATAATTAGAAATAATTTAGGCTAATGTAAAATGGTTTAAAAAAAAACAAAACTTAAAGTTATGTTCATTTATAAAATATGTATGTGAAATAAGAGATAGAATTTAACTGAGAAGTATAAAGTGAATAATTGGAGTAATATGTATAGGTTAGGAATAATCTGTATTATATGGATACCCGAATTGTATACTATATGTTTATGTAATGCCAAATTGGAATATGTTAATAGTTAATTAAGCTCGAAAATGGGTGGAAATATTATTGATAGTTTTTTTTTCTTGATTGATAAAATAGAGAGGGAAATTTTAAAGAAGTAATTTAAATTGTTTATGTATGATTATATTTTCTATATTGTTCTATGGAGTGCCCTATCTCCACGATGAGTCCTAAGTACTTGGCTGTAAAAGAAAAAAATTCAATAAAACTTGTTATTTAAAAAAAAGAAGCTGTGAATGCTCGAACACTGGAAGTTTTTAAGAAGAGATTGGATAGCCATTTGTCTGAAATGGTATAGGGTTTCCTGCCTGAGCAGGGGGTTGGACTAGATGACCTCCAAATTCCCTTCCAACATCATCATTATCATCATCATCATCATTATTATTATTGTTGTTGTTGTTGTTGTTGTTATTATTATTATTATTATTATTATTGTTGTTGTTGTTGCTGTTATTATATATTAGCTAACCTGTATGGTGAGGAAAAGGAGGGCTACCAACAGTTAAAAAACCACAAATATTAATTATTAATTAATTTTATTATTTCATAATTATGTTAGATATTAATTTTATTAATCTTACTATTTTTATTTCCTTGGATATTAAATAACCAAACTGTCAACTAGAGGAAAACAAAGCATATAAACCAACAAGAATTGCAATCAATAATCAAATGTTATGAGCGTAAGAAACCATTTCATTATAAGGTCCCTACTGTTACCATTAGATGTTCCTTACTATTTAGATCTGGCCTCAGGATGATAATGTAACACTTGGGGAAGAAGATGCAACCCAAGAGCCCAGCAGCAGAAGACAAGATGGAGAAAACCTGCATAACCACCATAGACTTTCCTTTGCTGCTCAGGTAGGTGGGCAGGAAGGAGATCCAGACACTGCAGAAGACCAGCATGCTGAAGGTGATCAGTTTGGCTTCATTGAAGGCCCCAGGCAGGTTTCTGGCCAGGAAAGCCACCATGAAGCAGATGGCAGCCAGAAAACCCATGTAGCCGAGGACAATATAAAACATAGTGACAGAGCCTTCATTGCATTGAAGGATGATCTCTCCAGGCTGGGAGTGCAGGTCAGAGTCAGGGAATGGTGGAGAAATTCCCAGCCACATGACACAGATAAAACTTTGGACACCTGAACAAGAAAGGATGATGGAGTTGGCCAAGCTCTTCCCCAACCATCTCCTCATCCTGTTCCCTGGTTTTGAGGCCAGGAAGGCCAGCACTACCGTGATAGTAGTGGATAACACAGAAAACACGGTTACTGAGAAGACAATACTGAACGTTGTTTGTCGGAGAAGACAGGTGGCTTTCCTTGGTTGTCCAATGAAGAGAAAGGGAGACAAAAAACAAAGCAGGAGGGAGACCAGGAGGATAAAGGAGAGGTCCCGGTTGTTGGCTTTGACAATGGGAGTTTCTAGGTATTTAAAGAATATGATTAAAACAAGGCCTGTGGTTAGGAACAAGAGTAGAGCAAAGGGAATGAGGATGATGCCCAGATGTTCTTCATAGGACAGGAAGGTTATTTTTTTGGGAATACATTCGACTCGGTTCTTGGTTGGATATTGATCATCTGGGCACTTGGTGCATTTTTTGATATCTGAGAAAACAAAGTAACATTTCTTTTATAGTCTTTCAAATTTCAAAAAAACCTTTGGATGAGATGTGATACTGAGAGACAGGAAAGCCTCAGTAAATGGTATATTCTTATCGTCCAGCAAAAAAAATTCCCCAATATAAAAAAGTAATAAAAATGAAAACAACATAATAAAATTAAAAGAAGAAATAGCTGATGCCACAACTTCCCTTCTCTGAGCTAATCCACCAGATTCTTATCTTGCACTGACCTTACCTTATCCTAAATATCTGGGAGAAGTAGCAACTCTTGGCGAAGTAGCAAACACGTGGCGAAGGCAGAGAAGCAAAAGGAGAAAGGGAGTGCAGCTGAAAGCAGGTGAGTAAAAAAATGCTTGGGAGAGGCGAGGGCATCTGGGTGGGGGCGGGGGTGCCAACCTTACCCTGCATGGTGGCGGCAGGGTTAACGGGCGCGGGTGGGCCAGGAGGAGCTGCACAAAGCAGGCGGAGGGGAGGCCGGGCAGATTGCGGGTGCTGGCAGCGCAGAGGCAGAAGTGCTGCCCGGGGCCAGAGGGGAGGCTGGGCAGATTGTGGGCAGCGGCAGCAACAGGGAGGCCAATCGCACGTGTACGTGAGGCAGAAGTGCTGCCCGGGGCTAGAGGGGAGGCTGGGCAGATTGCGGGCAGCGGCAGCAACAGGGAGGCCGATCGCGCGTGTGCGTGCGGCAGAAGTGCTGCCCGGGGCCAGAGGGGAGGCTGGGCAGATTGCGGGCAGCGGCAGCAATGGGGAGGCTGATCGCCCGTGTGCGCGAGGCATAGGTGCCCAGGGCCCGATTGCGTGTGTGCATGAGGCAGAGGTGCTGCCCGGGGCCAGAGGGGAGGCCGGGCAGATTGCGGGCAGTGGCGCCTGTGCCCTGCCCCCTGGCCAGGAAGGCGCGTCGGAGTCCCGGCAGAAACCAGCAGCAGCAGCGAGCCTGCTTGGGCAGCAGAGAAGAGCAGGGTAGTTTCCACATAATCCCATCCAAAAGTTTTTCCTCGGCTACAGTCTTTGTTTCCTCTGTCTCCAGGGTTTTCTCCCTCCTCCTCTCCTAAGGTTCAAAGCATTATTAGCTTCCCAAGGGCACCACAATCCTCACGAAAGCGGGGCAAGAAGCAAAGGGGGCGAGAAAGCTCACGGCGGGCTCGAAGGAGCACCTGTCAGCGTCGGAGACGAGAAACTCCCCCACAAACCCAGGGGAAGGGGTGGAGAAAAGGAGCCCCCTTCGGGAGGAAGCTGCCACCTTCTTCTCCTCGGCTTTGTGCTCTCTTGTTTCTCGGCTGGAACTCCGCGTTTGTTTTGTTTTTTACTTCTTGCCTTCATGTGTTTCTGCCGTACCTCGGCGCTCCCGCTCCCGGGAACGGGGTGGGCGGAAGAAAGCTTGGCTAGGATAGGCAAAGAAAAGCCATGGAGCCGCGAACTAAGATCGCAGGCAGGCCGGGAAGGGGGTGAAGAAGGGGATTGGGAGAGAGGAAATGCCAAGCTTGTCCTTGCCTCTCCCAAGGACCTCCTGCGCCACCTCACAGGAACACCTGGTTTCAGATTTACGCCGCAAAAGTTTTTCTTGCGCAGAGGAGAGAGGAAAAACAATTACGGAACACTCGGGAATCCCTTGCAAGGCACCATGTACCTTGCTGCTTATTTCCTAATGCCTTCCCCCCGTGTTTTCTGTTCCACCCCGAATTCGCCTCCCTTCCACTCTCCTTACGCAGCCATCTATGGTCTTAATACAGCCGTAAGTCTGTCTCACTTTCAACTCCCCCCTAAAATTCTTCATTCAGAGTCGATGGTCCAACATAACTTCCCTCCTCGGATGAGAAAGAAGGAATCTCTCCTGCCCGTGTCCCTTCCCCCCTTCAAGCGACAACAGGAGGTTGCTGACAACTAAGTCAGCCGGTGCAGGAAGCCCTGGAATGGCCAGTCCGGGGCACCTGGTTGAAGTGCTGAATGTCTTTTGCTCCTCCTAGAAGGCGGTGGCAAGAGAAAGAAGTCGTTCAAAGTTCAAGCTAGCTACTGGATGCCTATTTGCACTTTCCCCCCCCCCTTTTTTTTTTGAATACTTCTCTGCCAACCCGCCCCATTATAAATGGCGCTGTAAAAGAAAAAGTCTTCCGCCCAAGCATAACTTTTAAGGATTTTAAGGATCTTTGAGAGGAAGAGAGGGAAAGAAAAATAGAGAGAGGGAGGGAAAGAGGGAAAGAGAAATAGAGGGAGAGAGAGAAAGAGAAAAGGAGAGGGAGAAAGGGAGAGAGAGAGAGAAAGAATGAGATGGAGAAAGAGGGAGAGAGAAAGAAGGAGGGAGAGGGAGAGAGAAAGAGAGAGGGAGAGAGAAAGGGAGACAGAGAGAGAGAGAGAAAAAGGGAGACAGAAAAAGAGGGAGAGAGAAAGAGAGACCGGGAGGGAGAGAGAAAAAGGGAGAGAGGGAAAGAGAAAGGGAGAGAGAGAGAGAAAGAGGGAGAGAGAAAGAGAGCGAGAGGGAGAGAGGAGAGAGAGAGAAAGAAAGGGAGACGGAGAAAGAGGGAGAGAAAGAAGGAGGGAGAGGGAGAGAGAAAGGGAGAGAGAGAAAGGGAGACAGGGAGAGAGAAAGAAAGGGAGACAGGGAGAAAAAGGGAGAAAGGGAGAGAGAGGGAGAGAGAAAGAAAGGGAGAGAGGGAAAGAGAAAGGGAGAGAGAGAAAGAGAAAGAAAGGGAGAGAGATTAAATTAGTAACATGGTTGTTCAGTGAATCTGGTTTCCCCACTAACTTTGCTTGTCAAAAGGTTGCAAAAGGCGATCACATGACCCTGGAACAATGTGACCATCATAAATAAGAATCGGTTGCCAAGCATCCGAATGTAAATCACATGACCCTGGAGATGCTACAATGGTCATAAGTGTGAAAAATGGTCATAAGTCGCTTTTTCAGTGCCATTGTAACTTTGAACAGTCACTAAGCAAACTATTGTAAGTTGAGGACTACCTGTACTTTATCACTTTTTTCCATTTTTTTTGGTCATCAAGTTTTTGACACCTTGCTGGGTGACTGGTGATACTCGAATGTTGCCATATTCTAAAAGTGGTACAATCGGTGAAAAGGTTGAAAAGCCCTGATATAGTCCACCCCACTGCTGAGGCAGGAAACCCTATTCCATTTCCTATCCAATCCTACCGCATCCTGCAAGATCTTTTTCTTTTCCCTCCCATTAGGGAAGAAATTGGACACCATGAAAATTAAGAACAAAACAATCAAACTTAAATGTGTCTTTAACATGCATATTGATAAAAGTTTCCCTATGGTGTCATCCACCTTCCTGAGTGGAGATGGTCCCCTCTGGACAAGGAATGCAGTCGTAGCAGCAAACTGGCTCTCCTTCTCGAGCCTGCTTCACAAATCCAGACTGGCATTTTCCCACACATTTAGACTGAGGCAGAGACTAAACAGAAAAAGAAGAAATGCCAAAGAAAATATGGACCGGTGGGTTTCTCCTCATAGTGGAATTAACATGCATTCCTCCATTCTTCATAAATGCTTGATTTTAAAATATCCACAAATACTAAATGTTAGAGTGAACTTTATTGTAAAATATATATTAATTTTTCATTTCATTGGATTTATTAAACTAGAATAAAACTGTGAGGAGGACAGAAACTTTTGACCAATAGGATCTAGAAAGGTTTCTTCTGGAGTACATAAAACATAGCAAAGCTGCTTCCCTTTGAAAGCAGTCCAAAATTATATCCCAGTTAAAATAAAAAGGGAAATTTCCTTACAGAGAAGGGCTGTCAATCTTAAAGATATTCTTTATTCGTATATATATTTGTTCAATTTATATGGCTGCCATCCTGGTGAACTAAAACTAAAACTGGCTGACTAGTTTCTAAAACTATAGTGAGGTGAGATGGAGGTGAGGTCATGAGAACGTATCCTTCAATAAGGGTGAGTCAGGGATCTTTTGGTGCACCACATGGGTCATGAGAGTGAGTCTTATGTGTGAAAGGGATATTCAACACAAGGTATCCAACACAAGGTCCTTTCTGTTGAAAGAATACAAATAGGTGACACAATGTGACAGGGAAATACACACTCATATGTATTATTAGTTTGATTTGTAGGCTCTCAGTGTGTCCTAACAATCAAGATAAACAGTTGCATTCAAGGGATTTTCAGATGAAGTGCACTCTTACAAGCCAATGCCCAAATCTAGTAATATTTCCCTCAAAATTGTCCCTTATTATTTCTGATATCAAGATTATTTTTGCACCAAAGTGATGCTTCACTACTTCAGTTTTCAAGCCATTATCATGGTGAGATGGTAGCAAATAAATTTAATCAATCAATCCATAAATGAGCTCACATCAGACCAGTCATTATTATTTCATGTGAACTGAAAGCCTTGGAACTCCTTCCTAAATTCCACTATCCCAGTGGGGTTAGAGAGAGGCAGCTATAAGAATGTTCTCAGCTGATTAAAAATGTCCCAGACTCTGAGCCTGCAATTTTGGGAGAACCCTGACTCCAATCAAGGCAAGATGAAGCTTATTTAACAATTGGACCAACAGGACCTCCATCCAGTCTTGATTCCATTTCATTGGATTCAGTCCAAATCTGAACTCAAGGACTGGTCAACAGAATTGCCTTCCCTTTGATATTTGAAGAAAAAAACTAGCGAACCTGAAGCTATTAACACCAAAATCTCCAGCATATGAGGCCCTGTCTCACCAGTTTTATGGTGATATTAACCTGCCGAAGGGACACTAAATGGCAATGATTTGTGTCCTAAATAATAATCACCGAATATTTCATTTTGAATCAGCTTACAACAGGATTCAGCATGACAGCATCAGAAGGGAAACCTTGGTCAATAGAACTGAAGCAAGCTTATCTGCCTAAGAAAATTATAGAGGTTTTACTCCACACATTCAATTCTCAGTGAAGGTTACCCACTTTTTTGACAGGGTTTAGCCCACTTGAAACGGCTTTGGAAAAAAGAGAAAAGACACCAATATTTTCCCCACCTTGTTGAGCAACTTTAACTGTGACAAAGCATCTTGGTTGATTGTAAGTCTTTGTCTTTCAAAACTCCCCAATTGCGTGTCGATGGGAACCTTCTTGGGGAGAACTACCTTACTAATAATATCCAGATCTGCTGCTATGTCTCCATTCTCATCCAAGTACACTTTCATCAGAGAAAAATTGTACAATTCCCTCTTCTTTAGAAATGGATGGAACTAGAATGGAAACATCCAGGAATTTAAAAGCAGAAATCTTGGTTTTCACTTTTTACATTTGAATCTTTCTTCGATGGTTGTTTAACTTGCAAATATTGTGAGTTGGGAGAACAAGTGTTACCATTATCTTCAAAACTGAAGTACAAAGATTCAGCAATACTTCCAAATCATGTAGTATACTGATAAAATGTATATTGACAAAATGTAATTGACAAAAATGGTCAATCATATATAACAATCTAGCAAAGGTCACCAATCAAGTAAACAAAATACACAAATAACTAGAATATTCATAAACCCCTTGCAAACAATAGGGTGATTACCAGAAAGCAAGGATTTGTTAAGAAGAAAGTTACAAGGCTAATCTTCATTCAGGTAGAGGAGATAGGAAAAATGACCAGATGAAGTAATTCTACTTTATTGTAAGGCTATATTAACAAAATCTTGTAGTATAAAAGTAGAAATCTTTCACCATCTCTTTTGACAGTCAAAAAATTTAGGGAGGACTTTTTCTGAGTTTCTTTCTCTGCCGGTTACACAGCTGTGGGTTGCCCCCCCCCAAAAAAAAAAATCTTATCTGATCCTTCCCAGCATCTCTTTTTCTGGTCCTCCGAACTCATTCACACGTATCGTTAAACTTCCTTAACAGATTGTGTGAATGCTGGTGGTATAACTTGTTTTTAGCAAAGAATTAACAAAATGCTTCATGATGTGATGAATGGGGATCTAGTCAATTGAGTGCTGGATGGTATGAGATAATTAAGTGGGTACAACTGTCTCAAAAATTGTACTCAAATAAATATTAATATTACTGATAAAATTGGGGAGTTACGAAAAACAATTAAACCTTGGTGATTGTTTCTTTTATATTTTCATTAACAAAGGAAGTAGATAAATCATGATTTTGTGATGGAAAAATTATAATAACACTTGGAGAAAGTTATTTTGGTCTCCTTGAAAAATTCCCAGCTTCTCTCAGGTCCCTATAGATCCCTGTCAGGATGCAGCCATCCTGATGGGAGGGGGGACCTTTGGAGCTCTCCTGTGATGTGTTTAGCTTTGCTTTGTTGACTCGGTTCCGCTGCCCGAGGTCATCTGCCTCACCTCACCAAGGAAGCGATGCCTGGGAACATCTTACTGCAGTTTCCGTCTGGAGTTCTCACAACCTCTTTGCACCTCTGGATTGGCTCCTAAGGACTGGGCATTTGGGAGGGGTTTTGAACAATGGGGTTTAGCCTAACAATTTCATCCGGGAACCTCAGATTCTGCCTGCCTTCTCTTGCTGTCACTAACTCTCAATAAAAGTTCCTTTTGAAATGATGCCAGTTTCAAGATTTCTGCTTTCCTGAGAGATTCAGCTGAGGCAGGGCCTTACAGCTTCCAGAAAATAAAAATATGATTTTGTGTTAGAGAGAGGTGCATGAGTAAAATTCAATAGGAAACTAACTAATTGTTAGCATCCAGGAATTGATTCATGATTGTATGAATGTAATGAATGGCAGCTATAATCTGTATTAATATTTAATTTGTAGTTTTTCTCACATTATTCTATGCATAGAATGGTTAGTGATTATAATAAAGTAGTAGTAATATTCTCCTTCATGGATTACTGCCTTGTCGTGGCGAAGGGGCTTGCGTAACTCAATGAAGTTATGAGCTATGCCATGCAGGGCCACCCAAGATGGACAGGTCATAGCAGAGAGTTCTGACAAAATGTGATCCACTGGAGAAGGAAATGGCAACCCACTCCAGTATCTTTGCCATGAAAACCCCATGGACAGTACTAAAAGGCAAAAAGATATGACACTGGAAGATGAGCCCCTCAGGTCGGAAGGTGTCCAATATGCTACTGGGGAAGAGCAGAGGGCTAGTACTAGTAGCGCCAGAAAGAGTGAAGCGACTGGGCCAAAGCCGAAAGGACGCTCAGCTGTGGATGCATCTGGTGGTGAAAGGAAAGTCCGATGCTGTAAAGATTTTTTTCTTCCATAGGAAACTGGAACATAAGATCCATGAATCAAAGGCAAACTGACTTGGTCCAAACAAAAATGACAATCTGAACATCGACATCTTAGGAATCAGCCTAAATGGACAGGAATGGGGTGAATTTATTCAGAGGACCTCAAGGTATACTACTGTCGTGCAAGAAATCCCTCAGAAGAAATGGAGTAGCCTTCATAGTCAATAAAAGAGTAAGAAAAGCAATACTGGGATACAATCCCCAAAATGACAGAATGATCTCAGTGCGAATCCAAGGCAAACCATTCAATATTACAGTAGTCCAAGTCTATGCCCCAACCACTGGTGCTGAAGAGGATGAAATTGACCAATTCTATGAAGCCCTACAACACCTTATAGAATCAGCACCAAAAATGATGTCCTTATCATCATGGGGGATTGGAATGCTAAAGTAGGAAGCCAAAAGATAAATGGAATAACAGGCAAGTTTGGCCTTGGAGTACAAAATGAAGCAGGGCACAGGCTGATAGAATTTTGTCAAGAAATACGCTGTCATAGCAAACACTCTTTCCACAACACCAGAGACTTCTCTACACATGGACCATCACCAGACGTCAAAGACAAAGAAATCAGATTGACTATGTCTCTGCGCAAAGAGTGAGAAGCTCTATACAGTCGTAAAAACAAGACTCATAGCTGACTGTGCTCAGATCATGAGCTTCCTCGTTTGCAAATTTAGGTTTAATTGAAGAAAGTAGGAAAAACACTGGCCTACTCAAGTATGAACTAATCATAATCCCTGATGAAATATACAGAGAGATGACAAATAGATTTAAGGAATTAGATCTGATAGACAGAGTGCCTGAAGAACTATGGACGGAGGTTCGCAACATTGTACAAGAGGTAGCAACTAAAACCATCCCAAAGAAAAGAAATGCAAGAAAGCAAAATGGCTGTCTGAGGAAGCTTTGCAAATAGCTGAGGAAAGAAGGGAAGCGAAAGGCAAGGGAGAAAGAGAAAGATACACCCAATTGAATGCAGAATTCCAGAGAATAGCTAGAAGAGATAAGAATGCCTTCTTAAATGAACAGTGCAAAGAAATAGAAAAGAACAATAGAATAGGGAGAACCAGAGATCTCTTCAAGAAAATTGGAGATATGAAGGGAACATTTCATGCAAAGATGGGCATGATAAAGGACCAAAATGGCAGGGACCTAACAGAGGCAGAAAAGATTAAGAAGAGGTGGCAAAATTACACAGAAGAACTATACAAGAATGAGCTTAGCATCCCTGATAACCACGATGGGGTGGTCACTGACCTTGAGCCAGACATCCTAGAATGTGAAGTGAAATGGGCCTTAGGAAAGCTGAGCAACAACAAAGCTAGTGGAGGTGATAGTATTCCAGCTGAGCTATTCAAAATCTTAAAAGACGATGCAATAAAGGTGCTACACTCAATTTGCCAGCAAATTTGGAAAACTCAACAGTGGCCACAGGATTGGAAAAGGTCAGTTTACATTCCAATTCCAAAGAAAGGCAATGCCAAAGAATGTTCAAACTATCGCACCATTGCACTCATTTCACATGCAAGTAAAGTTATGCTTAAAATCCTACAAG